>BSBM01000062.1:11940000-12540000 GCA_027924585.1 Larix kaempferi
GGACAAATGTTCTAAAAATTACTTCAAGCTCTAATTATCTATACTGATTTGCAATTGCCTCCTAATTAGGTAAAGGCATCATGTGTCCACTACATGAAGGATGGCCATAATTTTTTTTTCACATGTCAACTTGGCCAAGTTCCTATCACACAATCATTTATTAGTGAATTCCAATGGGCACCCTTCTTGCATTAACACTTTCCTGATGTTTTTTTCCTAAGGCATCACATTCCAAGATGAAAGTCTTGGTGAATTTCAACACAACTAAGACTAGGATAGTACACATAACATCCTTTAAGGCCTACTTAGTTGCATCATCTTCAATAAAGGCATTCTTTTTTAGAGAGTATGTTAATGGGGCAAAAATTCTACCATAGCTCTGCACAAATTTCTTGCAGTGACTAATAAGACCAAGGAAACAAAACAAGTTATTTTAGGTCTTTGGGGATGACCAATGTTTCACTTCCTCTATATCTTAGTGTTAACCCACAACTTGTCCCCACTACAATGTGGCCCAATAAACCACTTCAGAAGCACTAAAAGAACATTTGGAACATCTAATGAACAAATGGTTATCCCACAGTAATTGTAACGCTTGATCCACATGTGCCTCCTAAGTTTTGTTGTAAATTAAAATGTCATCAAATAAAATGAGCACAAAGATGCACAAAAGGGGTTGAAAAGATTGTTTGTGGGGCTCTAGAAAGTGGGCGAGGCATTGCAAAGCACAAAAGCAATAACTAGAAACTCATAAGTTCCTTCATGTGTGCAAAAGGCGACCTTAGGGTTGTCTACTTCTTTCATCTGAATTTTGTGATAACTACAATGTACATCAATTTTAGTGAATAAATATGCTTCATGAATCTCACTCAAGGGGTTGTTAATGATGGGAATGCAGATTCTATATTTGATCATCATCTTGTTAAGAGTAGGGAAATCCGAACATGTGTGGTAATTGCCTACTTTCTTCAAAACCATTACTAAAAGGGAGTAGTAAGGGCTAGTACTAGTACATATCACTCCAACCGCCAACAATTCATATTGAACTATCTTTTCAATTTCATTTTTTGTGTGTAAAAGGATGGTGATGAGGGTACACACTGGGTGGTTGGCTACCTAGAATTAGTAGGATTCCATGATTGTGATCTCCACACAAGGGGATAAACTTATGGAGTCTTTTAAATACCTGATGATGTTTGTTCAAAACCAATTGCAAGTCATGATGATTTTTATGTGGGGAGCTATCCATAACTTGGATGGCATTGAATTGAGAAATAATGCTCGAGAGATCCTTCTTCCAAAGCTTTTCCATCTGATGAGAGTTGATGATTTATGATGAATCAACTTGGAGACCTTTGAGGGTTATATGTTTATGTACCTCCTTATTGAGGCATATGTATAATTCCCTGAAATCCATTATAATAGGGCCCAACCTTTGCAACCATTCTACTCCAATAACTACATCACAACATGTCATTTCAATGGAAAACATGTTTGATTTGAGGGAATATTCTCCCATTTAGAGTTTTACATTCTCACACTTACTACCACATTTCATAGTACCTCCATTTGTATCATGATTTTAAAATTGTGCACTATATCTACATACCAATGTGTTTCTTTTGCTACCTGACAATGGATGAAATTGTGGGTGTTGTAGTTGTCAATTAAGACAATCACCTTCTCATGGTTGATATATCCAACCAACTTTAAGGTCTTGGTGGTTGTAATTTATGACAAATCATGTAGGGAATTTCAAGGTTTCTCATAAGGAGGCTCTTGAGTGGCTACTTCATCAAGTGCAGTCTCTACCAAATCTAGCTTGGTCATGCCTTCCTTTAAAAAATCCTCAGGAATGCTTGACGGAGCCATATCTATGACAAATAATTAATTTTACTTTAGTTATACTCTTTAAAAAAATCATAGCAATATAGCAAAGGCCAAGATGTTGATGTCTTGTTGCTTTTGTCAGGTTTTGATGGAACCAATTAAAGGACTGAGAATGAGGTGGAGTAGCCACATAAAGGAGAAGTGGTCATGGAACAAAATTGGGTTGCTTGTTTTAAGTTGTGACCACAACTTGTGCCTTTTGTGCTAGTTGAGAGACCTTTAACCAAGTAGTTGGGTGGTACATCAACACTTTTTCTTTGATCTTCTCCATGTGACCATTCAAAAATAATCCATGAAGAACTCGTTGGTCATGCCTTCTATTTTTATTACCAATGTCTTAAAGGAAGTGATACAGTCTTACATTGTGTTGTTTTCGCGTAACTTGGTTAGCGTCACCAAAAAATGAGTATCAGTTTCCAATCTGTTATAAAGGGCCTTCACAAACTTGGCCTTGGTAATATACCCTTTGTATGCTTATAATTCCATTACCACCATTGTCAATTCTCCCTATGCAAATACAACGCACCCAGTCAAATTTTCAACTATTCATCATAAATATACTGGAGAGAAAAACATTGTTCCATCTAGCCCACCCATCTTATTAGATTGAATCCATCCAATTTATTTAGATCTACCTTAAGTAATCTGTACACCATATGGTGTTGAGTGTCATGAAAGGATGGTCTAGTGTGATGACCTCTTCCCACTAAGATTCCCCACTATCAATCTGCCCTATCCAATCATTCCAAACATGAAATTGATGGTCGATGGAACTTTAAAGAAGGTAATTTTCATGATGAGGTTGGTTTGGAATGTCCTCTATGAGTCAATAACTTTCTCTATTTTTTTCCAGGTTGGTGATTCAATTCTCCATTCTAGTGGTATTCATGGGACCACTTAGGTCCATTAAAAGAGTTACCAATAAGATACACCAACATATTCAACTTCATCCAAGGAGCATTTTGGGCTAAGTTACCCACAATAGTTTGGGTAGGCCTAGGACCACCTTTTTTTCCACAGTCAGAAGATTATTGTTCTAACTAAAGTTTCAAATTTTTGACATTTTATATTCCATATGAATTATGGAAGAGGTTTGTTAGTGTCCAAAGAGAGAATGAAAGTTAGGTGCTATATCTCTCTAATATACTTAGATATTTCCAACAACAGTACTTGATCAATCTTTCATGGCTCTAACTAGGGAGGAACAATAACACCCTTACTTGTACTACCTAATTCCCTAGTACTAAAAAGTGATTTCCTTGAGCATTGTGCTCAATGCTTTAAATCTACAAATAGCCAAATAGATTTTGTAGGGGTGGTTTCATGTATGCTTGGGTTTTTTTTGATATACCTAATGGTATGTGGAAGATCAAATCCATGAATGGATTTTATGTGATATGGTACTACTCGATAGGTACTAACATAGGTGTGAAAGGATATTCAATAAGGTGACCCAACTTATATTCCTTGTATGTATGCTTTGTAACCATAGCTTGACATGCTGGACAATGGATCTTTATGTTTATAGACATTGGAACATGTCTCTGGCCTTACAAAAGTTATTTATAAATAAGGAGCATGTTGACACGGGAAAGTGCTTTGATACCACTAGTAGTGTCTTATATAGCAAAAATAGAGAATTAAGAGAAATATCAGAAGAAATATAAACTAAAAAAAATAAAAGAGGAAGGACAAGAGTATTTAACATGTAGAATATTAACCCTTATATTGATAATACAAAAAGAGAACAATATCCATGGGCCTGTTTAAGGGGTCAATCTCCAAATGAGTAGATATCCAATATAATGATAATAACTTGACAAAACATTGCATAACTTCCTCCCTCTATAAAGAGTTTCTCACTACCCAAATCCTAACCACTAGCAATCCCAACATTAATGAGTACCAACTACCAAGCAATCTTTATTCCACAAGGATGACCCTTTTACATTAGTTAACCACACACTTTCTACCTAGTGGACTGCATTCAAATAGGATGGCATTTTACATTAATTATTTGACTCATGTGTTCCCCTCAATATAAAGGTTAGGGATGACCCTAAAAAACCTCCCACTCAAGAATCAAAATTGTTCTCTATATGTGGCTTTAGTCAAAATTGGCTTCCACTTAGTTGCAATCAATTTTTGCATATCACATTACAAAGTACTATGGTTAAAATCCACAAAATATGTAGTGATATCCTTCTTAGGGATGGCTTTCCTTGTAGGCACCCAATATACTTTTCCCTTGTCTTGACTCCCCAACACCTATAGTCCATATCAACTTTAATTAATTCATAAAACCCCATGAATAAGTCAATTGGAGCATTGCATGGACCATAACTTATCATGTTGGAAGGAATAAACTGCATAATTTAGTTCTTCATTACTTAATTCATTCATTGAGTTGTCCTTTTTCTATTGATTTACAAAATTAGGGAAGAATTATGATATAACCAACACCTGTGTTATGTTAACTTTATGTGGCTCTTTGAATAAATCCTAAAAATATCTCACCCCTTCCTTAGGTACGTCTTTGAAAGAGGACACCATATCCATGTTTGCATTCTTCAACTCCCCAATGGTGTTATCACTTCTCATGTTTGCATATTTTTGAAAATACCTTCATCTCCTTCCTTTAGTCATATTACCCCACTTTCAATTCTCCACTTTCCTCCTCCCTTTTCAACAATTCCCTTTTTTCTTCTTCCAATGCTTTCAACTCCAAGTGCTCTTATTCATAAAAACATTTCTCACTAAGATATTGGTAGGTATGTTCTAACTTCCCTTCTACCTTCAACAATGCCTCCTTGGATTCCTTGAACTTTCAATAAATCTATTTCATTAAAGCTTCCCCCCCTTTAGTCTTGCATTTGCTGCATAATGATAATCCTCTCTACCCTCATCAACATATTCCCATATATGAGGTATCATTTCCTTATAATCCTCTTAATCTATCCAAAAGGGATTGTACTTGATTGAGGGTTCACTATCTCCTTTATACATATGAATAAAACTACATCTATAATCAGATGAACCTCTAATTCCCATCAAAGATCTAACCCTCCAAGCCTCTTCTAACGATGCTTTTGACATGCCAACCTTGTCAGATGAACTTGTAAAGTGTTGTATGGTGCCCAAATGTTCCCTCATAAAGGTGATACTTCCCTTACCCTAGCTATGTTGGAACCTACCTTGAAGTAGAAGAGTTGGATTATCTAAGGCGCGACAAGGGACAAAGCCAACAGAGATATCACAGGACAAGACAACAAGCCTTCAAGGAAGAAACTAAACCAGAAACAAGTGATACATGTAGAGACACTATAGATTACAAAACCAATTAACCTAAGAGAATAAAGGAGGATTACAGAATCTAAATCAAGATTCAACACTAATCCAAAAGTGTCCTCTAAGATAATGAGACATATAAAATCAAGTAAGAGTTGTAAAGGTCTTACAAAGAGAAGGAGATGATATAAAT
The DNA here is from genome assembly GCA_027924585.1 of Larix kaempferi. Lineage (NCBI taxonomy): Eukaryota > Viridiplantae > Streptophyta > Pinopsida > Pinales > Pinaceae > Larix > Larix kaempferi. The sequence continues at coordinate 11,945,372 of BSBM01000062.1, forward strand.
ATGTTAGAAAATGGATTCAAAGCATAAGAAATTGTTACCTTATATATTGAGCAAAGTATAATGTTATTTCAAAGTGTATTACAAGTTAAAAAGAAAATAATTTATTTCTAAACATTTTTGCCCATATCAAAAAGAGGTTTAGTTACTTATGTTTCAATACTCGCCTAGCTTTTCCTACAATTGCATATGGATAAATAAATTGCATTTTATCAATTTAAACTAAATGTGTGCTTTGAATTATTGCAAACATCTTACCATAGTTTGGGTAGATCTTTGAGATCACTGTGAATGAAATGATGTAAGAGTTATATATATAATTATTATTTTTATTGAATTTATGCTATGTATTTGCAACACAAGAAAAAAATTCATGTTATTTTTAAAGACATAATAATTTTGTGAATCACGATTTGAGTTGGTGTGATTATTAATTGGTATTATTTTGTTGAGTTTGTTTGTTACTAGATACATAAACATATAGTAAATAGTAATTATAGGATATGCTTAGTTGGTTAGGTTAAGTAGTTGAGTGCTATGAAATGCAAGTAAGAAGTCACGGGGTCAAGTCTTCAGGTTGACTTCTTTTATGAATATTGTGAACTTCACTTGATGTCAAATTGTGAAGAATTCTCTTATAATTATAAAACGAACCTTAAAAGTTCACGTTTTTTAATTAATTGTTCATAATTCATCCACTTAATTATTAAAAGAGAATCCCAACTATGTGTCGTCTACGTATACTTTTGACTAAAGCCAACATCGATGATGACATAATAGCCATTAATTTAGCATATTTTTGTTGAACCCGCTACTTAATCAAGAGACCTTACCTACTAAATACAAATCAATTCATATATTCCTTAATTATACATGAAAAAAGTGTATTACAAGTTAAATAGAAAATAATTTATTTCTAAACATTTATGCCTATATCAAAAAGAGGATTAGTTACTTATGTTTCAATACTCGCTTAGCTTTTCCTACAATTGCATATGGATAAAGAAATTGCATTTTATCAATTTAAACTAAATGTGTTGCTTTGAATTATTGCAAACATCTTACCATACTTTGGGTAGATCTTTGAGATCACTGTGGATGAAATGATGTAAGAGTTATATATATAATTATTATTTTTATTGAATTTATGCTATGTATTTGCAACACAAGACAAAAATTTATGTTATATATAAGACATAATAATTTTGTGAATTACGATTTGAGTTGGTGTGATTATCAATTGGTATGATTTTGTTGAGTTTGTTTGTTACTAGATACATAAAAATATAGTAAATAGTAATTATAGGATATGTTTAGTTGGTTAGGTTAAGTAGTTGAGTGCTATGAATTGTAAGTAAGAAGTCACGGGGTCAAGACTTCTTCAGGTTGATTGCTTCTATGAATATTGTGAACTTCACTTGATGTCAAATTGTGAAGAATTCTCTTATAATTATAAAACGAACCTTAGAAGTTCACATTTTTAAATTAATTGTTCATAATTCATCCACTTAATTATTAAAAGAGAGTCCCAACTATGTGTCATCTCTATATACTTTTGACTACAACCAACATCGATGATGACATAATAGCCATTAATTTAACATATTTTTGTTGAACCCACTACTTAATCAAGAGAACTTACCTACTAAATACAAAAAAAATCATATATTCCTTAATTATACATGAAACAAGATAGATAGATGCAGAGCTTCAAGTCCCTGCCTTATGCGATGATGAGCACTGGTTATTTGACATTTCTTAGACATTTCTGGGGTAATTGCAGTGGAATTTGCCTTGTTCCGTACTATCAAATTAACTCATAAGTACTTAGCATTGAACCCATAATTAGCTGCCATGGGTAGATTCCTATTATTCTCGTTAATCTTGGGAGATCTTACAATAATCCAAATCTTTACAAAAAAATTTATGATACACCATCACACCTCAAGTCCATACCATTAGCAAGCCAATGACACGGTACAGGTCTTTAATAGAATTCTAGAACATGGATTGACAAAGGTTTGTTTAGTGTGTTAACCGTTATTTGGGTTTTTATAATTTCTTAGGATTACAATTTATTAGGAATATTGAGTGGCTCTTTGTTATGAATATTTTGATAATTTTTAACACCTTTTGGGTTTTATTAAAGTAGATTCATATCTGATCTTGGATGTTTGGCATCCATCAACGGCAAGTTGTATTGCAATTTAATTAAAATTCAACCACTTCTAAATTGAAATGTGAGTTGTTGTATTCCAATTTAATTAAAATTCAACAACTCCAATTAACTGAATGTGGATTGTTCTAGTACTTTGTTCTATTACAATTTATAGTTAGAAATAAAACAATCTTTTTTGTAAGCTGCTGCGGGAAATTATATTAATATAAAAAAAAGTTACATGCATGATATGATCTTGTTGTCTGAGAGCCACTGGGGGCTTCTAACAGTTCCAAAAAACCAGATTGGGAACCTATTACAATCTTTCCATATGTGAAAATTCAGAGCTAGCATAGTGGTGTGTGTTTCTCTTGACAGCCAAAATCGTATCAGTAGATTCAGTTTTTGTAGTTTTAGATCCAAAAGATGTCTCATATGAAATAAAAAAATTCCAGAACTAAACTTGCTGAACAAAAACTAAACAATTATCAGAAGAAAGTAGACAATAAAGTTACTTGGAGCCACTGGCTTCCTCTGCATCCTCGAACCTTTCTTCCACGATGGGGCAGCGGTAATTTTCTGAGCTAGAGGTGCTCTTCGGGGCTTGCTTCTCTGGAAGCAGTTCCGTTTGTTTCTGAAGGGAAAGGGCTGCCAAGGTCTTCCGCTCAACCTTCTTTCATTTGTGACCGCTTGTAGAGGCTATATTGGCTTTGTTATTTGGTTGTTCCATCTCCCCGCTTTGTTGCTCATTGCGAGGCTCCTCAGGTTTGGAGACCTGGGCGGCCATCAGATAGGTAGGCATATGATTCCTAGGATCAGGCGGGGGAGGTGGGGAAGAAGTATTCTCCTAAATTAAGTCCTGAGAGTGCATTAGGATGTGAGCCAACCCATTTTTCACTAGCCAGTATTGTTTGTGTCTGGTTCTTTACCTCCTAATAATCGTTTGTTGAATGACAAGATTCTCTTCCCAATCATCCAGCATGATACGTAGATAACTTGGGATAGAGTAGTCATATTTGAAATCGATGGAGCCTCCGCGTCCCCTATTGATTGAACTCCCCCAACCTCTACCACCCCTGTGAGGATTAGTTCGAGACATGGTAATGTTCCAGCTTTTGCAGGATCTGAAGAGACTTATCTGTGACTGCCAAATCTTTCTCTGAGTTGCAGAAACAAGCTTCCTCCCCCAGGATCCCAAATCTTTGCAAAATTGAAATTATGAGGTGGGGGAATTGAAACTATCACCAATTGACCAACCAACCATGTGCAGAGGGAAGACGTTGGTCGGATTATCACTGCATAATCTTCAATAATAATGTTAAATCCAGATATAAAGCTTGAAATCCCCGTTCATGTCTGCCATTAATTCTCACCAGTCTAGCATCATTTACCTCGATCGTTATGCAACTTTCTTGAGAGTTTAATGCCATAAAGGTCAAGTGCATTGAGATGAGAGGTCTTTAATTTGCATAGTGGTCAGGTCTAGGGGGAGCCACGTGGGAGGTGGCAGCGTCTCGACTTGACAAGTTGTTCTCGTCTAGGTCACCCGCATTGAGGCCTAGAAATAAAACAATTACTTGTTGCTCAAACAAGTGATTGCCAAACTTAGGTTCTCCTAGTAACAAAATGGAAACCCTAAGTTTGGCAATCACAAGCAATATAAAATGGGGTCTCCTCCATACCATAGAGAACTTCTAAAAAATGATAGTAGAAAGTGTTTGATTGTCACAGAGTAGGCCTCATCAACAACAAAGAATCCAATCCCATCAAATAATTAAGGGTGGATGCCCTTGTTGCATGCATAAATAATGATAAACACCAAAGAGCATGCAACACTCTTCAACATATACAAGAATATTAACAATAAACAAAAGGTTGATTCCTTTGGAGGTCGCTCTTCATTCCTTGAGAGTGCACATATTAAAATATAAAATAATTAATAGGGATAGATTCCTCTTTTAGAGGTCGCCCAATGACTTGCTCTGCAGAAAAAATAATGAAAGGATGGGTTGACACTCACATAGAAATTGTCCAGCAAATCCTCCATTTAGAATATAAAAAAAAGAGTGGGTCGCTGCTCTGAGAAGAGGTCACCTAGAAACTCTTCGTTGGCAGAAATTGATTACAGTCATCACCGGGATTCTCTTCCTTCAAGAACAATTTTGAAATATTTCATGCAATTTAATTCACTCTCGGAAAATAATAAAAAAGGGGCGGCATCGATCATCTCTCCGAGGTTACCTCTGTTTCCTGAGAGCATAAATATTAAAAGAAACATTTAATGGTTCACCTAGCCACTTCTGTCAACAGAAATTAATTAAAGGGGGGTGTCGGGTCTTCTATACTATAGGCTGCTCTCCTCGACAACATAGCCAATACTATTATAGACCGCAATAATATATACAGATCTCACATTAAGGCTTGGCTCCAATGGTCGACTACAACATGCATATATTTTAAATCAAATAGACAATTATACAGTCCTTATAAATCGTTACCACTCAGCATACACATTTATTTTAAATTCAAGTAACAATCTTATACACAGCTTCTAAGATCCTTTTGACTTAGTGTAATTATATGTATATTTTGAAATCAATTACCATTTCTAGGATTGGAACAACACATGAGTTTAATTCTTTATCTAAAATCTAAAGTCATATATGTATATATATTATCCTTCTTTGAAACAACATGCATATATCTATTTAAGATTAATTGACCATTTTATAAAATCGAGTAAACAAACAAATTATGCACTGCATTCTAAAATCATTGAACATATCTTAAAACATTTAACAAATTAAACTCAACGTTTTCTCATCTCACAGATTAGTCATTGGCTTCGAAATATCCCATATTCCCGGGGTTCAAGTTGGCTTATTAGGCTCTCCTAGATAAGCAAAGGAATATTTGGCACCTCCATGCAAGAATATTAATCACCTATTAACAACAAATCTCAAGGATATTGAGGATGATAAGACCATATCTGAATGCTCTATTATAAGTAGACCATGTTCCAGATCTTCTTGCTCTGTGATTGTGCATGTTTGTGAAGGTAAGTCTAGCGATCACTAAATTTGGCTACACGATTTTGAATGTTGTTTTGTACTTAGCACAATACTTTGGTACAACCAAAAATCCACACCTCAGGGAATACTTTGGTGCAATGATAAAGGAAATAGGATGCATCTTAATTATTGTCCCCGGTCTCCCCAACAGGACATGATAGAGGTTGCTCTAGACATCATTTAGAGCATAAAATTAAAAACAAAGTTAAGCCTGCAACAGATTTGTCTTATCGAGATTTCTGGATTTTAGAATTTGATTGTCAGATCTGAAGAATCAGACCTAGCAATCTCTATACGATATGGGAAATGATCAAATTGTAATTGTTCATTGCTACCTCTCTTTGAGGGTGATCCAGTGCGACTATACCTTCAAAATAGATATATCCTTAAAATTGATATAACTGTGCAATCAATCAATTCAACATACCCCACGCACTCAACTTGACATCCCATGTCCAAAAGCACAAGGTTGATCAGCAATTTCCTCACAGGATCTGAAGGTTCATCAACTACGTAGGTCTCAGAACTATTAATATATTCCTTGAACAGTGAGAAGACTATTTAATTCGAGTGATCCATAGCATGATCTCCAGCTTTATCATTTTCACATACTACAATAGTCTCAACGTGCTTCTCCAACCAAGTATTTATGAAGAGCATCCCATAGTCCATGCATCGTATTTGTATATTCTACTCATCCCACATATCAGTAATAGCTTGTATATATATATATATATATTAAACAATAATGAAGAAGGTCTGACCGTCAAAGAAACCCCAGGAAAGAAATGATGAAGTGAAGTTGCACCGGAACGTTGCACAAGCCAAAAACGAGGGGAAGTAAACACAAAACCCTAACGTTCAATCTGAGTAAGAAGTAGTGTGAGGAACAACCATGCAGAAGATGTTTGCAGGCCTACTTTCCTTTGCTGAAGAAACGGTTAGATCAATTGAACATTCGACATAAGATGTTTGCAGTCCAAAGGGGTGAGAGCACTGAATACAGCTGCGATACTCTTCAAATATAATAACACTGTAAAGTTTGTGTTCTCTAATCATTAACTGGTTCGTGCCTTACTAATGGAGATGATGAACAATGTGTGAGACCGTGTTTTACAACAGAGGAAGATATGTACCTTATGTGAACATGACTCAATGCCATAATTGAATCCTTTATGAGCAAAGATTGTAGTATAAGTTGATTTAATTTGAAGTGTTGACAATGTTGTGGACTTACTTAACTAGCTTTATCACACTATACATGAATGCAAGCACGAGTTCGAATATTCAATATGGTTGTTAGATACATCCTTTTACGGACATGACAAAACTTAGCATGGTTCTTGGTTTTTCTTCATTGGTGGTTTTAGTTTTATCTCCTCCAATAAGCATCGGCATAATCAAAGAAAAATAGCTGCAAAGCCGTTAGTCCCTGCTTTAAAATAATGTTTATAATTTGTTTAATTGTTTACAAAAATTTTAAAAAATTATTAGAAAATTTTAGTTAAGTTATCACAATTGCTTTAAATGTAAAATAGAACATTTGAGTTGGTCCATTATTTGAAATAGAACATTCGAATTTTCTCATTATTTGATTTATTGCATTTAATGCAGAGTACTCAAATCTTTGCATTAAAAGTTAAGTTGGACTATTGTTGGCTCGGTGTTTTAAGTTTAAAAGCACTACTTATTGATCCTAAAATTTGATCAAATCTTTGCATTAAAAGTTAAGTTGGACTATTGTTGGCTCGATGTTTTAAGTTTAAAAGCACTACTCATTGATCCTAAAATTTGATTGCCAAAGTTTTGACATTGTATCCTAAAAATTCTGTCTCATGTACTTATAACAAAAAACCTTTGTGGGAATTTATCAATCATCAAACATTCCTTGGACATGTATAAAGTTCTCTGATTTTTGTACTTATGAATAATAAAATCATAAATGTTTACATTTTTATAAATAAATGTGTAACAAAAATAATATAAAATCCATTTAACACCTATAAACAACTCTGTCGGATATTCTAATAAAAGTAGAAGAAAATTGATTGATGCACTTTGTTTTACATGTATGTGAGATATTCTATGTGCTACATCCACGTCCAACCATTACATATGAAGTGTCCTTATCAATCTCAATCATGAAAATCCATGTCATCCAACAAGGTAGTGTGAACATATAAAAAACAACGGTGATATCTCAGGCTTGCACAACTCCAGGCTTAATTTTAAAGCTTTTTAATATTATATTGTGATCAATAAATATATCTATTAATTTTATTATAAAATTTGTTTAATATATTTTTCAACATATGGTACCTTAAAGTTTATGTTGCGTTGAAAGATTAAATTTAAAGTAGAATATAAGAAAAGTTACGAAATATGGTGCCTAAAATCCTTAATGCACCATTAAACACTTTGTAAAACATGATATTGGTTACATGGACAATGTTATTCTTTATGCACAATTAAATTCTTTGTAAACCCTAAATAGGTTACACCTCGAACCCCAAGTAAAACCGTTAATGTACCATTGAATACAGAAGGAAGAAGATCAGAGAATTCAGAGACGAAAAGGCAGATCCCGTGTTTCTATATAAGCTTGGCAATTAGATCAGTAGCAGATGGGTAAAATAAATTTTTGTATAAATATATCATTATATTTCTACATTAACTCCACGTAGCCTAATATTATTAGAATGAACTGAATTGGATTGCCCCTTCTCTCTTAAAGCTCATCCTTGCACCTTATTGTAACCCTCATTTATATTAATGAACCACTAATGAATGAGCATGCCAAGGATTGGAACCAAAGTAGTGTGGCCTGATCCTGACCCCACACTATCCCTTGAAACGAAACCCGACAGAAGAGATGCAACTTGTTGCTAAAATTTGGGATAAACCTACAAGACTCGTTCTTAAAAGTAGGATATTTCTTTAAAACTTGTCCACAAACAAATGGCCAAATGGATGTCAAACAATCCCTAGAAAACAAGAACTCCATGAAAGAAAGGTCCATCATATTTCCCTTTTATAAAAAACATATGCCCCGTGATAAAAGTTCAGTAAACTCATTGATTGTTGTGATATAAAGTTTTCAACGGGATTAAAGTGTGCATGAATTCCATATTAGAAATACATCGTGTAGCAATAATGCATAAGATGGCAGCATACATATTTGGGAAAAAGAGCGTGGCTCATCATGAGTAAATCTTGGATGGTGGCACCCATTATAATCTTGTTGATAGCAAATACAGTTTCATCCAGACCTTCAGCCATCAAAAAATAAAGATGAATCCATCCAATGTAGACAAATGAATGAATCCATCCAATGTAGACAAATGAATTAATCTTGGCACCACAAATACAGTGATATGAGGCTCAAACGATTTCAGCACAGCATTGACCTAATCGGGTGCATATTGCCCAGCACGCCTTGGATGCACATCAAATCATATATAATAACAATATTTTCTCCTGACCGTTCCCTTATTAAAGAAAGATCTAGATGATTTTATTTGTTGTTTAGTTTTTAAAAATACCAATTCTAGAATTAAAAAATCAGGGACAAGCATATCATGCAGTGACGGTAAGAGGAAGCAACGGTTATCCTCAGAAAGATAGTATGATTTAACTATTTAATCCAATAACAAGTTTTCATGTGCTACATCGGATTTAATGAGTGGATGAGGGTTTTTGACGCAACATCATTTAGTCTACAAATTTGAACGTTTAAAAACAACATACACATCAATCCTTTATACAAGCCATGACACATGAATCAACTTCCATGTGGACAACCTTCCATAATCACCTCCTTTAAATTCCCTGACCAACAATTGTCATTACCTGTTAAAACAAGAATCCTCGTGCATGGAGAGAAACCCACATGGCAACCATGCCTTTCATCATTCCCTGACTTGTCGCACATGCACTATAAAATAGTATTTGGATGACAGATAATATGTTTAGTGGCTCTTGGAAGGGCTCCGTGTGCTTAATATTATTCTTTGCCCTTTCACTGAATTGCTGGAAGACCCGGGTGATGTTCATAAGCTGATCCGCATGAGCATATAGTTCACTGTGAGCTGTGCGTAATTCATCAATTGTTTTCAGTGGGAAACTCTTGAAAGCGAGCAAATATTGAGACGGAGAGGGAGCAACATCACATTGGCTTCTAAACACCTCAATGGCTTTCTCTAGCTCTATAATTTTTTATCATTATCTCCAAGGTCTTCATCATTCACACAATGTAACCTCGGAAAGACTGCATTAAGGAAACTCCAGCTGAGACAATTTCATAAGCTTGGGCAACAGTATCTTCAATGACGGGAGAAATCAATGAATGTTCCTATCGTTCCCCACCTGAGCAAAAGGCTACCTAATCACCCCGACCAGACTTCACCTCACATACAAGGGGCAGCTCAGGCAGAGACCTTAGTATTTTTATTCAAAGGTATGGATGAATTGCATGGATAGCTTTTGTTCTTCGTTATTTACCTTTTTTTTCTTCAAATCATTAAGTTGGATGGATGTCTGTGTGCGGAAGTAACCTGTAGAAAGGAAGCAATGTGTTTTCGTTTATATGGATGATGAGATTTTGACCTTCTTTATCAGGAAGCAGGACGCGGATGGTCGGAAAAGGATGATCTGCAACGGCTGTCGAGTTCTGGGTAAAGGAGGTTGCAGCGATATTTGCATTCTTCGGCCTTGTTTGCAATGGATCGAATCCCTGGAAGCCCAAATTCTGCCTTCTATGATTTGCAGTGTGTGTTCACATGGGTATTCATTAGAGCTCACTGGCCGCTATTACTTACAAAGGAGAAATGAAGGCTCATTATGTAATTATTCAGTCTTGGACTGAGCTAATATTATTGTTTTGAGAAAGCTGTGGCTGATTGTTGCTTTTTGATGTTGCGTTGAAGGACGTTGGGTACTTTATAAAGCTGATAAATATACCAGGTGTGTAACCTTGGTTTTAGATTACATGACTAAGCTAATATTATTGTGTTGAGCTAATATTAGTCACAACTCAAATTCTATTTGACTACTAATCCGAGTTTGCTTATTTTCAAAGCTAATTCAGATCCGTTTCAATGTATTATTTAATAATAGTTGTAGTCCCACAACCAGACTCATTTATTAATATGGTTTCGATTATTTTAGAGGGTTAGACTCAATTATTAATATGGTTTCGACTATTTTAGAGGGTGATAAATAGGTATCTGTATTTCTTCATCATTGTCATGATACCTGTAATAGCTGCACTGCTCACAAGATCTCTGATTTGTTATTAATGATATGTAATTTTGTTATCAAAGGAAGATGAGATTTTGACCTTCTTTAGCAGAAGCAGGACGCGGACGGTCGAAAATGATGAGCTGCAACCGTTGTCGAGTTCTGCGTAAAGCTTTCCTGACAAGCTGGAGCTAGAGCCATCGAGTTCTGCGTAACGCTTGCCAGGCAAGTTGGAGCTAGAGCCAGACGCAAAACTAACACTAATGGCGGTTGTCAAATCTTTCATATATCATATTAAATGTATTAAATGAAGGGCTGTTGCCATGGCGGTTGTCAAATCTTTCATATATCATATTAAATGTATTAAATGAAGAGTTGTTGCCAAGTACACATGGCAAGTTTTTATTTTTTTATATTTTTATATTTTTATATATATTTTATTACTTTTATAATTCCATTATTATGAAATTTGTCAAATTTGTGCTATACACCAATAAAAAATAAATAATCTAATTTTGAAATTTCAAAAAATTATTTTTAATTTTTAATAATCTAATAAGTAATCTAATAAATTTATGAGAATGTACTTCCATCCCATTGACACGTGCGTTAGACATGGTAACATATTTATATGCTATTAAGTGTCACAACGTATTTAAAAGTACATGACCCACCTTGGAAATTATTAGTACTTCCATCCCATCGACATTTGCATTGGTCATGGTAACATATTTATATGATGTCAAATGTTTACATTGGACATTGTTAGCGTATTAAATGCTATAATAAAGATGTTTTAAAGCATGTTCCACACCATGGAAACCATAATGGTATGCAAATATTTACAGTTATTAAGAAATAAATTTAAGAGAGTGTACTTGTGTCCAATTATTTTGGAATAGATAATATACGATGTTTCACATAGTTTATATAGAAATTGAGCTCACTTTTCTTATATTTTATAAGAGGTGGCAATGTCAGTGACATTACATCTAAATTGACTGTGATTTGCAGTTGGTAGGACCTTAGTTTAATAAGAATAATGTTAATTAGTTTGTCTAAAATAGAGAATTTATGTATCTAAATCAATGCATGGAAACTGACCAATTTGCAATTCCACTGCTTCAAGAGCAAGGTGAATAATCGATTTGCTAAGACGATTGCCTTTTTTGGATTTTTTTTTGCAAAAATGTATGCCAGTTATTCAGTTATTAAACATTGATTTGCAAATCAATTTGCAGCATGAATGAGTGGATAGAGATGACATGCCAGACATTTCCAAAGTTGAGAGTTTCCCCAATGGAGTGGAGAGCGTGTAAAGAAGGTGAAAAAGTAGGAGCATCTGTGTGCAAGTTACGTGTTGGACCATGGACAACTGAGCCATACTTTGATAGCGTGAAGATATAGTAGGAACAAATCTATTTAGAGCCTAAGATGAGAACATTATCAAGACCAATATAATAGAATGCAATACTTAGCACAGTCAAATTAGTAAACAACTCTGCCATATCTAGAGAATATGCCTTATGTATTGAAAGATTATTACATGACTAGTGCAATACAATGCAATATTCTCCATAGGAGACTAATAAACAATTATGTCATATTCATAGATAATCTGCTCTACTTACCGCTAAACTAACACATTGTGTAGTGACTATATATAATGAGCTTGTTAATGTCATTTTCCATTTTATGAACAAGGACCATTGACGAACATATCAATGAGTAACAATATTCAAGTAACAATCTCATTAACACTTGGCTTAATAACTTAGTCCAATTGCACTGCATTTACTTCTTTGAAAGCTAGATTCATTCAAGCATTTCATATACATGGACATGGATTTAGAACAATAAACATGGTAAGATTAAGTACACATATTCAATGATTTGACAATATTCTATAATCATAACTTCCCAATATGAATATAACCAAGTATCCTTGTGAAGATAACGTGCATTTGAACATGTATGGAGATTCAAGTCATGAGACAATTTCAGTTCATGGGTCATTATGATTACTCTTTATTAGATAAAGAGTACATGTCATCTATAAAAAACAAAGCACTCACATGTTAGCTGGTTGCACCTGTTTAAGCATTTAATATGCATAGATTCGCTAGAAATATTCACTTACTTCACAATATGCTACAACCATAATTTTCAAGGATGAATGGAACCAGGCTTTGAAATACTACTCACTAGCCAAAATCAGAGCACTTGGAGTGTGCTCCACCGTTTCTCAAAGCAAAGGAGTGAGTTGTTTATTACTATGTTGTAAAAAAGAAAAGAGGAGTTTGTCTTTGACGGAACAAAGTCAGAAACTTGATCTCTTAATGTTGAAGAAACTTTTCCAGCTTGAAGTGCTGGATAAATACCAATTTAAAGAAAAGGAAAAAATGGCTAAAATCACCAGAAGATACATGATAATAATAATTCAAAGCATAGAATGAAGTGGAGATAGTTATCGAAGGCATACACTAAGTATCAACAAATTACCACAAAACAGAACATATCTTGTCAAAGCGAATACAATAGCAACAGTTGTTAAAATAGATTATATCTGTATTGTTTTAAGAAAACTCGATTGATGCAAAAATGCACAAAAAAGTATATGTTGAAAGTTCCAAAAGTTGTCTTGATGCAAGAGGAAGGTGGCTTCCCGTATTGCAAGTTGCATAGGCAATGTAGTTGCAGTTACATTTGCAGAAACTAACAACAATCACAAAATTGTAATGGAGGCTATTCAATACATGTAATAGATAGCTATGTATATAGCATACAATATTTGTAATTGTTTTTGTCCACCTTTGTTTTGAACATAACAAAGGAAAATGAATAGTGAAGATGTTGGTACGAAAAAAAGCAAAAATTGGAGACAATCTCCCCCGTGCAAATTACAAGCTGTTGCAATTCTTTTCATTTGTTGCAGTATGTGGCAGAAGGAAAATGCGTGAGCAACGCAATGCACACGGCCCAGGATGTTCGTGCACATGGTGTGCACATTATAGTTAGAACAACAAGGAAGATGTAAACAACATATGTATTTGCAATTTTGTAAGCAAGAATTTGTTTTGCAGCATATGTATGTAATTGAAGTCAATGTTGACACCCAAGCTACTTCACAGATGTGGTGACTATGTCAGTGAGCGTGCTATGCTAAAAAATCTTATAACTTATAACTGAACTTATAACTGATGTTGATAGACAGGTCCTGAGCAAGGAAGTGACTATATTCTATGTCTAACATGAGAATGGAAGTTCAAGAGGCAATTGAAGTTGTTCTTTTGATTTACTTGTATTCTTTGTCCATGTCTACCATAGTAGCGGGGTCCCTGAACATAATTTTGTCTTTTCCATTTATTTGTATCAGTTGTCTATGCAACAGGATCAATATCAGAACTAGCCATCTTATCTATAATGAAAGGAATGCACAAGAAACTGTATCAAGAGACACATATAATATATAAAACGATTGACTAGAGAAAATTGCAATGTTGCATATGCCTGTACATTCCTGAAGCAAGAGATGGAGTACTACAACTGGAGGATTCGTGGTAGGACGTGGTGTTGGGTGGAGTACTAAGTTCAATATCATATGAGTTAGTCTCTAAAAGAGTCCAAATAAGACCAAATAAGGCTTCCATTTTACTGATTGGTTATTAAAAACTTTTGCACCGAAAAATTTAGGTTAAAACCATTTGAAAGATGTGAAGATTAATACAATTTCTGGCAGAGCTATTTCTATAGTCGTTGCTGCTGGGAAGGGACTAATAACTAAATAATTCAGATGCTAGACATACAAGAAGGCTGTGTTTTCTTTGCTACCAATACAAAAACTATAAATAATTAAAGTGTGGCTCTTCCAGTGAGAAGTCGGCCAACATTTTACGTGTCTCTCCAATCAGAAGCCAATCAATAATTTACATTTAACTTAGAAAACAATGAACAGACCATCGGCTTGAAATAGGGTCACCTTCTCCCTTAGGCAAAATTAACTCTCATTGATGAACGATTTCCTTCACTTAGAGACGCCTCTCTCTTGGGAAAGCACTGCAGACAAATCAATGGCCTGACACCTTCACAGAGAGACACCTTCTCTCTCTGGCTATTAACCAAATGTAAAGAGGAATATAGTCTACAGATCCGAAGTCAAAATGAAAGAACTGCAAACAAAATTCATCCTCTCTCTTTTGTGGTTACAAGCTCTCAACTATTTACCTGCCCTGTGGCTTACGCCTTTCTCCACATAAAACAAAAGCAACAACACTTATAATAGAGCAACGATTTAAGTAACATGAGATCACTGGAATTGTTTAGAACTCATTCTTCCTTCCCAGAAGTAGTAAAAAAATATATATTAAACCCACAATGTAAGAGTGGGGGCTGGTGTACCTACCAAAAACATTCACTTAGAGATGGCACCCTCCTCCTTTTGACTTTAACGTAACAAGATTCATAGGAACTGCGAAAGAAGTAAAAACCCCCATGCAAAATAGCAAAAATAGCAGTGCTCTTCTTATTCCACGAAATGAGTATAAATAGAAAAAAAGCCATTCAAAAGGAAATTCCCATTCAAGCAGTTTCCAAACAGTTAATTCCTTCATGATGGAGTCGGCTCCTCCATAATTAATGCTAAACAGAAAAAGATTAAAAAGGAGACTTACGCTCTCCTTGCTCCTTCTCGGAGGGAAAACAAGAATTTGACAACTACAAAGAGAACTGCGATCTCTTGCCATTTGGGTACACAATAAAGCAACCCATCAATGCAAACAGAATTAACGGGCTCGTCTCCCTCTGAGAGAGGTTGCTTCCCTCCCTTCTCTTCTCAATACCTCACTGCTTCCTCTTTTTTTAAGCTAATTATATATGTTTAAAAATTGTAGCAAGAGACACATAGAATATATAAAACGATTGACTAGAGAAAATTGCAATGTTGCATATACCTGTACATTCCTGAAGCAAAACTGTAGCAAGAGACACATAGAATATATAAAACGATTGACTAGAGCAAATTGTAATGTTGCATATGCCTGTACATTCCTAAAACAAGAGATGGAGTACTATAGTTGGAGGATGCAGGTGCTGCAGCGCATGCAATCCCGTTCGTGGCAAGCGGTCATGCTCGTGGTAGGACATGGTGCCGGGTGGAGTACTAAGCTTAATATAATATGAATTAGTCTATAAAAGAGGCCAAATAAGGTTTCCATTTTACTGATTGGTTATTAAAGAATTTTGCACTAAAAACTTTAAGTTAAAACCACTTGAACCACTTAAGATTAATACAATTTCTGGCACAACGAATTCTATAGTCCCTGCTATTGCTAGGCAGAGACTAATAATAAGACTCCATTTATTGTATGTAACACAAATACTAAACAATGAAAAATTGCAATGGGATTTAGCTCTTTCCTTTTGAAATATTTTTACTTTAGAGAGAGGGGGATGCTTGATTGTACATATTCGCTATAAAGTAGTAGCAGAAAGTCGAGGTCAGTAAATTTATATCAATCTTTGTATTTTAAAGATCAATAAATTTATATTTATATTTTTTTAAGTAGTGAGAGGTTTGGGATTATGTTTATTTTTTATTAATATATAAGTTAAGATGAATATACCTTATTGTGATTATAATGTAGTATTATGTTTTATTTTTATAAAAGCAAGGAATAACACTGCAATGCAGCTAATCCCTGTCAATAATATGCCAAAAAGTATAGAGGCGGGATAAAAGACTGAACCTTATACGATATGATCAGTATTAAGTGTTAAAAAAGTAATATTATAAGTACAGATGCAAGATAGAAGATTGAACCCCCGCGACATGATAAGTGTTAAGCCTCTGCTCACTTAAAATTTAGAGCTCCGATGGCAACACCATAAGTGTGATATCTCTGCTAACTTAAAATTTAGAGCTCTGATGGCAACACAATAAATGTTAACCCTTCGCCAGCTTAAAGTTTGGAGTTCCAATGCAAGCATGTGTGCGAGTTTTTCATTATTCTCCAATATATCGATGAGGTCTTAAGTTTTAGAGCTCCGAATGACATCATTGATCGAAGGCGTGAGCGTTCAGTGATGGTCACATGAGGAAGCTTTGTGCCGAGAAGGGTTCAAATCCTCCTTCGCAATAACACCGTACTCATTAACTGGAATTTAAACAAAGATGGTTTAGTGATGGTCACATTCAATGATGTGTTAGTTTTTGAGTGGGGTGGCTCGGACATGTACTTCTACATTAGAAATGCCTAGCATGTGGAAGCGTTCGAGTGACACTCTCTAGGTGAACACTTTATAAAGTGACTTTTATATTTAATGACTTAAATGACTTTTATAAAATTTGACTAACTTAAGTGATTTAAGTCATCTCAATGAGAGATTAACTCACAACCATTGATCTAGTGAGGCCAAGATCTAATCTTGATCGTTGAGATCTAGGGGCTAGAGAAGAGTCATTTATGAAGTTGTAAAAGAGACCCGAGGAGAGTGAAAAGAAACATTTGAATGAGAGAGTTTTGGAGAGATGAAGAGAAGAATAGGGAGAGAGCTTGCATCAAGGAGGATGGGTTCAAAGCCTCATTTACATTAACAATGTACTCATCAACTAGAATTTAAACAAAGATCTAGTTGGTGAGAATTTTAGTGCCTCAGTAAACATCGGGACAAACATAAACTTATGCAACGCCATTGTTGACACTAATATTGGCTTGAACAAAGAATCCTTGCAACAATAACTTATATCTTGCCCCCATGCACATAACTTCCATTTCCTTCCCATATTTGCTAAAATCACTAACATGACCTTGGCTAGGAAAATGTTTTCTCCTCTTCACAAAATACGTTAGGAATAGTACCAATGCTATTGTTGTTAGAGAAACTCCTCCAAATGAACACCCTGAGGTACAATGAAGAGATTGCTATCTATGTAAATCTTTCTCAGGTTAAAGTGGAGATTTATATAGTGAATAGGAAGAAATCATATTTTTCCAAAAAGCAAGAGTAATGATACTGGTAAGATATCATATTTACCTATTATAATGGTATTTGATTTTGATAATTGATTTAGCCTTCGTAAAAGCTATTTTCACTGACTGCAAGGATCCACAGATCCACAATTTTTATTAGGAGAATGCATGGTTGACATATGGGGAGAATTTATAATTTTATATAGTGATAGAATTCAAGCATTGAGTTTTGTAAACCAATCTATAGAAGGCATAAATGAAACACACCATTGGCAGGGCATTCGTCTGGACATGAAGTGCCATCAGGACAATAATAAAGAAATGTTGTTGATTCCGAAATGATACAACCTCAACTACCTCGGCTATTCAAACAACCTGCACAACTTAGATATCTCTTGGTGTCGACATGCCATGTCATCTCAAAACCCTACCACGGGAACGTTTGATAAATAATGAACTCATTGAATTGCAGATCCTCGTTTTTAATTGGTATTTGAATATGCGCTTCACAAAAGCGTGTCACCTCTTGTGGTATCCAAATATCGTAATACCAATCCTCGCTACATAACTTAAGAAGTGTTAATTAATAAATTACCTCATTGATTTTGTTGTAGATCCCCCAAAGCGTGAGATTGATGTATCCATGGGCTATACGAAAATGAGAGTCGGACCACCAGAATTGGGAGTAGTTACCTGAAAGATTGCATTTAAGTGTCCAAACCAAAGTCTCATGGATGGCCTTGGAATCACCGTGTACTATTATGGACAGGTGGTGATTTTAGAAATTTTAATTTTATAAATTAATTTTATTTAAATTTATATTCTGACAATAAAAACTGCTCCCTTAAGGATTTACGTCCCATCGAAGGTGTCCTAAGCCATTAAAAATTTGAAATATTGTATTTTCAAAACTGTTTAAATAATTTTAATTTTTCAAAATATTAAGTTTAATATGAAAATGATGTAAACCTTTAAAAAACATTGTACAACTTTATAGATTAAAAACAAACTAATATAACTCAATTTTTTTTACTTGTGAACGAAAAGTATATCCTGCCTTGGCAGTGATAATAAAAGTCGAAAATAGACTCTAAGTTATTTACAATAATGCAATTCAATAATGTAAATGTTATATTACTATGACTAATGATAACACAACTTAAGCAAGGTGGGATTTGATCTTACATGTGATTTAAGTCATTCTTAATAAAAAAATGGGACTTCCAAAAACAATATTGGTCCAAAGATATACAATCAAATCTAGTTAAGGCATATAGCATAAGGAGAAGCTCAACGTTCATGCATATCTGAACCATGACATTTATGATTCATTAGATATGCAACTTCATAGTCTTTCCTTTTACAATTTTAATATTCATGTGGCAAGTACACAAGTAGGAAGTAAGATACATGTCTTGGAATTGTTTCTACAAATAAATACCTTTCTACATATACTTCAAAGAGACCAACATTATTTGTGAAATTAATCTTTGTGAGATAATTTCAAAATGATAATTAGATCCAACAACATTGAATGTGAAAATAAACATAATATTAGTCTCAACTAAAAGACATATCAAGTAATAATTACTTTAATGTTTTTGTGACAATAAACATTATAGGTTGTAATAATTTTACACTATATAGATTTTATTTGTTTACTATAGATTAGTATTGATACAACAACCCAATCAACATATCCATTGAGTTGCAGGTTCAACTTCGGAGTACCACCATTATAAACCTTCCTCATTGTCAAGCAACTTGAGCCAACTAGATGTGGATAGTTGGGGCCCCAGATTTGAACTGTCAACCTCATTGGTGTATGCAACAAACACCAACTAATTTATAATCAGAGAACCTATACCATATATATTATTGAAAATCCACTTTAATATAATATTCCAATTTCTATTTCCATTCCAATTTAGTATAAGTAATGATTCGATATGTCGTAGTAGAAAATTTCGATATAGGGAAACCAATGCAAATTAAAAAAATTTCACCTCTTTACTAGAGGTTTCTAAGATATAATCCTTGTCAATTATCAGCCTTAGGGTTTATCTTAAATATAATTTACAACATCGATAATGAACAATATTTCATTTCATGGCAAACCCAATACACTAGGAAACCCAAGAGAAAAGATACCAAACATATGCCAACAAGGCTTACCTCTTAAGGGCAATCTTTTCAAGCATCAACTAGATCTAAAGATTACTTTACAACAACATAAATTACATCAATAATTTTTCCTTATTATCTTCAAGATTAATGCTAACACCCTTTATAATTGCATCCTTAACTTATGTCAAATCAACAAGACATGTAAGTGCCATAATTTACCAAACCTTAAAGACAAGATAAATGAAAATCAAATAAGAAAAAGAAAAATTTGGATAGTTGAAAATGTCATCTACACAACAAATAAATGAATTCCATGTGCATACTCACAACTTATCACCAAGAAAAACCTTAACACCACCAAAGATACCCCCAACAAGCTAGACTCACCACTAGCAACTCCTCCTTGGCTCATTCAAGTTTCCCCCTCTTATCTTATTCCTTAACAAGTACAACCTAGGGTTAATTCACAAACCCTAACTCCAATACCTCCTTAGGAAACAAAACCCTCACCCTATAATTCAAAAAATTGAACTCCATGAAACCCTAGCCTTCAAAAAATCATGTAGATAAAGTGCAAAGAAGAGTGAATGTGAGAGAGAGACAGAGACTGGTGCTACTCTTCTCATAGCTCTAAACACCAAGTGTGATAATGAATAACCTCTCCAATCATCATGATAATAATTACTCTTTCCTTCATCTATTTATATGAGAGATTAAGGGAGGTATACAATGACTAGAGGACATAGTCTACTAAAACCAACCTACGAGAAACAAGTAGGCCCACACAAGTGAAATGCTCCCTCTACAAGTGGCACATGTTAAGCTCTAAGGCGATGACGATCCATAAGCACATATCCATGGAAAGGGTTCTTCTCATTCTAGGTCCAAGACACCTCCTCCAAGTGCTCCAAGGATCCAATGCATCTCCTATGCCATGTTCCTCATCTAGGTCCACCCACCTACATGTCCACTCCATCAACCCAAGCATCCTCAAGTCAAGTGTAAGCCTCCATGCAAGTAACCAAGCAACCTTGTGTTGTATAGGGCTCAACGCCTTCTTTAGAATGTCTAATGCTCCTCCTCCAATGCAAGGATCCCTTTAAGCAAGCAACTTCCTCTTATGTGTGTGTTAGATGAATAATGTCAACAAGTCCCATAGGCCTCCAACACTCCAAGGAAGAATGTTATTAAAGCATACATACAAGGTCTAGATATAAATAAGAAATCCACATCCAATGTGCATGTCCATCACAAAACAACCAAGTTTCAACCATACATCATGCACCCCACATCACATGAAGCACCTTGCAATATGGTATAAACACTTTTGAAGTAACCTCAAAAGCTAACAAACCCTCTTTACAAGGAAAGTGTTTTCTCCAACACCTGTCATATTCCTCTGTATCTGAAACAAACATGACATTTGCAAATATGTACTTGTTGGGGTCTCAAAGCCAACCCCAAACATCATCCTCCATCAAGGAATCACACCTCTGCTGCTCAAAACAACTGGAAGGCTCACAAACAAAACCAACCAATGCAATCTTACTAGCATATATCTTGGGAGGTATGATCATACTTACTAAATATTTTGATGCTTCTACATGCTCCTGTGCATCCTTCAATATCTAAGTAAGCAATCTCGACCTCCTGCATGATGGAATAGAAGGGGGCATATCCACCCCTAATATCACTTTGTTTAACTATGGATAAAACTTTTCTCTAGTATAAATCAGCCTTTGGAACAACAATCTCCTCACTCATTTCAATTGCTAAAGGAGAATCATGAGAACTAGAAGACCGCATGCCCTCATTAAACTTAACATCTTTGTTCACTATTGTATTTTGATGTGCTAGAATATTGATCATGCAGATTGTATAAGTATCACTATATCCAACAACACAAGATGCAGACACAACTCCTTGAATCTCCTAAGAATTTTGATCATTGTGATTTTGAAGGAACATAGCTTTGGATCATTAACAACATATAGGACTCCATCATCCCTCAATCTAGTATCATGGGCCAAAAATATAAAAATAATGTTATTATGGGTATCTCATGCATGCACCTCAAAATATTCAACAAATGACACATTAACCCACCATTAACCTCAACTAGGACAAGTCCCTCTTTCTGAGAGAATATTGAAGTGAGAGTGTCATCAAAGTCAAATCCTTCTACCTAAGAGAATCCAACAACCTTGTACTTATACTCTACAACTCTCCAATCAATTTCAAGCTTGGAATCAATCCCTAATTCCCTAATAGGTTTTAAACCTATCTCCATGGCATCCCATCATGCATGCTCTATATATGCCTCTTCAAAGATAGAAGTCTCTTTCAACATCTCAATAGAATGTACAAGTCCCACAAGATCAACAAGAAACCTATAAAGGCCACCCTTTCACACAACTCTAGCCAAAGTCCTTGGAATAGCTAGACTATAATCACTTACAGTGCAATGTTTTCCTTCAAATGCAACTAAATGCATTAATGATACACCATAAAAGAAACTGAAAAAATATTTTTCTTCAAACTAGGCTCAAATAAAACATCACTAAGCTCAAGAACATCACATGATGGTATCTAGAAGAAAATGGAGCCCAATCCTCTCATAGGACAAGTAACATCATCACCTAACTCCACAAGCATACCTCCCTCTTGCTCCTGAAGTATGTTGAAGAGTGACATGCCATTTTCCATATGTCTTGATACCCAAATGTCCGCATAAAAACCAACACTAGACACAATGTTAGAAGATAAACAATACCATGGAGAAGGTAGTCTCAAATCAAGAGGATTCATCCTCTACTTTTGCTATAGCCTCGATTGCAGCATGTTTCTCTTCCTTTTCTTTCTTCTTTAATTGGCATTGGTTGGCATAATCTACCATATCCTTCCATTAGCAACACATCACCTTACTGAAATCCTTCTTTCATGTACATGTACCTTCCTTCTTCTTGTATCATTTCTTGCTACACTTCTTCATCCTCCTTCTCATAGAAATATCCTATACTTCCTCTTATTGTTCTAAACAACCCCACAATTTGATTTCTTCCTATACAAACTCATGCCAAAGCTTTGCAAATGATGGTATATTTGCATGAGCATAAATACCTTGAACAAAAATCCTCTAAGATGAAACAAGTCCATTCAAAGTAATGAACACCAACTCCTTATCCTCAACCTTAATTCTAGTGGTTCCCAACTAATCTCTCAAATATATGATCCCAATCATGTAACTTACCAGAGTATCTGTCTTGCTCATATGAATAGTTAAAATCTTGTTTCTCAAGATCATCTATTGAAAAACACAAGAGATTTGAAATAAAGCAACAAAACACTCAAACATGTCCTTACCTATTATATTCTCTCCAATGTGAAGCATGAAATGTGCATTCATAAAATCAAGAATGATTCTCTTTGTCTTGGTCTTCTTTTTATGATGAGTGGCCACTTGATCTAGATCGATAGTTACTAGAACCACTTTCACAACATGCTCCCATAGATCAACTTCCTCCATAAGCATCTATAAACTAAGCTTCCAAGGAACAAAATTGGAAGCTTCATCTAACCTATCATACTCTCTAAGATTGAGAGTCATCTTACACATCCTCAAACATGTTGGGTTAATCTTGACTTGGTTATAAAGTGATTAAAGATAACCTTGATTCGGTTAATAATGCGTTTACCATTAGTGGTTTACGTGCCCATGGTTTGGTTTTGGGTAACCCATGGTATTTGTTCATGGTTTTAGCATGTGATGAAGCCTATTTAAAGGCTTGAGTAACTCCATTACAAGATGCCAAAACTGTTGGGTCGTAGCCAAGACTAATATATATCTAATTGGTGATGGTTTTTCCTATATAGGGTTTCCAGGGTAAAAAGACTTGTTCCTCTTATGTGCTTATTTTTGTGCATTATTATTATTTCCTAACATGTGGTATCATAGCAAGGTTAGCTTGGAATCCACATGAGAGTGGATAGGGTTCTAATGCTAGAGAGGCATGTGGAGTATACGCAATAGCATTGACTAAAGAAGAACATGGAATATAGTGGATGATGTAGCTGAAGAAGAGTGCAAACGTTAATTGTATCACATACTCTTGTAATCATTTTTTATGGAGTTGGAATTAATCACAATGTAAATGGGCATACAAATGTAAGACCTATTTAGGCATGCATACTCATGGCTTGGTGGGTCACCTATGTAAATTCTAATGTAGATTTAGGTAGACTAAAACATGGTGCATATTGGTATTCCAAATACATGGTTGAAAACTTTGAGGGGGTTTGGTGCTTACCCCAAGTCAAGTTTAAAGTGGGGAAGTTAGGTTAATCTTGACTTGGTTATAAAATGATTAAAGATAACCTTAATTCGTTCAATAATGGGTTTACCGTTAGTGGTTTACGTGCCCATGGTTTGGGTAACCCACGGTATTTTCTCATGCTTTTAGCATGTGATGAAGCCTATTTAAAGGCTTGAGTAACTCCATTGTAAGATGCCAAAAGTGGCCGATGTTGGTGGAAACCAAGACTAACATATATCTAATTGGTGATGGTTTTCCCTATATAGGTTTTCTACACTTGTTCCTCTTATGTGCTTGTTTTTGTGCATTATTATTGTTTCCTAACAAAACAATGCACAATGCAAAAAAATCAGCAAGATATGATGTAGAGAAGTATTTTTAGGCTCAAGTGCTTCTCCTAGGCAACTTAGGGTTTCACACTCAACAAGGTCAAGCACATCTCCCAAGTACAACATAATTGAAATGCTATTTCCCTCCTCACTTGGAGTGTGATTTCAACAATAAAGTTATGATACAATGTAGAAGTTGTCGATATAGGGCAACTAATGCAAATTCAAATATTTCACCTCTTTACTAGAGATTTCTTGGATCTAGTCCCTATGAATTATCAACCATAGGGATGAATTGAAATATAGTTTACAACATCCAACAATAGACAATATTTTACTTCAACAACAACCCCAATACACTAGGAAATCCAAGAAAAAAGATACTAAACTTATGTGTAATGCTCCATATTTTGATTGGACAATTAAACCAAATTTTGATATATATTGTATTTCCTTGCTTATTACTTGTTGGACTCAACTTGACTAAGTAAACTATGTGTGCAAAGAATAACAATATTGTGTGAGGGGTAGCTCAGAACTTTGGTGGCCATGGTTCCTTCCATGGCCACCTCCTCTCTTTCCCTTGCGTCGCTTATTGACCAACGATGGCGGATGATGGATTTTTCCTAAGCTTGGAGTGTGGGCGGCACCTTTGTGCGGCGACCCATTGGATCTGCTAGCACGAAGATACAGTGGCGGCGACGGCGAATTCCTTTTGTTCCATGACGGCGGAGGTGCTTGGCACTATGGCTTGGCATGGCTTCGACAGCGAGCGACTGGCTATTCCAAGGGCGCGGCATCGATGGTAGGAGTCGGCAGTACACAGCACTATGGCTGCAACGGAAGTGGGGAGACTGTTTCATACGAGCCCCAACTTTCCTCTGTCGATGGCGGCTAACCTTGTCATCTGATCCTTGGTCGAGCATTCAATCCGAATCCGGTGGCCCTATTCACACCAGGCGTTTCAGTATTATCGTTTTTTTCTTCTTCTTCATTCGGCGTCTTTTATTTTCTGGCTTCTCTTCTTATTGTTTCAGCTCTTTACTAGCGGGATTTTATTATTTGTGCCTTCTTGGCTGATCTGATTTAGGGCTTTGCCATTCATGGTTGGTCTGAAGCATATGATTCGCACATTTCGAGGTTTTTTATTGTATTCATGCCAATCTTTGGCTAATCCGATTTAGGGCTTCGCCATTCATGGTTGGTCTGAACATATGTACTGGTTTTTTATTCCAATCTTTCTCAGGGACATAGATTAGGGTTCGTTTCTGGTATTGCCTAACAACATTTATACTCTTCAAGAGTGAAGCTTATCAAATGTAATTTTGTACTCGAAAGATGAAATAAAATTACGCTTTTTTTTCAAGGAAATAAAAACTATGTGTGCAAAATTATGAACATAATTATATGCGGTAGTTATGTTTTAATTTTATCGTTCCTCTAATTAATGATGACAATTATGTGTTTTGCCTTTAGTATACAAACTTCAAATAAAATGATGAGGTAGGTGGATACCATTGTATGTTAGGATTGAATGAATGGATGGATGCCATGCACATGATATATATATATATATATTAACTAATGGTTGTTCAATTGGTAATTGACATGGAAACAATGAAAGAATATATGTATGAACACATTTTTTGGATAAGACAAACCTGCAGGTTATAGGGTTAAGCGATAGCCAAGTACTTGTTATGATGTGTGGGTTGGTGTAGGTTTATGCATGAAACCAGGTTGGCCAAACTAGTCATTTGATGACACAACTCCGAGAACCACAACAGCAACACAATGTGATTTCTGATAGGGTGTTGACCTTGGTTCTATTAGAAGAGGTGGAGGTATTTCCCATTGTATATCTTCTGAAACTTGGAGTCATAGGAGGGTTGTATTGAGTCACGCTCCCCAAGTAAGTAAGTTAACATACATTTGTGCAAATATATTATTTCATATTGAATCAATGAAATAAGTTAACATACATCTATTCAAATCTATTATTTTGACTAACTTGTAACACTAAAGTATATAGAGATACACTAATCATGTATACTAACCCTTTAAATTTGTACCCAATGTACATTAAACCATAGCTTGCATTATGCTTTCATGGAGTCTCTATTAAAAACCACATTGTGGCTTGTATTTGTAACTTATATTACATTATTAAACCAACATTGAACTTTACATTGTTTCTAAATATTAAAATCCATATTAAACAAGCATGTAACAATTTTTTTTAGATATTTAAGTATTTAGATATTTAAGTATATGCATGATTAGTTTGAATGGTTGAGTGCTTTGAGTTTTATATAGGAGGTTTAATGGTTGATCCTTAGTGTTTTTAAATTTTTACAAGTTTAAGATTCTATTAAAACTAAAGGAAAATTTACAGAGTTGAAGAGTGCCATATAACTAGTAAAAGAGATACCAGATGTCTGCTAAGAACAGAATTTCCCCAAAGTCTTGAACAATCTAAGATATGTGCCCAACAACTAAACAAACTTATGACAACATAGAGTTTTGATGTTGACAGATCCCCACATGCCAGCCTGCTAAAACCAGAGCTAATGAAAATCCAAACTACTTACAAAAAGACAGAACCAGACTAAATAGGCACACATCCTTGGCTTAAGATAATCATCATCATAGATTAAGATAGGAGGAGAGGCTAGCTAGTCAGCAACTGAAAATTCATGCTTGGCCCTGGGGGTCAGTAGGTTGAAATGTCTACGAGGAGCATCGAAAGACAAATTGAGAAGTTGAGGGGTGGGATGGAGGAGCTTGACTAAAGGTCTTCTCAGTTAATTCCCTAGCAATAGCATTAATCTTTTCATTGAGTCGTGCATTTAATTCCATCTGGGCTTGAGTGATTCGTTGCAGCCATCCTTCTAAACGAGTTAAACACGCATCCAAACTTTACCCCTGAGGATCATCTTGAAATTTGCCCTCTGGATACTTCGAGATTGCTTGTCCCAACAGAGATTTGACATACCAGAAAAGGCCAAGAGTCTTGGTATATTGCGTCTCCCTGGTGCGGATAGGGCCAGAATCATCTACCATTTGTCCCAATTCTTCAATCAACTTATCAGGAGCGGAATTTCTATCGCGGTTCTGGATACGAGCTTCCATGTTTAGGATATGGCCCTTGGTTGTAAGAGGAACCATATTGTCAAAGCAAGCTCAAGCCTTCTCCTGATCCTAGATTACTCAGGGCATATGCGAGTGGCGAGGTACAGCAATAGTTTTCCACTCAGTGCATTTGGTGCGGACCATTGTTGAAAAAGAAGCACTACTCAGGGATATGCGAGTGGCGAGGTCCAGCAATAGTTTTCCACTCAGTGCATTTGGTGCGGACCATTGTTGAAAAAGAAGCAGGGAGATGAAAAATGGAGGGGGTACATGGGCGAAACGAACGAGAGAGAAGCGGCTCGAGGACAAGGTGTTGAATCAAGATCCAAAAGAAGAAGCTTCGAGATTACGAGCTTTGAGAACGTTTGTGTTTTCAGAGCATGACGAGCAACCACATCATTATTCAATCAATCGAGAGCTATACGATAGCAGGGACGGAGATCAGGTTCCATGGATGTTTTAATGAAGGGCGAACATTATCTAGTCTGTTGCAGGTTATTTAAGGTTATTTAATGCGGTGGCAGTTTAACCTGCCGCCACCATAATGATCATGGATAATAGCCCTTTTCATATTAAGTAATGTATAGACAGGTTGCCTAGGATAAAAACCTGTTAAAATTTTTGCTGGAAATTGTTATTTTCGCATTTTTGTAATTTCAACAATTGGGATTGTCTGTTCTATACTAACTGTCCAGATGGCGGAAATTGTGATCTGAGCACTCCAAATTGCAATTTTGACAAGAATTGCTCTACCTTATACAGCTAGACAGGTGCGAGCCAACTTCTTCTTAAAACACTCTATGTCCTAATCACGTTCATGCCACAAGACTTTGAATGGAGCGACACCTGCCATGTGGATGGTTGATCCCTAGTGTTGTTTGTCTTTGCTACATATATTATTTAATGTCTATACCAAGTTAAATGTCATAATTAGTGCTAAAAATTTACACTAAATACCATTTACAAAATGCTAAAAAAGAATATACATATATTGTTTTAATAAATAAATAACTATTTCAAAAACTAATAATAATAATAATAATAAAACCTTCACATATAAAAAAAACCATTTATATTAAATGAGATTTAATGTTAACCATAATCTTCTCCTACATATTCTAAAACACTACTTTTACTTCTAAAGAACTGTGAAACTAAGAAGATCAATAACTACCATAAGGGAGTGCACAAAGAACTTAACCACCTAGCAAGGAATTTTGAGTAAATGAGCTTAATAGGATTTAAAGTGAACTAAATCATGTCAACATTATAATGTATTAATAGTAAGCAATCATAATAAAATAGCTTTAGCAAGCTTTAATTCTTTCAATTTGTATGGTAAGCAAATCACTTTAGTGCATAGGCATCGATTGGATTGGGTCACGTCATTGAGCAATATTAAATTTAAATTGATTATTAAGAAATAATATTGTTTAATAGGAATATATTTTTTATAATTTAAAAAAGATATTATAAGTTTTATTCATAAAATAATAGATTTTTGCATTGAGTGAAACTCTACAGTTCAGTATGGGAGAGATTTTCTAACGTGTGTGATGTAGTGTTACATGTAATAACACGTAAAAATGTAGCGTTACATCTAATAAAACGTAAAAAGTGATTGTGCGTAAAAAGAAATAAGTAAAGTAAAGTAAAAAGAAGTAAGTAAAGTAAAGTAAAGTAAGTATGGGGGAGATGTTGTAACGTAATAGATGTTCGTTTATAAAATAAAAATTTAAAACTTAAACCCGGATCTATCAATCAAGAAAGATCAAATTTCTTGAGTTTAAATTTAAAAAACTAAATACACCTCAAGAAATTGGATTCCTCTCGGTACTTAATAGATATGGGTTTAAGATGGATCTATGCTCGTTTATTTACACATCTAGCATATTATAAATATAAATTTTTAAGCATTCAAAATATTCAACTATATAAATCTTAATACTTTGATATTGGTTATTTAAAAAACTAAGAAAACCCAAGCAAGAAAATGATATTGAAAATTGAAAGTTTCCTAGAACCTTCCATTCATATAAGCATGATTCTTGTTGTTATTTGATTCGCAATTTGTGTGAGTCAAGTGAAAAAAGTTAATTTAGGATTTTAATTTGTATTATTTTTCTAAACTAAACATTCCATAAATTTAGCATGCTATTAAACCCATGTTTTAATGGGTTAGTGGGACAAGTTTCACCTTCATTTTTCAACAAGGGTTTATGTTAATTTTTATATTTTTTACAATTAGGAATCAACCACATCCGAAGGATGGGTCTATAACCTAGGCTAGGGTCAACCTCAATGTTGAATGGAAGAACAATTTTCCCACTTGGAAGATGTTGTCACCAAGTTTGAACAAAGATGAGGACCATCCTGTACGCCCCATAGGCCAGTTTAATTCCCTTCTGAGTGGCTCTTACCCTCAACCCCTGACTTGCAGGAATTCAACAGGTGACCTGTGGTGACTTAACCCCACAAATTCCAACTACCCTACCACTGTAGGCTAGGGTTCACATTAACTTGCGCATACCCCATTATATTCAAAATTTATACACCCTTTCAAATTAGCTTGCATCTTCATTAATCATCAAAACATTTCTTGGTTTCATGTAATTATGGTATGGCATGTACTTTATTATAGTCAACTTTTATCCATTATCCAAATTGGCAAAGACTAACCAATGAGCCGCAGAGCATTAAATGCGGTGGCTCAATGATTAGTGACCGTTAGATCTGGAGATTCTCTAGATCTAACGGTCACTAATCACTGAGCCACCGCATTTAATGCTCTGCGGCTCGGTGGTTAGTCTTCACCATCTAAATTGGTACTTGTAAGAAACCAATGATAATCTTTACCCGTGTGATTTTATTGATCATGGACAAAAATAACCATTACATCCATGCATTTCAAGTTCTCTTGGCTTTGAAAGTATTCACTACTTTACAAATATGGGATTTGAATGTTGTACGATAAAGCAATACTTTTCATTGAATCAAGTATATCGTTAATGTACTGCAACATATATTCACATCAATTGGTTGGAAATGATAAGTTCACAACTGTCTACTCCAGTTGTAGCTAGGGTTCTGCTCTCTGCCATGAATCCTTCACAATATTATCACGATTATCTCATGCCAATAGTTTGTCTCTATTGTTGTTTCCTTATTTTATAATATCATCATCATGTCACATCCCTGCCACCTAGTGTTAGCAACCAAATTTTGCTTCCTCACTTTGTCATGAGCATAATCACCTTTACACAACACTTTGGGTAGCTATAGCTCCATTTCTATCTTTTCTATCACCATATGACTTCAACATTATTAACAAGAACTAAGCCATTTCCTCAGTTTCACCTTTAAAGTCAATGCATGATATTTCCTCAATATTTTGCATGTGCTAAACACTAAAATCCTTGAAATCCACATTGTGGTCCCAAAAATAGAAAACGACTATATTAGTTGGATCATTAATGTTATATGCATTCCAAAGTGGCATGGTGGACTAAAGTGGACATCACTAATTTTTTATTTCTAAAAACACGTTCATTGATTTCGCTCATCCCCAATTGCATTTTTTGCATGATTTCGACGAAATCTAGGTTAAAAAATTAAGATCTCAAAGAATAATGTTTAAAGTTGCTTAATCTGAGTTCCTTGGGGTATTTTAGGGTACTGAATCCATTTATGCATTGTCATGTCCCAAATTTGGTATTGGGTCACAATGGCCTAATCACATTGGCTCTATTCATTAGAGTTTGTCAAATTGATGCTAAAGGTCAAATAATTGCCAAGGAGGAAAATTACTAGTTTCCTAGGTTTGGGGTGGAAGCTTTGGGATTTTGAATAATGGGGATAATAAATGATGTTTGAACATTAGAATGGCATAAATATTTAATAAAGGATCTAAATAAATATATACAAGTGAAAATCAAAGTGGCATTTCATCATGAAGACACATGGAGAAAGTGGGACCCACATATGGCTAGATTTCCCCACTACATTTGGCATCATTCTCTCACCAATTCGAATTCAAGGTGAATGGTAACATACTTGGGGGAGTCCAAAAGGTATTATTCATTGCATGACTCATCCAAGGTCGAAATATAGAGGAAGAGTAACTCCCATGGAAGAGGAAGAGGCAATTTGGAGCTAGTGAGACACTTGGGCTAGATTCCCTAGCTCTATGACAACAATGATGAAGATGCTATGACACCTATGACACAAATCAGACCTGAAGGCTGACATATGACATATATGACATGTCAGGGCTAAAAATAGACTCCAAGAGGGCGCTCAAGGGTGTTAGGGCAGCTAATATGCTTCCACATGTGATTTGGTGGAAGTGGGAGACTAGGAATTGTTGTACAAGTGGCGTTCTTTGGAATCTCTTCCCAACTTGAGTTGGCATGAGTCTCTTGGAAGGAATTAGACCCATGGAGGACATTAGAAGTTTATAAATGTCAATAAAAAAGAATTAAAGGAGATTTTGATCATTTGTAGAATTTGCAATTGCAATTGTGAAGAGGGAGAGCTAGTGGATGACTAGTTTCTTGCCTTAGCCAATTTCGAGGGTGAAAGATTCCCATCCAAGTTGGCAATTGGAAAGGCCATTCAGACCTTTCATTTGGAGATTTAATGGAGTCTTTATTTGCAGGTGTAAGCTACAGGGCAGCTCATGGTTTCTTCTATTGCAGCTCGCTCCTTCAACCATTTCCAGTTTTGATGACATATTCTTGATCCTTGAGGGAGGGCGTTTTTGGTGAGCTATTGTACTCTTTGGGGGAGCTTCTAATGCCCCATTTCTTTTTTAATATGAAGTAAATACTCTTTTCTTCATCTCCAAAAAGTTTCAGGTCGAAATTCCAAGTAGAAATGTATAAATCTCATTTTTAATGGAAGAACAATGCCATTTCCCCACTACCTTGTTGTGAGCCAATGTATTGATGATGATTTCGAATGAATGGATGATTCTATGATATATTTGTGATAAATATACTGCCATTGATGTCTTATGTAAGTTTCATGTATTTTACTTGAGCATTTGAAGCATTTTTACTCAGTTTAATTGCATTGGGAGAAGAAATAGTGCCATTTCCCCAAGGGTCGAATTGGGGATTTTTGCAGTTGAATGGGAGAGGGTGAGAACAATTGTAATAAACCATTAATGGTGCATATGAGACCTTAATAACATACTTAACACATTACATACCTCTGTTCATAAATTTGAGTGGGTTTGGAGGCATTTGGGAAGCCATTTTCAGTACTTACCTTAGGGGGATTTGAACCCCAAATTACTAGTAAAATTGCATACTTGGTCTAGAATCTTAAGAGAGTTTGCAGAGGTCTTTTGGTGGCCATATGTTATACCTAAACATCATATTCAATTCCTAATATCATTCATAAACCTTCTTTGAATATTTGAAGGCATTTGGAGTCAATTTGAGACCTAGAGACCAATACTAGTCAAAGGGAAATCACTAGTAAAGTTACCTACATTGACCAGAATTGAAAGAGTATTTGCAGAAGTGTTTTAAAGGTACAAAGGCATCCATGAAACACATATTTATGTTCTAATATCATTCATATACCTTCTCAGAAGATTTGGGATCATTTGGAGCAAATTTGGGACATAGAGATCGAAACTAGTCAAAGGTCGAACCAAGGAAAAAAGTGGAAAATTGCAATTTTAATAAAATTCCTAATAAGGGACATTACAGTGGTATCATAGCATGGTCTTGGAACCTGATGTGGTAGAACATTAATGAAGACCAGGAGTCAAAGAAATAAGCCACCACCCTTAAAAATTGAAACTGGATGTACTTTGGTGAAAGGGAAGAAGTAGGAGAAGAAGTGCATTCATTGGTCACCATGAGTAAGGATGAGAAAGGAACCTTAAAGGAGAATGAGGAGTTTAGAAAATTACTTGAACCATCCTTTGAAGACAAGTGGAGACAATACTTTCAAGAGTTCAGATTGTTGCTTAGTGAAATTGGAAGCAACTCGGAAAAAATAATGAGCAATGGTTCTCTTTTCAAGGAAAAGGATGAAACAATTTATGCCACAAAAGAGGAACCTAATGTAATTGTGGAACATGAGGTACATGTTGATATGCAGGTTCTTGAAGATGCTACACTAAAACAAGAAGAAGGACAATCACTTGTCCTTGTTCAAAGGGATTATGAGTTGCCTTATGGAGAGAGTTGCAAAGCCTTGGAAGAGGTACATGATCTCACAATAGTTGGACCAGCCAATTATGGAGAAGATGAATTAAATATTTCAATGGGTAAGAGTTGTAAAGAATTAAAGTTGGTTCATAATTCCTCACCCCACACTTCTTTTCCAACCACATCACTTTGGGATGAAAATTGGGTGAAAGGTTTTTTCCTAGTGGTACCACATGAGGGGTATGAAACTCCTACCGCTCCTTTTGATGATGACATGAATAGAGCACCTCATTATTTAGAATTGCAGCAGCATATTGCTTTACCTTATGATGATACATATCCTCATGGATGTATGGATGAGACTTCTTTGAGTCCTTTGAATTCTCCTTGTTTTTCCTGCTCATTATTTAGTTCAGATTTTAGTGGAGATTCTTCATTCACTTCTTGAATGAAAGAATGCATGGCTGAATATTTTGATGCATATCACATTCTCTTGGAGCAGCACTATCGGAGATGGGATCCTCACCTATGTCATTGGAGCAGATTTGATGGGTCACTTGAAGATTGTATGCACTTGGAAAATGGTGGTCTACATGCTTGGAGGTATAAGCACTTTCATGACTCTTTGATGAAGCATCTCCTTTATGTACATTTTCATTATGTTTTTATGTACTTTGATGATATATATTTTGTACTCATGATGTTTGGAAGAATGCATACAAGAAAATGGGATCCAGGAATCTTCTTATCTGATGGTATGGGTTGGAGAGCACGTTTAATTGTTGGGGTGCAATACAAGCAATGGGACCCTGGAATAATTTTTATCTCATTGGTTCCATATTTTTTGGGGAAGCAAGCAGTATGGGAGATGGATTCCCCACTTAATAAAGTGGTTTTAATCAGAGTAGTGCAGCAGCAAGCATGGTGGTTCCTCTCTAAAATCTTCATGGAAACTCAAAGACTCAAGGTTGGGCAATCCAATGGCAACTTCAAAGAATTATACAGAAAGCAGGTTCTTCAACACCCACATTTAAAATTGCTTGAGGACAAGCAATATTGGGAAGGGAGGATTTGTCATGTCCCAAATTTGGTATTGGGTCACAATGGCCTAATCACATTGGCTCTATTCATTAGAGTTTGTCAAATTGATGCTAAAGGTCAAATAATTGCCAAGGAGGAAAATTACTAGTTTCCTAGGTTTGGGGTGGAAGCTTTGGGATTTGGAATAATGGGGATAATAAATGATGTTTGAACATTAGAATGGCATAAATATTTAATAAAGGATCTAAATAAATATATACAAGTGAAAATCAAAGTGGCATTTCATCATGAAAACACATGGAGGAAGTGGGACCCACATATGGCTAGATTTCTCCACTACATTTGGCATCATTCTCTCACCAATTCGAATTCAAGGTGAATGGTAACATACTTGGGGGAGTCCAAAAGGTATTATTCATTGCATGACTCATCCAAGGTCGAAATATAGAGGAAGAGTAACTCCCATGGAAGAGGAAGAGGCAATTTGGAGCTAGTGAGACACTTGGGCTAGATTCCCTAGCTCTATGACAACAATGATGAAGATGCTATGACACCTATGACACAAATCAGACCTGAAGGCTGACATATGACATATATGACATGTCAGGGCTAAAAATAGACTCCAAGAGGGCGCTCAAGGGTGTTAGGGCAGCTAATATGCTTCCACATGTGATTTGGTGGAAGTGGGAGACTAGGAATTGTTGTACAAGTGGCGTTCTTTGGAATCTCT
The DNA here is from genome assembly GCA_027924585.1 of Larix kaempferi. NCBI lineage: Eukaryota > Viridiplantae > Streptophyta > Pinopsida > Pinales > Pinaceae > Larix > Larix kaempferi. Next base: position 11,980,643 of record BSBM01000062.1, read on the forward strand.
TCCCAACTTGAGTTGGCATGAGTCTCTTGGAAGGAATTCGACCCATGGAGGACATTAGAAGTTTATAAATGTCAATAACAAAGAATGAAAAGAGATTTTGATCATTTTTAGAATTTGCAATTGCAATTGTGAAGAGGGAGAGCTAGTGGATGACTAGTTTCTTGCCTTAGCCAATTTCGAGGGTGAAAGATTCCCATCCAAGTTGGAAATTGGAAAGGCCATTCAGACCTTTCATTTGGAGCTTTAATGGAGTCTTTATTTGTAGGTGTAAGCTACAGGGCAGCTCATGGTTTCTTCTATTGCAGTTCGCTCCTTCAACCATTTCCAGTTTTGATGACATATTCTTGATCCTTGAGGGAGGGCGTTTTTGGTGAGCTATTGTACTCTTTGGGGGAGATTCTAATGCCCCATTTCTTTTGTAATATGAAGTAAATACTCTTTTCTTCATCTCCAAAAAGTTTCAGGTCGAAATTCCAAGTAGAAATGTATAAATCTCATTTTTAATGGAAGAACAATGCCATTTCCCCACTACCTTGTTGTGAGCCAATGTATTGATGATGATTTCGAATGAATGGATGATTCTCTGATATATTTGTGATAAATATACTACCATGGATGTCTTATGCAAGTTTCATGTATTGTACTTGAGCATTTGAAGCATTTTTACTCAGTTTAATTGCATTGGGAGAAGAAATAGTGCCATTTCCCCAAGGGTCGAATTGGGATTTTTGCAGTTGAATGGGAGAGGGTGAGAATAGTTGTAATAAACCATTAATGGTTCATATGAGACCTTAATAAAATACTTAACACATTACATACCTCTGTTCATAAATTTGAGTGGGTTTGGAGGCATTTGGGAAGCCATTTTCAGTACTTACCTTAGGGGGATTTGAACCCCCAATTACTAGTAAAATTGCATAATTGGTCCAGAATATTAAGAGAGTTTGCAGAGGTCTTTTGGTGGCCATATGTTATCCCTAAAAATCATATTCAATTCCTAATATCATTCATAAACCTTCCTTGAAGATTTGAAGGCATTTGGAGTCAATTTGAGACCTAGAGACCAATACTAGTCAAAGGGAAATCACTAGTAAAGTTACCTACATTGACCAGAATTGAAAGAGTATTTGCAGAAGTGCTTTAAAGGTACAAAGGCATCCCTGAAACACATATTTATTTTCTAATATAATTCATATACCTTCTCAGAAGATTTGGGATCATTTGGAGCAAATTTGGGACATAGAGATCGAAACTAGTCAAAGGTCGAACCAAGGAAAAAAGTGGAAAATTGCAATTTTAATAAAATTCCTAATAAGGGACATTACATGCATTCAGAAGCATGATTTGAACAACACAATTCAAATTAAAAAAAATCATCGGATTCTAGTCAAAAACTTGTCGGACGGGTGAAATCGTCGAATGTTTAGACTTGTTCTTTCTAAAAATAGCCTTTTCTATGGTCTCCAATACCTATCCTTATCCTAGTACTTCATCAATGTAATGGGATTGTCCATATGGGATCTAGTCTCAAGAGATATACACATCTTTACCTATAAATAAATCCCTCAAGGTCATCGATCACATACCACTCGTGAAAAGCAAGGTTATACTACCCAATCTGTTCTGGAAAGAAAACCACCATCTGTGTCCCTTCTTTCTACCATATACAAATTTGTCTTACACCATTGATAGCTTGGGGTGAAGCACAAGAGGAGAAGAAGAACCCTCCCTTGGGGTAGTTGTGGAGTCTAATTTCTTCAATCTACTATCACTAAGGTGCATGTAACTTGTTCTCCCATTTTTATCTATAGAAATATTCACATTCTTTGGTATATGTTATGTATGCCATGGTTTGGTCTAGAGTTCTTTGTTTTGCATAAGATATAGTAGATTGGAATGTCTTTCATTCGTACTCCTTATGGCTTACCCCTTTTGGTCTTGTACTTAGACAGAACAACCTCTAAGCAAGTACCTTTTAGTACATGTTGGTGATTAAAATCAGCATCACTTGGACGCTTGAATAACCACCATGGAGTTGAGAGATGAGATGGGCGTGTCCTCATTGACAAATATATTAGTCGCAAGATCGACAAAGAGAGCAAGAATTTCCAATCATCAATAAGAAAATTGCAAAATAACTAGACAATATCCTAAGTTGAACACTCAGTTGACAAGGCTTAAAAAAAGTGATTCAATGTGTAGAACAAAACCCAAGTGACAAACTTATGAGATTGTGGTTGAGCCTCAAAACCTTGGAAACTTGGTTTCAAGACCAATGGAATTCTATGATATGAGCTGATATCAAAATATTCTTGAGTGGTAATGGATTCTTTGGTATCCATTTTTAATTTAAAAAAGACATTGATTTGATTTTTAAAAGTAGGTCATAGTTTCTAGGAACTAGTGGGCTATATTTTAATATATGGCCTCTAGAATCCTATTTGGTATGCAAGATTCCTTCTTCCATTAAAGTATGGGTGAGACTTCTCCATATACCTCTCAATCTCTAGGACATTGAAATCCTAGAGACAAGAGGAAATAAATTAGGGAGATTCCTAGAAAAAAGGAACCCACATTTGGGTCTATTTATCTGCATTTGGATATGTGTCAAAGTCAATATGAGGGAATCCCAGAGAGAATAGAGCTTCAAGTGGACAATTGGACTCACGAGTCGTTTTTGGACTATGAGAAAATGTCTTTTAAGAGTAACGGTTTCCATGAATGTGACCATTTTTGTAGCAATGTTTGAATACAGAGGTTCTCCCTGCACCCAAGTATAAAGAGGAAGATTGAAAATAGTTTCCACATGCTCAATTAGAAATAAAAATTAGACTTTGACAACCCCCAAAACTTAATGATGTACATCTAGACCAGGCCAAAATAATTTTTCATCCCTTGAATCGGTTTGAGAGGAAGACTATGTCGATCTTGGGGGGGTGGATTTCCTTTCCCTCCTTGCTACAAAGGAGGAAGTTGAGAATAAGAAACTGGTCGAATACAAAATGCTAGAAAGCTATCCCAAATACAAATGAAGAGTCTCCTCAATGGATGAATGTAGGTTTAGAAGATGAGCAATCTATAGAAACTCCTCCACTAGTGGAGGAAGGGGAGGGCAATATAATAGGAAAACCAAGATTGGAAGATGGACAAATTCAATGTGATCAAGAAGAAACTTAGATAGAAAGGCCAATAAGAGGCTATAATGTTCTTATAAAAAAGAGACCCAACCATTGTAGGAAGTAAATTAAGACATTGCATATAAATATTTTTGGAACTCTTATTCTTCAAAGATGGGTATATGTTTTTGACTATAGAGGAGGAGGTGTTAGGATATTTCAATATTCCATCCTTGTCCTACCTAACATTATTTATTTTTCCTAGTTGTTGATGATGTCATTTGTCCCCCAGTGGTGTGCAGATGTCATCCAAGATCCATCTACCACCTTCGGAGCTCTGCATGCATCATTTTAGGACAACTTCAGTTAGTTCCCTATTTTATAGGAACCTACTGAGTGTTCTGGTGCAGTCCACCTAAGTTATATGACTCTTGTGGGGGGTTGGAGCTTTGGATGCCACTGATTGTGGCCTCATGCGCCCATTTCTGATTGACATGCACGACAAACTCACTATTGCGCCTCCTTAGTTAGTTAACTGACTGTGACTTTAGTTAGTTGAGTTTAGGATCAGTTCAGTTGAGTTTGAGTCTTCCAGAGCACTCTAGTGGTGATAATCCCTATGCTAGACCAAGTGAGGTTAGAATTCTCTAGTGTGATTCAAATTCTCTCCATTGTAACATAATTGTTCATTATACTAATTATTGGATCATGTGACATTACTATGCTCCTATCTGAGTTCCGCTGCATAATTATTCTTCTGCTCTTTTTTATTGCATTTTTCACTCTTATTCAACTTTTCTGTTTATTCTTTTGCTTAGCTCTTGGATCTGTTGTGACTTAGAATTTTACAAAAGAAAAACAAGAAAAAATGCATCCAAGTGTCATGATGTCCACCTTTCATTATGAAAAGTGAAAGCCCATGAAATATAATATAAATTTTGATAATGATAATTTTATTTTTATTTGTGTACAATCAATTTGTAAAACGATATTTTGTGGATATGGAAGAGAGAGTTTTTAAGCAAGTAAGAAGTTAGTATTGCAATTTCTCCTCTTTACTTTCAAAGGGATGATAATTATCTTGGAGTTTGTAATTCTAGCTTTTTTCCTTAAAAGTTGTAGCTTTAATATCCTATTCATTATCAATCTCTTATTTTTCTCCTCGAAAACTAAGATATGGCATCTAAATAATTTTGGAACTCTTATTCCTCAAATATGACTATATGTTTGACTTTAGAGGAGGAAGCAAGCATTAAATATATGCATCCAAGTGTCATTATGTGTCCCTTTGATTATTATGAGAAGTGGAAAGACCATGAAATAATAGAAATGATTAATAATGTTATTATTTTTTAATCTAGTCATTTTCTAGAATAATATTTTGTGGATATGAAATAAAAAGTGAAAAATAAGTAAGAAGCTAGTGTTGTCATTTTTCCTTTATATTTTTAAAGGATGAATAGTGTCTTAAATTTTATAATTTTAATTTTATCTTTAAAAATTATATCATCTTATTCATTATCATTTTTTTTTTCATAATACAAAATATTCATTATTGCAATTTTTTTTACTACAATAAACATAGCTTATATCATCCACAACTATAAACAATCACAAATTTTATTAATTTTCAATTTCTCTCCTAAAGATTATTATGTAAAATTAAATATTTCTCAACAAAGAATATCCACATAAATAATGATATCATGAAGAATTAACTTTTTTGATCTTTCCATGTCCTTTGCTTTTTTTTTCACCATTACTTAAAATAACAAAGAATATCCACATAAATAATAATATCATGAAGAATTAACTTTTTTGATCTTTCCATGTCCTTTGCTTTTTTTTTCACCATTACTTAAAATAATATTGTTAACATGCTCCTTCAAAATGTTATGTTTTAAAAGGCTTAACTATTTAACAAACTTAGATGTCCTTTGCTTTTTTTTCACCATTACTTAAAATAATATTGCTAACATGCTTCTTCAAAATTCTTCGAAATGTTATGTTTTAAAAGGCTTAACTATTTAACAAACTTAGACCATAATTGATGACTAGGTAATATGTAAGCTAAATACATTTCTAAAACCTAGTCCTTACATGATTTGGAAACAGAGGCTACTGCGGAGAGCGACTCTGCAACTAGGGTTTTGATAAGTGGCTTATGAAGATGATTTTGGCGGCCATGGATCCTTCCATGGCCGCTCTCCTCCTTCTCCCTTGAGTCTACTTCCTGTCTTGGCTGACTTAAGGTGTTTTTCTTTCCACTTTGGATTGTTGGCGGTGCCTTGGTGCGGCGACCCATTGGGTGGTGGGTTTCTGGCTTCCCAGTGGTGGCGGCGGTGGTAGTTGCATGGAGGGAACCTGATACGGGGCTAGGCATCCTTGGCCGGGTATCGACGGCGGCGAAAGAGATTTGTCGAGCTCAGGGCTCCAGATCATTCTTCGTTGACGGCGGATCCGCAGAGGTTGCTGCGCGATGGGGATTTCTTTCCCTAAGATCGTCAATGATGGCGGGCGGCTGCCTGTGTTCTGACGGTAGACCTTTCCTTTGTGGCGGCTTCAACGGTTGCAGAGTGTTGGGGCTGATCGATGGTGGGCGGCTGTGTGGGCAGCTCTACTTGATGGAGGCAGCTCTACTTGTAGTGTTGGGGATGATTGTTGGTGGTTGACTGCGGGCGTCTCTACTCGACGGCAATGGCTCTCCTCTGGCAGTGTTGGGGCTGATCGATGGTGGGCGGCTGCCTGGCTACTCGGCAGCGGTAGCTTCCTTGCCAGGAAGCCGTTTTTTCTCTGGGCTGACGAGGAGAGTTTTTTTTTTCGACGTTTGGGGGTTATTCTTTCCAGGTGCTAATGGCACTGCAACCTTTTCGAGGTTTCCAGAATTGTTTTCTTTTTCATGTTCTTTCTCCTTTTCTTCTATGGCATTTTCTGCTGGTTTTTACATTGTATTTGAGCCATTCAGGGCTTCCCCGTTCATGGTTTTTAGTTGTAGTTTTTTGAGGTGCCATATTTCCTTCTTTTTATTTGTATTGAAGCTGAAAAGCTCGTAGCAAATCTTGCAATTATTGATACTGCTCAGCAGCATATACACTCTTCACGAGTGTTGAAGATCTAATGTAATTTTGTACTCGCAAGATGAAATAAAATTATGCTTTTTTTTCATGGAAATAAAAAACCTTTTCCTTACACACTTCTTTGCAATTTCAATTTACAATTTCAAAGAATAATGAAATTACCCTTTGGAAATATTCTTAAACCCTTTTTTAACTTAAAGATTTAAAAAGATCTTCTCCTGGTTATAAAGGATAATGAATTTTCCCTTTGAAAATATTTATCAACCCTTTATTAGTTTAAAGATTTAAAAACATCTTCCCTTTTATAAAATAATAATGAATTTTCCTTTTGTGAATAATTATAATCCTTTTATTAACTTAAAAATTTAAGAGACTCTTCCTCTTGTTTTAAAAATATTATAGTTAGTTAATATGATATAAATTATAATTAAACTAAAGGTGGGTTTCTATATCCATCTTAAATTGCGGGTTGATCTCAACCGGAGATATACATTCAAATGTCTATAAAATTGACAAAGGAGTTATTTAACAAGGGAAAAAGTTGCGTGGCAGCTTAGTCCCCGCTAAAGGGAGTGGGCCACGTGCCACGCTACGCAGAAGTAGAAGCATAAGGGAGAAGGCTAGAGCACAAGAGAAGGGTGAACGTGTGAGAGGGTTGGAGTAGGTGTCAGTCTAGCCTGAAGTTTGAGCAAAACCATCGACGCACTAAGCTGTAAGTCTTAGTCTAAGTGGTAAGACAATGTCGGGATGCTCAAGCACAAGCATCACAGCAATAAGTCAAGCTGTACGAGTTCAAGGTCTACCAGGGAAGAGGCTGCTTCTTAAAACTAAATTCGTGTCTAATTCTGAAAATTCGTGCTTGGAAGTTGCTACTGATACCACTTCTATACAACTCTCGTGTTCATGCAGTAACAGTACCACGACGTGAAGGTGGAAAACATAATTCCTTACTCGTCTATTTAGAACAACGAATTTCGCCTTCCGAGTCTCCAAACCAATAGAAAACCTGGAAGCCATACTTTGGACAAAGTTTTCTATATTCAGACTCCAGAGGAATTGTCGTGGGCTGACTCCGTATTTGATGCCGAAATTCAAACGACCCTGTCTAAACTTGATGATAATAACTACGATGAAGAACAGGTTATTGCTTCTTCTTGTATTGCTGCGAATGTGACTCCTTTCTTCTTTTTAGCTTCTTCCGATTTGGAAGAATATTCAGCTGATCTGTTTCTTACTATGGTAAGCGAAGATTTACAAGCCGATTTTGGCGCTGTGTGGCCCTCAGTCCTTGCCAGTTCCTGTTATCAATTAATTACTGAATTTGAAGAGAAATTTTGGTCGTGGAGTGATTATGCTTCTGCCAATGGTTCCAATGGCCTGTTGGAGCTCTAATGGGAGCACTGTACAATTCCTTTCTTTGACTCTCTACTGCACCGATGCCGTTATCCAACTCCACCCTGCATTTTTTCAATTCTTCCACCAATACTTTCACTTTGGCCGGCACCATCTTCTGTTGCTTCTCAACCAATATATCATACAACTTCCTCACTAAAACATCTTCACTCACTAATTCACGCAATAGAAAATGAGAGAGCTTGGATCTATTATGATTCCTTACCCTTTCAAACAAACTGCGGACGCGGGAACAACACCCCACAATCCCGTGGGGATCACACCGTGCACGAAGAGATGGATTCGATAGCTCAACTAGGAGGGCCTTGGATACTGTTTTAAGCATGGAAGCTGTGCAGTCCATGAAATCACCCATATCCTCTAACAAATCCTCCTCCGATTTACTGATTCTTGAATAATATGAAGAGGCTATAACCTCTTCAATACCAACCAATATTCCTCTCGATCTTGAAGTAGTAATGGTTCCTTTGGCATTACCATTGATAAAAGCATGTCTGCAATTGGCCAACAAACTGGTGGTTCTAATTAGAAGTGGGGTCTGCCTCAGTCTGTCGATGTCCATCCCTACATGATCCAGAGAATGAATGGTGGTTTGAAGCAACTTCTCATAACATTTCACCTCAGTAATGTTATCACTCACAGTGTTGCACAAATCAAGAAGCTTCACTATGTCTTCCAAGCCATCGTTAATCCACTTGCAATTGGAATTAGCGAGAGAGGTAACATTGGAATATGCAGAGAGCATAACATCCAGAGAAGCAGTCAACAATTGTGCAGAAGGGTTGCTTAAATGATCAGCAGACTCCATGGCTCCCATGGAGTTAATTTCTTCCTTTATTAATATGATTGCTATAGTTGTTACCATTACGTGCTGCTGTTGCAGTGTCGAACTTATTACTATTTTGACCCTTCTTCCCCGAACAAAGAGGCCAATTTCTGCTATTGCTGCAACTGCTCTTCCACTGCAGATCCACAAGAGTGACCCTAGCGAGATTCGAATTCCCGATCAAATTTCCAAATGAGAATGAACTGGCGTCGAACAAATCTACGGAATTGAGAAGTTCAGGGTTTACATGGATTTGTTGATCCATGGCATGACGACGTCTACTGATCCGTAGTCGAGAGTCGCAAGGCTATTAAACGACGGGGGAACCGGAACCATGCTGCATTCCAAACCAAATCCGTAACGGGCAGTGCTGCATTCCTCCTCTACAGTGATGTGTAAAAATGTGAAATGGCAATTTTTTATTTTTAAATTATTAAAAAGTTCAATCCTCCTGTAGGCATTTACATCAAATCTGGGCTATCCTTAATCAATAAGAAAATCAGATTTTTGTTTTTCAGAAAATAGAAAATGTATTTTCAATTTTCAGAAAAATAAGTTAAATACACTATTTTCTAAAACATTGTAAAAACATTAACCAGCACAACCAAAAAATTGATGATTAATACAAGTCAAAGAGATTTGACTCTCAAATGGAAAGTATATCCCTATGTTGGCAGGGACTAAAAATATTAAAAATATATGGAAAGTTATAAATGTTTTTGAACATCGTAATCATAATATTTTATTTTAAAAAGATATATGTACATTAACAAACAAGAGAAATAGCGACAAAGCAACTAGTCCTTGCCTTAAGATTATATTTATAGCTAAGATACGATTTATAATTTTTTAGTATATATGATATTATTATTTTTTGGCTTGAATCTCCTTGACTTGCGGGAGTGGCTTGTGGTATGAGAAACCATGACCTAATGGAATCTAAGCCATCAAAATCACCTGCGGATCGCACCAGGCCTAGACTGCACCAGCCTCAACTTAACTGGGTTTTGGGTGTCGCCTACCAACTAAGTCACCCCTAAGGGAAATTAAACTTGGGTCGCCTTACTGACAAGACCCACACCTTATATTATTTTTGTCACTTATTTATTATTAAAAATACTATTAATAAAAGCCAATTCATATCTTTATTTTTAAAAGAGTTAGCCACTTTCCTTGTCGTTAAAGTGGTGTTAAAATTCTAAATATTCTAAATATGATATGTACAACTAAACTAAAGTATGATAAATGTGTGTATCTATATTTACCATTTTAAAGTATATATTATGTTAAAGAATATATATTTTGTAGAACCATTAACTAAATGCTTATTGCGCCGAGAGGCGCTCTACATACCAGTATGAGGGAGATCTTCTAACATGTGATGTAGCGTTACATCTAATAAATGGTAAAAATGTAGCGTTACATCTAATAAAACATAAAAAGTGATAATATGAGGGAGATCTAATAAAACGTAAAAAACGTAAAAACTAATTAATATTTTAAAACCTAAAAAGCAATTGCGCTCTACAGCCCAGTATGAGGGAGATCTTCTAACGTGTGTGATGTAGCGTTACATCTAATAAAACATAAAAATGTAGCGTTACATCTAATAAAACGTAAAAAGTGATAATATGAGAGAGATATTCTAACGTGTGTGATGTAGCGTTACATCTAATAAAACATAAAAATGTAGCGTTACATCTAATAAAACGTAAAAAGTGATAATATGAGGGATAGTATGGGGGAGATCTTGTAACATGAAACAGATGTAACATGTAACGTTTTTCGAATATAATATAATGTAAAAAGTAATAGTATGAGGGATGTAACATGTAACATTTGTAAAAAGTAATAAAATGTAAAAAGTATGGGGGAGATCTTGTAACATGTAACGTTTGTCGAATATAATAAAATGTAAAAATAAAAAGTAATAGTATGGGGGAGATCTTGTAACATGTAACGTTTTTCGAATATAATAAAATGTAAAAAGTAATAGTATGAGGGATGTAACATGTAACATTTGTAAAAAAGTAATAAAATGTAAAAAGTAATATATATTATGATATATTAAGTCGGCCATTAATATATATTTTGTAAGGACGTGTATTTTCGTTTGAAAAACACCTTCCAAGTCAATGGCTATATAATGTAAATCAAAACAACATAAAAAAATATAGAAAACATTAATTAAAAAATTAATGTTGGTTCATAAAATAAAATATAGAAATCCATGTTGTTTCATAAAATAAAATATTATGAAAAGTAATTAAAAAATAGATATTCGTTTATAAAATAAAAACTTAAAACTTAAACCAGGATCTATCAATCAAGAGAGATCAAATTTCTTGAGTTTAAATTTAAAAAAAGAAATACACTTCAAGAAATTGGATCCCTCTCGGTGCTTGATAGATCCGGTTTGATTATTATAAATTTCAAGGTGTATAATATTTAAAAAATATATTTTGCAAACATAAAAATAAGTATAAATAATAGTGTGCAATTATATTTTACATGTTGATAAAAAGTAAGTCAAATATATTGTATTAATTAAAAAATACATATGTCAATACAAACAGGAGCCACGAGGTGGCAATGTCTTCGACATTGCTACTAGTTGTTATTGCTATATGAGAGAAGTTGTGCAAAGAAGAACGTAGAAAGATAACATGCAAAAGAGTTCAAATGTGTAAGAAAGAGAAGCAATGTAGATAATTGTTTAAATCTATGTCCCTTAATAAATTTAGATTTAGAATATTTTTTCTATTTATTTACTTCTATAAAAAAATTGATATTTATAATATTGGATACAAATAAGCAAAAATAATGTTTTTATATAATGGGCAAAATAGATCTCAAATGATAAACTTTTAGAATTCCCAAGAAAGACATTCAATACATGCCCAAGCGATCGACATTTAAATGATTGCTTTGGAGGTTGGTAGTACATCCAATCTGCTAGCAATACCTCCAACTTTTCAATTGTAGGTCATTAACATGTTCATTCAATATCATGAAGTTTTGGAAAACATTGAAATTTAAAAGAGCGGGTTGGAAACAACTATTCCATTGATATAGATGGTGAAAAGCATAAATGTTAACACTTAAATTCTAAAGTTATATAATGCCAAGGAGACGCTTGCTTTCGAAATTACCTCTAAAACTGATGAACCAGGGGCAATAATTTCACCAAAACAAATGAGAGAAATGGGTGGACTGAATCCCTTAAGCATTCTCACTAAATTTGAAATTTAATGGTGGTCATCATAAGTGAAAAGACTTAACAGGCAATTAGTTGGTCTCTGGATAATGCTCAGATAATGCTTGAGTTTTATCCTGTGAAATACTTTCATGTTTTGTTTGTCATGTATATTTATTAATTATACTTCTAGATCTCTAAATCCTTGTAAAAGACTTCATACATACTCTAGCGCAAAGCTAAGTTTATAGCAAGCAATTCAAGTGTAATACCCCCATTTTGACCCTTACGATATGTTGGCTTTTAATGTAAATATTGTATACATGCGATGTATGTTCCCTAGCGTAGAGCTCAAGGCCAAGACCCCGCTAGTGTATGCTTGGATTTTATTTAGAAAGGCAAGTAATTTGATATTTTACTACCCATGTGCTATTAAGCCATGGAACATTGTAAATGGATGTAAATATTTAATATTGCAATAAAATACCAAAAAATGGCTATGGAAGCAACTAATGAGAAGGGGCCATGTGTATTCCACTAGGGAGTTGTGGGGTTGAACCATAGGCTGCCAAATGTCATCTTGAGAACCCATTTGACTTTCCTTGCTGACATTTAATTATGTGTAAGAAAGTTGTTGAAGAAATCAGTCCATGGCTTCAATGGAGCATGGGCAGCCCAAAAATTTGTGTGGCAGGTATGGGCTATGTTTCCTTGACCCACAAGTCACTCTACCTCATGGGAATTCGTCCTTCCTCATTCCCATTCCATTGTGGAACATCTAAGCTTCAGTTTTCATCCATTACACAGACCGAACGGTGAGAAAAAACATAAATCGCAATTGTGAACTAACCCATGTTTTGAAGTGCCATAAACACCTAGAATTTCGTGTTGACAGTAAAATCTAATGTGGGATCCATAGACATGAACCTTGGGGCGAATTTGAGAGTGTTAGATACTCCAAAATCCATTAGAAAACCTAGTTTTTATAGCCCGAAAATCCAATTACGGGATTGAGACATTTGGTCACCGAATTGTGAGAATCCAAGTGTGAACGACAGAATAGAGGTTGGGATTGCTTGATAAACCCAGTGAAGGCTAGAATCTCAAGGATTTAGCAGCTTGGACCTTTCTATGCCCACCCTGAAGAGCACTGGAGGGAAGGGACACCTAAGGGACTGTGCAACAGAGAAGGGGACCTTATTTGTGTTGGGTGTGGTAGGTATTGTGGGTGCCATTACTGTTTGAGTTTAGTTGAGATGGTTGTAGCTTTGTGGATGAGCTCACTGGCTTAGCATCCTCCTCCTTTGACTCTAGCATGCTTGATAAACCCAACTGTGTGTTGGATTAGCATGACTGTTTATGTGAAACCATAGTTGTGAGTGAGCCTGTTTAGTTCCTCCTTAGTGGATACACATCCCATCTCGGGGGTGGTCTCTCAGCTGAAAGAATTCAGGCTTGACAGAGACCTATGGTTGGGTGGAATGTTGCTCTCACATAGTTAGTTGCTTGGATAGTTCATTTTGAAGATAAGTATTCTCTGTGGTTTAAATTATATTCATTCTGTGTTCTGCAATGTTTAATTTGATGAGTGTTATGATTATATGTTGAATTCATGATGCAATTGTGTGTGGATAGTGTATCATTTTGCTGTGTTTAATTGAAGAATACACACATAAGTTTTTATTTATTATGAATTTTGTTAGTAAGAAACGGGGCTGAGTTTCCCAAATAAGTCCCTGAATGTTAGTCATGTTTCCTCCCTTGCATCGAATCGACGGGAGGGGACGTGACATCAAGACCATGCAAGAAGCAGACACAAACTTCAAATACTCGCACAAACCTAATATTAAAGCAAACAATTCAAGACTCTATGCAAGAAGCACATATGATCAAGACTCTGTGCAAGAAGCACATAGGACTTTTTTGGATACCTTGTTCAACTTTATGAAGAATGTATTATGGTTTATCGCTAAAAGTTAAAATGCATTTTTTCTAAGTAAAAAAATCGTTAACTCTTAAGTTCTCTTCCGTAATAGTCAAAACAACATATCTAGGTTGTATCAATCAACTGGATTACTTTTTTATCAACCCAACACACCATGTTCACAACATACTTATCATATAACATATATCAAATATATTTAATACCCTAATAAAAATATCTTAAAATTGTATTATGATAAAAATATAATAATAAAAATACACTTAGATTGTATTGATCTACTCTTTTACCAAACAAACACATTATCCTTTAATAACCTAATAAAAATATATTATAAAAATTATATAATAATAAAAATACACCCAAATGGTATCAATCACAAATTACTCTTTACCAAATTTACACACCCAACATACCCAGATTGTATCAATCTACTGGATTACTTTTTTATCAACACAATACACCATGTTCACAACATACTTATCACATAACATATATCAAATATACTTGATACCTTAATAAAAATATCTTAAAATTATATTATGATGAGAATATAATAATATAAATACACTCAGTTTGCATCAATCACAATCAAATTACTCTTTTACTAAACAAACACATTATCCTTTAATAACCTAAACAAATACTATAATAATATTATGAAAATTATATAATAGTAAACAAGAGCTGCGTACAGCTTAGTCCCTCCCTTATAACATAAAAACAAAAATCAATATTAAATAATAATAAAACAAAATAATTTTTTAATAAAATGATTCACAAATTCAATAAATTTAATTATAATGACTAAGCTAGAACTCTTCTTTTAATACAAAAAGAATAAATCAAATGAATGAATTGACAAATAAATGTGTAACATTGATCAATTTAAAAGTTCACATATCATACATCAGATCATATCGACTTAAGTTATCACTGTAGCTATAAAAAGAAGACCGATGGTATGATATAGGACGCCTATGACTATGTTGAAAATTGATATGCATTTTTTTATCACTATATCAAAGTATGCAATTGACTTATATTTCTACTTATGAAAATGGGTGTTATCCATGTTTATGCATGAATGAAAGTCATTAATGGATGCTTATTTAATTCTATTGCATTTTATTAGTTCCATTCACACATTCATATGAAATATGTTGGGTTGTTACTTGCTTAAATAGAAAGAGGGTTCCATTTCTATGAAAAAAAATCTTAGGAGAAAGTGACATGACAATTTTCTTGGCATTTTACAAATGCATTGGCTCCACCCTTCTAAGCTTGTACAGTCTTAATTACAAACAATGTAGTAAATAGAAGATAATTGATGAAAATAAGACTAAGATTATGACTAATTGATATAGACAAATTTAATGGAAACAAAAGTAAACTTGTAATATTCATCTATTTAAAAGTGCACATATCAAATAATTTAATTAACAAATTAGTAAATTTATAAAAAATTTCTATTTTAAACGTTTAATGGATTCTATAAAAAAATATCTAATAAACAAATGAATGAATTTTATACATTTAATCAGTTATAAAACGAATGTGAATTTATAAATAAATTGGATCCACATTAAATATTATGGAAGATACAAACACAAAATATATTTAAGCTATACATTTTATAAAATGGAAGGCACAACCGTAAAATATATTTAAACTATACTTTTTATGAAATGAAAAATACAACCATAAAATATATTCCATTTATATGATTAATATTACTCCATTTATATATGATTAATATTACTTCATTTATATATGATTAATAAATCATATAATATATAATTGACAAAATAATATAACCATAAAATAATATATAAAAATATAAAATATAAAATTACTATAAAAGACGTTAAACTATCTTAATAACTTACTTACAAATGATTTCTACTGGAGACCTGTAAGCATTATCGTATGTGGGTTGGTAAGATGAAAGTATACGATCATTGGCCAATATACATGCAGCTGGAAGATGGTGACTTTCGGCAGAATTATCCCTTTAAGATGGTGACGTGGTTACAAAATGAGTCTTTTGAGCTTTTTGTTAAGGAGGTCTGGATCAACTTGAATATCAGTATGGATTATAATCCGGTTGATCACTTCTGTTTAAAATTAAAAGAGCTTAAGGGTAAGGTCTCTCAGTGGATCCATCAGATGAAGAAGCTTGACATGCAGGCTTTAATTGATGTGGAATCAAGACTGCAGCTTCTCTATTCTTCCAACCTAGAGGCTCCGTTGGATAGTAATGAGTTTGAAATTTTGAAACTTTTGGAAGCTGAAAAGGAGAAATTATATTTGAAGGAAGAAAGGGAGTGGCGCTTGAAAAGCTGTGCACTCTGGGTACAATCTGGAGACAAAAATTCTACATTTTTTCACACATTTGCATCTTCCAGGAGGAATATCAACACCATATGGAATATTGTAAACAGGAGGGTATAGAATTGTCTGGTGGGAAGGACCTCCAGGATCTGGCTATAAAACATTTTTTTAATATCTATAAGGATGATAAATGCTGCGACCTACTTTCCCAACTTCATGTGGCCATACTATATCCTAGATTCTTTGGTGATGAGGAGGTGGCAGAAATGAATTCGGAGATTACTCTGGAGGAGGTTGAGAGTACGCTCAAGCTATTTATAAAGGAGAAAATCCCAGGACCTGATGGTTGGCCTGTGGAGCTTTTTTTGCATTTCTTTGACTTTATGGGAGATGAACTATTAAAAATGGTGGAATACACTAGAACCCAGGGATACATTTCTGGGGCACTGAATTCCACGTTCCTTACTCTTATCCCGAAGGTGAATGATTCGAAGTCTTATGCTGACTTTAGACCTATTGCATTATGTAATCTTGCTTATAAAGTGGTTTCGAAGATAATTGTTGGTAGGTTGAAGCCTATATTATTGAGATATATCTCTCCTGAGCAGTTCGGATTCCTACAGGATCGTCAAATCCATGATGCTGTTGGAATTACATAGGAGCTTCTACATACTGTTAAGACCAAAAAAATGAAGGCTATAATTCTTAAAATGGATCTCGAAGAGGCCTACAATAGGGTTAGCTGGGATTTCCTTCGAATTATATTGATACAAATTGGAGTTCCTGCTATTGCTATCAGATGGATTATGACATGTGTAAACTCGATGAATATTGCTGTCTTGGTCAATGGGGCTCCCACTACTTTCTTCAGTTGCTCAAGAGGAATTCGACAGGGCTGTTCATTATCACCATTATAGTTTCTGTTGATCATGGATGGTCTCAGTAGGCTGATCAAGAAGGTATAGTTGGAAGGTAAGATAAAAGGATTGAAAATTTCTAAGGACTTATCTATCACACATGCATTGTTTGTGGATGATGTTTTAGTTGCTGGTACTGAATCGGTGGATGAATGGAAGGCATATCAGGATATTATAAATCTTTTTTGTAAGGCATCTGGTATGAAGGTTATCCTGCATAAATCATGTTTATATGAGAATCTAATTGGGAGTGATATGATAAGAGTAATTCAATCGGTGATGCCCTATAACTATTGTAAGTTGATCGATGGATTCACATATCTAGGCTTTCATTTGAAACCAAACAGATATCTCATTAATGACTGGCATTGGTTGATTAAAAAGTTCGAAGCTCGTATCTGTCATTGGACATTTCGGTTGCTTTTTGTTGGTGGTAAGTTCACCTTGCTTAAATCGGTGCTTATGGGGACGCCTATCTATTAGTTTTCTCTCATGCCGGTGCCATGTGTGGTACTCAATAGACTGAGAAGTATTATGTTTAACTTCTTATGGATAGGGGGGTTGAAGAAATCCTATTTTTCGATGGTTGGATGGGAATGCATCTCTCTTCCATATGTTTTTGGGGGATGGGGATTAAAGGACCCGTCGATCTTTAGTGCTACTCTTCGATTGAGGAGTCTTTGGAGGGCTCTGTTTGGAAATTCTCTGTGGTCCAAAGTTATTCACCAAAAATATATTAAGTTGAAACTTTCTCATTGGTTCAAGACACCCAAAAAAATTGTTAAGAGGGTTTCTCCTATTTGGAATGGATTTATGAAATTTTACTGCTAGCTTGCGGCTGAGTTATGCTAGAAAATTGGGAATGGGAGGGAGGTGGCTATTGGTGTTGATCTGATTGCTGGATTGAATTATGAATATAGATTATCACCTGATCTATTAGATTCCTTATGGACTCAGGGCTTTGTAACTTTGAACTCTGTTGTAAAAAACAATTCACTGAATTACTGGATGAGTGCTGAGGATTTATTTCTTCCTAGGAATCTCTGTTGTGAATGGGAAAGATATGTGAATAATTTAAACAATGCTGGAATTCGTATTAGTCCCGAGGAGGATCTTATGGTTTGGGCAGGTAACGTGGACACTGGATGGGTATCGGTTGCCTATGCTTATATATACATGATTAAAAGAAAATGTATATTTCCCAATCATTGGTGGTATCGGGTCATCTGGTGCTGGTCCATTCCATTGAAAATTAAATGTTTTCTTTGGTATGTGCTTTCTGACAAGCTCAAAACTTGGGACAATCTCACACTGATGGGTTGGATAGGACCAAGTCTTTGCATCATTTGCAAGCATAATGCAGAATCATCCACCCACTTGTTCATTGACTACTCGTTTGTCCAAGCTCTGTGGAAGAGATTTTATCAACATTTTGGTATTTCTGAGATTTGGGGAGGAAACAGTGTTGAAGCTGGTTTACATTCCTGGATCAAAAAATGTAAATCTTACTCTACTCTGCCGGTTTTTATATGCTGGGCCATATGGAGGGTGAGAAATAAATTTATTTTTGAAAATCATGTGCCAAATGTGGATACTACATATAATTATGTTCTGGGGCTTTTTTTGAAGTATGAGATTGCTGCAATTATTCCTGTGAAGTGTTGTATTGGACATTTCACTTTGTCTTATAATAATCCTACTCTCATGTTTGATGGGGTGGCCAATTCAGGAAATTGTGGGGCTGGGGGAGTTATCTTTCTCAATGCTGGTCATTTCTTCAATTTGCGTCTGAAATGTGGTTTCGGTACCAATATGAGAGTTGAACTCTTAGCTCTTTGGTGTGTTCTCCGAGTGACATCTTTATTTGGCCTGGCACAAGTTGACATATTTGGTGATTCACATGTTACCATCAAATGGGCTAGAGGTGAATATGGTTTAAAGGTTTTAAATCTATCAAACAGGTGCAATAGGATTCAAGCTAAACTACAGTCTTTTAGCAAAATTTCTTTGCAGCACATATATCGTGAATACAATACACAGGCGGATCAACTCTCAAAGCAGGCATTAGATGGAGAGGAAGGTCTCCTATTTTGGGATGAATTCTGTGAAGGCACACTCATAGACTCGCGTTCTCTATTCTTACTTCATTAAGGAATCCTTTTTTGATACCCAGGGTATATAGCCCTGTTTATTTTGGAGATCTATGTAATATTGGACAGTCTGGGGTATTTTTGGAAAAGGTTGCAATTGATTGCATATTATGTACTATTTGATTCACCTGATGAATAACAATAGTATGCTTTTTTCGCGGAAAAAAAACAAACCTACTTACAAATGATTACTTAAAAATAACAAAACTTCAAGTTAACAATACTATATATTATTATAAATTATATAAAATAAAATAAAAGAACATGTTTATAAATTATTTAAAATAAAATAAAAGAATGTGTCTAACCTGTTAGCAAATTATCCTTCCATAGAATTAGATGAATAAAATATTTTTCATGTGATAATTTAGATAAAGGACAAATTTAACGAAGAAATCAAGAACTCCACTATCAAAACTAAATTTCGGCAAGGCTTTTAAATGTAATAAGATGACGTTAATTCAAAGCAAAATAGTTATATAAAAAATTATTTAATTAAATACATTATTAAGAAAGTTTCACAATGTAATCCATGAAATGTTTATATGAAATAATAAAATTTCAGCAAAATTAGATATTAATAAAACTATGTCTAAAAGCAACTGTAAAATTACAAAAATATCATATTGTTTAAACTTCTTTCCGTAATTGCATGGAGAGGCGCTCTACAGTCCAGTATGGGGGAGATATTGTAACATGTGTGAGTTTGTCCAGTGTAGTATGAGGGAGATGTTGTAACATGTGTGAGTTTGACGAGTAACATAACAAAATAATAACAAAATATAATTTGAAATATTTTTTAGTCGACCATTAATATATAAAAAAAAGATGTGTATTTGGAAATGAAATCATTAGCTATATAAACACGGAAGTTATTATATAAATTAAAAAAAAAAAAATATTTCACATCAAGAATCGCAAAGATATCTTATTTTAAATGATTATTTAAAAAACAAATAATATAAATAAAAAAAAAAAATATTCACATGATGATCGCTATAATATTCACTATTACTTTTTTAATTTTCTTAACTTCTTCAGTTTTTAATTGAAATCCATAAGTTTCAAATGAATATTAGTTTTAAATTAATATTAACTTTACATTTTTTAATTGAAATCCATAAGTTTCAAATGATTATTCAAATAAATATTAGTTTTATTCACGTGATGATTGCTATAATATTCAGTATTACTTTTTAAATTCGTCTAACTTTTACTGTTTTAATTGAAATCCATAAGTTTTAAATGAATGTTAGCTTTACGTGAATATTAGCTTTACATTTTTTAATTCGCCTAACTTTTGTTTTTTTTAATTGAAATCCATAAGTTTCAAATGAATATTAATTTTAAGTGAATATTAGCTTTACATTTTTTAATTGAAACCCATAAGTTTCAAATGATTATTTTAAAAAAAAATAATATTCACGTGATGATCGGTATAATATTCACTATTACTTTTTTAATTCGCCTAACTTCTGCTGTTTTTAATTAAAATCCATAAGTTTCAAATGAATATTAACTTTACATGTATATTAGCTTTACATTTTTTAATTCGCCTAACTTATGCTATTTTTAATTGAAATCCATAAGTTTCAAATGAATATTAGTTTTACGTGAATACTACCTTTATATTTTTTAATTGAAATCCATAAGCTTCAAATGATTATTTTTTTAAGAAATAATATTCACGTGATAATTTTTATTCGCCTAACTTCTGTTGTTTTTAATTGAAATCCATAAGTTTCAAATGATTATTTTTTTAAGAAATAGATATAGAATACATGAAATTTTATTTAAATAATATAAATTGGAAATAATTTTAATTATTAATTGAACCTTTAGTTTTAGTTTTCGATAAGTTGAATCTTGCTTGATAGAGCTTATGATTTGGATCTAGGTTGGTATAGTCAAAGATGGGCACATCGTAGTAGTGTAATTGCGCCGAGAGGCACTCTACAGTATGGGAGAGATCTTGTTACATCAAGGTGCTCTACAGTATGGGAGAGATATTGTAACGTGATATAATATTGGTAACGTTTGTAACATTAAAGTAAAAAGAAGTAAAGTAATAGTGATAGTGAATATTATGGGAGAGATCTTGTAACATGATGTAACATTAGTAACGTTTGTAACATTAAAGTAAAAGGAAGTAAAGTAAAGTAAAGTAAGTATGGGGGAGATGTTGTAACATTTGTTACTAACAAAATAATTAAAAAAATTCATGTCGGCTCATAAAATAAAAAATTATGGAAAGTATTTAAAAAAAATTCATGTTGGTTCATAAAATAAAATAAAATATTATGAAAAGTAATTAAAAAATAGATATTCATTTATAAAATAAAAACTTAAAACTTAAACCCGGATCTATCAATCAAGAGAGATCAAATTTCTTGAGTTTAAATTAAAAAAAAGAAATACACCTCAAGAAATTGGATCCCTCTCAGATACGGATGGATCTATACTAGTGTTAAATTTAATTTTATCTCTATAAACTCCAATATGAAATTAAACATTCCTTCAAAAATATTTACGTTATGTTACACATTGTATATGTTACACATTGTATAGTTGTTTTCATATACTTAACCGTAAGTTGGCGCGGTTTTAGCAATGAAGAAATTCTTTGTCCAGAATTTCCTCTACACTATATTCATTCAACCTCCAATTTGTTAAGTGTTGGCCTTTACCAAATCACTGCACTTTATATATATATATATTATAGGAGGTTCAAATTTGCTTATGCTTGATTGTTGCACCATACCCTTGTATTCCCATTTACATTTACAGAACCTACACGTCTCCAATCTTACGGGTACCACAGATACCAATGAAGTTGACCTCAAAGCTAAGGATATATGTTCCTGTAGAAGTCTTATATGTCTTATAGAACCTGTAAAATATGAGGTCCGTCATGCTTGAAAATAGAATCAGATCGTAACCACCTACATCTGCATATAGTTACCATTCGCACCCAATTTCATGGATTTGGAATTTTCTGGAAACTATATCACCCCGATTTTTTGATATAGTGGTTACACGGAAACCACTATTAAAGGTATGTTTACGCCCTTATGTGCAAGGGCAGCATTGGATTCACCACCGCCGAGGATTTGAAGGAAGTGCTGCAGAGCATCATAGAGATTAATAATTTAATAGATAGCATGGTCATGCTTGCTACTCGTAGCAAAAGGTATATCAATTACTCAGCACCCATGGCCGTGGAGGTCATCCTAGATTTATACATGCCACACTCATGTGCTTTCATTCACCAAACAAACAAATCTGAAACCCTAGACCCTCGTGAGGGTAACATTATGGAGGCATTTCAAACTATACTAAAAATGACCATGAATCCATAAGGGAGACTACTGGAGGGTTTATAAAAAATATATCTAAGAGCCGAAGCATTACCCGAGAACCTTTTGCATCACCAGATCACTGCCAGGACTCTTGGCGTGGTCGACGCTATTCATTCACCTACAAACTAATAATCAATGGCACATAAGAAATGATAGAAAAATTCTTTGAAATTGAATACACTAAGCGAATTGGTGAATAGTTAAGTCACTAGGAAATTCAGAGACAGAGATTCCCTAGCGAGCCTGCGTTTGCTCGTTCTCCAGAGAAGTTTCTCATAAGGCTGAGAAGCTACATAAAATGGGATCTGAATAGTAAAAGCAACGATAAGGATGAGATAAAGGTGCTGTCAAATTCTGTCATCAAAATCCACCTCTCAGCAATGTTATAACTTAAAATAGGTTGAATGGTCAGATCCTTTAGAGAGTTGACACTGATAAGGAACAAAGAAAGTCCAGACTTTGTCCATCCTTATATTCAACGGTCCCTGCCTTTAAATTAACACCACGCATAGCAGAATGTATCTCTAGGCCAAGAATCCGAAAGGCTTAAACCTAATCCATGGGAAGCATTTCTTTTATAAACACAGGGCAGATCGAAAGTCTAAGCCGAAAGGCTAGGCATAAACCCACAAGAGATAAAACTAGATTATATCTTACATAAAGAGCCGAAAGGCTAAATATAATTTATGCATGACTTATTAAACATAGCGTAGCCGAAAAACCATTCTCAAAATACGCATTAAATAGAGTCGAAGGCATTTTAATCAAAATTGCAATGCTATACATATATACACCAAGAACATAGTGATTCAGGAAGCCGAAAGGCTAACCCTAGAATTTATATCAAAACAAGAATCATAGTGTCGAAAGGCTAACTCAGACAGTATCCCAAAACAAGAACAAATGTATTCAAATAGCCAGAGGCTCAAAGAGTTTACGCATAGCGTTTCACACAAAAGACAAACCAGATAATAGCCTAAAGGCCATTTTGAAACCATGCATAGTACCCTTTATTACAGATTGAAGATGCATTGCACCCTTTAAAAGGTTTAAAGGTGAATTAGGGTTTTACATACTTGAGATAGCATCCCGAAATTGAAGATGCATTGCACCCTTTAAAAGGTTTAAAGGTGAAATCAGGGTTTTACATACCTGATATAGCATCCCGAATCTTGCGAGGAAGGTGGAGGGTTCGCCATTGGAGAAGTAACCCAAAACAAAAAACAATTTAGTAAAATGGTGTATTTAACCCAGAAATTATCTAATGAATATTTAATAATCAAAACGGGTAAATATGGCAGAGTTGAAGAAGATTGAAATGGGGTTCAGTAAACAAACCGGTCCAAAAAACTGCAGGTCAGCTTCGAAGGAGCGAAACAGAGAAACGCTAACCCAGAAAGACTTGTTTTCACCATGGCCATACCTGCAAAACAAATGTTGAGATTTTAGAACATTATGGATAGGGTTTATAAATTAGAAACCAGAGGAAAATAATTTCATTACCTTCTTCGAGTCATAGACAAATAATAACTCGAAACCAAAACTCTTGAGATAGGAGCCCTGCAAAGAAAAGAGGGCCACTCATCTGCTCCATTACATGGAATAATCACCTAGTCTTGATCCCGCCCATAGGAACATTGGAATAGTCCAGAAACCCTGCACGAATCGTGAGTAAATCATCTGAAATATTGAATGCAAACATGATCAATTTAAGCCCAGTAGACAGGTGGATTTCTTGCAGGCCAACAAGTCGATTGCTTGCACGCCAAGCAATAGCAAATAACTGGTAGGTATAGTAGGTCAATTTTTTTAATGCTCGACAATGATAAAAATGGTCAATTCAAGGTCTCTTAACCAATGAAATGTGAATATGATTTTTCAAAAAAGTATTTATAAATACAAATTTTAATAGAACTTTTACTTAACTTTGTAAAAATAGAAATATTGATATTAACTAATAGGTAAAGATGATCACCGGTAGCTAATGCTATTGACTCTAAAAGTATCACGGCTTGAGGACTGACTGGTTTAGGGTTTGAGCCGACTTATGGACCCGCCTCCTGATCCGGGTCGTGCGCCTCTCGACGACCTCTTTCGCTTGCTGGTCGCGTCACAGCCCTCAACTTCCAAGCATCCAGGATCGGTGGACTTGAGGTTTGTAAAAAAATCTGCCATCCCTGAAGTAAAGCTAGGCTCCACGGCGTCTAAATGCAAAGCCCTTGCTCTTTCAGAAAAAGGTTTGGTTGGTCACTTCACAGGGCTGTGGCCATCCCCGAGATCAATCGAGCTCTGGCTCAGCAAAAACTGGCGCCCCCTTATTCAAGGAGAAGTTCAGCAGATCTTCTGTGGAAAGGGTTTCTTTGTTTTCTACTTCGAGAAAAAGGAAGACAGAGACTTAATATTCAGAAACGGACCCTATTTTATGGGACCTAGGGGAATGTATATCAGCAAATGGGACCTCTCTTTTGACCCTGAAAAGGACATCCCTTCAGTTGTTCCAGTATGGGTCAAGTTGCCTCATCTCCCGTTGCACTGTTGGAATGATGAAGACTTGAGAGCTATTGGCAACTCATTGGGGAAATACATTGATAAATCTGAGCCAAAACCCCCAATGTTCTCCTATGCCCGAATATGTGTAGAAGTGGATCTTGAAAAAGGGCTTCCAGAAGCAATAAGTCTGTCGATGGATGGATGGAATCACCTTCAAACTGTGGATTATGAACATATTCCATTCAAGTGCAAAGTATGCCACGAATATGGACACTTTGCAAAGCTCTGTCCCAAAAGGAAGTTACAGGAAGTAGAAGAAACTCAAGAGGGAGACTGGAACGAGGTAAGAAAGAAGGGAGGGAAGTCATCAAACCCCCACCCCTCCCAAGCCACTCCAAAAAGAAAGGAAATGCTCAACAAGCAGCAAAAGCACAAATAGAGACGTCAATAAGTTCCAGCTTTTAGCAACGGAAATGGGTGTGGACGAGCAGGCTCTCCTTCCAGGCCAAGCTCAAGAGGAAGTGACGGAAAAAGCTAAAGAGGGAGAAAGAAGGGAGACTGACAATCAACGACTTGAGGAAGGAGAAATTCGGTTAACGTCCCCAGCACAACAGGAGGATCCCGAAGGTGAGGCACCCAAAGCCCTAGTGGGCTTGGTCACAAGAGCAAAAGCTAAACTGTTTCAAGAAGATACTTCAGAAAGCAAGGAAGAAGAAATAGAACCTCAAACAAAAAAAGGCAGGAAGCTGAACAAAGTTGTAAGAGAACAAGAAGCGGCCAGAGACAAAGTGGCGGGTAAGCAAACCAGTCTTGATCCGCATGTAAGAATACTACCCAGCACCAAGCAAACTAAGGGAACAGTGGAGGAGAAGAAGGAAAGAGCAGTATCCAACCTCTCCAAAAAATAATGAAGATAGTCTCCTGGAATTGCAGAGGTTTAGGAGGCAAGCAAAAGACGGAAGCAATCAAAAGGATAAAAAAGTTGGAAAACCCCTCAATACTTATGCTCCAGGAGACTAAAATGTAGGAGGAAGACTACCTCAAAACTTTATCTCAAATTTGGCCCAAAGGAGAAGGAATGTCAGTCAACTTTGTAGGAGCCTCTGGAGGGCTCATCACCTGGTGGGATAAAGGTATGTACAAATGTAATTTCACTTTAAGTAATAGAAACTGGCTCTTTACAGAGTTAGAAGATTTGTCAAAAAATGAAAAATTCTGGATTGGAAATGTGTATGGACCTACGCTCCATGGTCACAAAGAAATTTTTTGGGAGGATCTTATAGGTCTCCATCTTGGAAGAACCCCTTCTCCCTGCATAGTCGCTGGAGATTTCAATGTCACCATAAGTGCTAATGAACGAAGAGGAGGTTCGAAGGTCTGAGATCAGTTTGGAGAAAGATTGGAAGATTTTCAGGCTTCATGGAATCTTGTGGATATAAAGCCTTTGCAAGGAAATTTCACGTGGAACAACAAAAGAATTAGGCCCGGACATATAGCTTCCAGGCTTGACAGATTTTTGCTTAGCTCTTCCCTTCTTAATAAACCCTTTTTGCCTGATTCTAAAATTTTGGCCTCTGCTGTCTCTGACCACCGCCCCATTGCCCTCTACTTCTCCACCCCCGATAACCTTGGCCCACTTCCCTTTCGATACAATCCAGAGTGGTTGGAGCATGAATCCTGTTATGAAGAAGTCAAAGCAATATGGAAGCAATTTATTCCAGGCTCTCCCGGGTATATTTGGGAAACCAAAATAAAAAATACTAAGACTCTGTTGAAAAGATGGGCAAAGCAAAACATGAAAAGATCTGGGGATGAAATCAACATCTTGCAAGAGGAATTGAAAACCCTGCAAGAGCAAATCGAAAAGGAACAGATAACTGAAGCAATGTTGATGCAAGAAAAAATGCTGGAAGCCAAAATCCGACAGGTGAATAGAAAAGAAGAGGAGGAATGGAGACTCCGATCAAGATGTTTATGGCTCAAATCTGGGGATAGGAATACCAAGTTCTATCACGCTCAGTGCAAGGAAAGGTACAGGAAAAACAATATTCTCAGTTTAATCAAAGAAGATGGAACAAAGATAGAGGACCCCTCAGCAATAAAGAATGAAGTCAGAAACCATTTTGAGTCTCTCTATAAGGAAGAAGAGGAACCGCCACCTGCAGATTTGGAAGGAATGTGTTGAGAAATTCCTAGCCTTGTCACAGCTGATGAGAACAGCATGCTCATGGAGAAGGTTACTGAAGAAAAAGTCAGGAAAGCGGTTTGGTCTCTCCATCCGGAAAAATCCCCAGGCCCTGACGGATTCTCCATTCACTTCTACAGAAAATGCTGGCATATGCTGAAAATAGATCTCCTTAGAATGATAAATTGGACCAGAAATCGTGAGAAAATAGGAGGAGGCACCAATTCCTCATTCATAGCTTTAATTCCGAAGGAGAAAAAAGCCAACTCAATAGGGAGGTTTAGACCTATTTCGCTATGCAATTCTTCCTATAAAATCCTCACTAAAGTCCTAGCAAATAGAATCAAGAAGCTTCTTCCCAAAATTATCTCTCCAAATCAGGGCGGCTTTGTCCCAGGCAGACAAATATATGATAATATTCTTCTTGTGCAAGAGGCCATCCACTCAAGCAGGCGAAGCAAGGATGCAGGTATGGCTATAAAATTAGACATGGCCAATGCGTTTGATAGAGTAAGACATGTCTTTATCTATGCTGTCTTGAGAAATTTTGGTTTTGATGAAAAATTTATCAGCTGGGTGAAAGCCTGCATTGGAGCTCCTTGGATTTCCCCTCTTATAAATGGAAGACCCACCTCTTTTTTCCGCCTCTCCCGTGGACTGAGGCAAGGGTGCCCCCTCTCCCCCTTCCTATTTGTCATTATGGCAGATTCTTTAAGTAGAAAACTCAACTCCCTCCTAGCTTCAGAATCTCTTCCTGGAATAGCTTTCGCCCATAATGTCCAAGCAATAAACCATGCCCAGTTTGCTGACGATACCATTCTCTTAGGCAGTGCTTCTCCTCAGATATCTGCAAGATTTAAAGCTACTTTAGACCTCTTTCTCAAGACCTCTGGGGGCAAAACCAATGATCACAAATGCAATTTCTACACCTGGAACTGTCGCCCTGCCACGGTTAGACTCATTGCAGCCATCCTTGCCTTTAAGCCCTGCATGAATTGGTCCTCCTTTAAATATTTGGGCACTCCTATATCTCTCAAGTACCCCCCTTCCTCTATTTGGACTCCTATCCTTGATAAATTCAAAGCAAGAATTAACTCGTGGGGAACCCACTGGTTGAATATAGCTGGGAAAGTCACCTTGATTAAATCTGTCCTGTCTTCTTTACCTGTATTTTCATCCGCCATAATGATAGCCCCTGTCTCAATCCAAAATGCTTTTAGCAAAGAGATCAGAAAATTCTTGTGGCAAGGGGGAAAGATTCAGAACAAAAAATTTCACTTGGTTAACTGGAAGATAGTCAAAGAAAAGAAAGAGCGGGGAGGGCTTGGAATTCGTGAGCCAGCCTTAGTAAGTAAAGCGTTGGGGGCCAAGTTAGCCTGGAGGATTGTTTCTGGAAAGAATGAATGGTGGAAGGATGTAATAAGGAAGAAATACATAAGAAGCTCCAGACAAAGATGCCTTGATAAGCCTATCTCCAAAAAAGGAACAGCAATATGGGGTATTATCTCCTCTTCAGCGGCTGTAATCACTGAAAACCTCTATTGGATCCCTGGCAATGGGAAAAGAATAAACCTTTGGACTGACAGCATAAATGGAGACAAGCCGCTTGGTAAAATTCAGGGGATTGATGCTATTCGAGACTGGCTGGAAAATATGGGCATCAAAAAGTTAAAGGACCTGGCGACATGGAAGGACAATGGAGATTGGAAGAGCTGGAAGCAATTGAATCCCCCGGACAACCTTAAAAGGGAGTATTCTCTTCTCCTCAATCATCTGCATGGGAAAGCTCCGGTCAGCACAAATGAAAAAGATCTCCGGAGATGGGGGAAAGCTGGATCATATTCAGTCAAGGCTGGGTATGAAAAACTCTCCCCTCCCATCTTCCCGGCTCACAGAAAATGGAAGACTATCTGGAACTCAGACGACATCCCCAAAATAATTGCCTTCTTTTGGCTTCTAACCCATGGCAAGCTGCTAACGGCAGAAAACCTCAGAGCTAGGGGAATTACAGGCCCTTCTAGATGCACATTGTGTAAAAATGCTGAAGAAAACTCCCATCATATTTTCCTGGAGTGCCCTTTTGCAGCGAAAGTATGGGCCCAGGTCCTGGGAAACCAGTGGAGCGCAACCATTCTCCCCAAAACTCTAGTTGACCTCACTGATCATTGGGGACGCATCTTCCCAGGAAGATCCAAGAAGACTATGCTCAGAATATGGAATCTAATTCCAATGAATATCTGTTGGCAGATTTGGTTAAATAGAAACAAAAGTATCTTTGAGGGCAAAAAAGCGGATAGCAATAGAGCTGCCACTAAAGCCATCTCCATGATAGCGGAATCCCTTGCCACTAAAAAAGTCTCTATACCTGCTCAGGAGCCTCTATCTCTGTCTGAACTCCAATGGTGTAACTTGTTCGTGAATGGCAGCTTCCTTCAGTCCAAAAAAGGCCATCCTCACTCTGTTTGGGAAATCAGGAAAGACCCTGACACTTTTTCTAGGTGGTGGAAGGAGCAAAAAAGTCATAGTATCTTCTTCGATGGGGCTTCCAAAGGGAATCCTGGGGTGGCAGGTGCGGGTGGGATACTTTTTGATCCCGGAGTAAATAAAATTGCAGCCTTCTCGTGGGGACTAGGTAGCAAAACAAATAACGAGGCAGAATGGTTAGCTCTCATTCTCTCTTTAGATATGGCCTCCAATTACAGCATAGATAATCTCAAAATCTATGGAGACTCCAAGCATGTCATTCAGATCATGCGAAGAGGGTATGCCTCGCCAGGCTCAAAAGCCGACAGATACATGCAAAGAATTAAAACCAACACTATCCTCTCAAAGGCATCCTTTTTCCACATTCGTCGAGAGAACAATAGGATTGCTGATATAGCGGCTAACCAAGGAATTTTGCTCGAAATCGGGCACGTCAAGGATCTCAATGGAGTTTTGGGGTATCATTTCATCCCTTAAGTTTTAATGCCTAGGATCAACAATTTCATGATTGGTTTTATGGTTAGGTCCTTGGTCATGAGGGACCACCCTTTCCTTTGCACAAACTTAGGTTATGTTTCTCCCCCCCCCCCCTCCGAATCTTCAGTCACACGTCTCCCCGATCGCCCCTCCATCTGTCACTTCACTCCCTCCCGCGTTGTCAGCTCCCATGGGCCTCTTTTAACTCCCCCACCCGCTCTCTCTATTCCTTCCTCTGCGATTGCTCGCCCTCCCCACTTACCTGATGTTCTGAGTTGCCTCTCCCTCGGCGAGCTTGACACTCCTCCCCCCCGTCATTTGCTGTTACCGGCGTGTAACTTGGAAATCATGCAGTCTGTGATGGCGGCCATAGCCGCTCTAAGCAGAATGTTGGTGGACATAAAATTTGCAGTTCGTAATACCTATGATGCGGTTTGCTCCAGTGTTAACCAAAATGCAGAGATGGCGGCGGATATTACACATGTATGCTCACAGCTCTCCTGTCAGGATTCCAGGATAGACAACCTGGAAAGGAATTTATTCGAATTAATGGGGAAAGTTGACAAGTTGCAGGAAGATATGGCCGTTTTTACAGGAACAACTCAGGGGAGTTGGGTGCACGAAACCCCTACGGTAAACCAGGAAATTAATCAGGTTATGGTGGACGTTTCTTCTGCTCGGCCAAAGAAGTATGGCTAGACTACAGCATAGCCCAGGTTTCAAAAATTTTGTTCATTTTGGTCAATGCATTTTTGTATAATCCTTTGCAGACAGTTTGTCAAGGTTTATTCCAGCTCTATGCTGGATAGTTACAGGAAAACAAAGCTCAGAGCTTGCAATGTAATGCAGATAGAATTTATAGTGTTAGTATGCCCAGACATTTTCTGCACTGTTAAAAATATTTTTGAAAGCATGTAATGAATAGCTGTGCACAGCTTTTATAAATACAATCTTTTACTCTGTTACTGTTAAAAAAAAAATAGGTAAAGATGGAACATATAGTCTCTCCCTACGACAGGGACTAATAAATTGGTTCCTTGTGGATAATGAGAATCTATGCATTAGTTCTTCCCATATGGAAGTCAAAAGAAAACAATAATAGCATAAAAGAAAGCATTCATGGTGAATCGAATTTCCAATTATTTGATGACTAGTGTGGAAAATAAGTAAGTTAGCTATGGAGTTTCAAAAGGATTTGAATGGAATATGCGGGGTACATTTTATGAACAAGTTTTACAAGCCTTGGATGATGTAAAGGTAGATTCAAATTTCAATCAGGTTGCGAAAGAGATTTCTTCTCTTTATCCAAATACTTTATTTGATTTATCATTGTAACCAAGAGCTGCATGTAGCTTAGTCCCCGCCTTATAACATAGAAACAAAAATCAATATTAAATAATAATAATAATTTTTTTTTTTTAATAAAATGATTCACAAATTCAATATAATTGAATTTTAATTCACAAATTCAATATAATTTAATCATAATGACTAAGCTACAACTCTTGTTCTAATACAAAAAGAATAAATCAAATGAATGAATTGACAAATAAGCATGTAACATTGATCAATTTAAAAGTTCACATATCAGACATCAAATCATTGCCACTTAAGTTATCACTATAGCTATAAAAAGAAGACTTAGGTTACAATGGTATGAGATAGGGTGCTTATGATTGTGTTGAAAATTGCTATGCATTTTTTTTATCTCTATATCAAAGTATAGAATTGAATTATATTTCTACTTATGAAAATGGGTGTTATCCATGTTTATGCATGAATGAAATTCATTAATGGATGCTTATTTGATGCTGTTGCATTTTATTAGTTTCATTCACACATTCATATGAAATATGTTGGGTTGTTACTTGCCTAAATAGAAAGAGAGTTCCATTTCTATGATAAAAAATTCTAGGAGAAAGTGACATGACAATTTTCTTGACATTTTACAAATGCAGTGGCTCTAACCTTCTAAGCTTGTAGAGTCTTAATTACAAACAATGTCGTAAATTAAAAGATAATTGATGAAAATAAGACTAAAATCATAACTAAGTGATATAGACCTAGGATTTCAATTGATACAAAACTATATGTTTATATAAGTTTTCAATTCTATCAAAGTTGTAACGGAGAAATAAATCTGGCTCATCGAGGATACTCAAATAGATCTTCTATTTATTAAATTTGGCATTTCCACAATATTCTCTCTAATTTGATGGATAAAATCATTTGCCTTGAAGTTGAGCGTGCTATCACGTTTGGCTTAACGAAGACTAGATATATTGGCTATACATTTTGGCACATTGTTACCCACTATGGGTTGCTTGGTTTGGTGAAAGAAGTAGGCATCCAGGTTGAAGTTGGCATCAAGCCTCCTAGCAATCCATGTTCTGATGGACCTGCTCCGTAACTCTGTGCCCATGCCGACCAACTATGTTGGTTCGATGACCAATATAGATACAAGGAACTTAGCAACTAGATAAGAAACCACTGACCAACTCTTCATCGTGTTTCAGAACCTGCATCAATTGCCCGAATCAAAACCTGAAAGTGAATGGATTACACAGGAACAACCTATCTGTCAGTGGATTGTGCTCGCCGGAATCAAAACCTGAAAGTGAATGGATTACACAGGAACAACCTGTCTGTCAGTGGATCGTGCGTGGGTGCATGGAAAGGCTGTTGGCTGGGATGGATTATTGCATGTTTATACAAGGATGGTTGCTGACAGACCTTACACTTACTTTTTCTTACTCTTACCCAGTTTTGTACCAAACCCTCTCCCTTTAGGGATATCTTTTTGGATAACCCTTTATTTTGGATTCAGGCGTACATGCCCAAGCAGGAGGGAACATTACGAATGAATCAAGTTGCCTACTTACAAATGTGACTTATGCAACCCATTTGAATCATATGCCTATGAACCCAGATAAACAAGGGTTATATATATATAATCACATTTCAAAAGCTTCTTGGGATTGACAGACCGGCATTGCTTTTAGATATCTTGCTTTAGGGGAGGGCATGGCATAGATGATGGTCTCTTTTTTCTTGCAGCTAGATCGCACGATGTTCAACATCGATCGGGGGACCGGAGGCAAGCAAGCCATCCATTTTTTACGAGAGTCAATCGCTACCAATTAACCGGTCCTGGAAACCATAGACCTATTGGGAGGATTGGGGTGGGGAGATTCCAAGCAAGGCAGCTGGCTGGGATTCTTGCATGACGCTGGATGAACGGTTAGGGCACTTCTTGCTTGATCGGTCGGATATTGGATATAACCACTGACCAACTCTTCATCGTGCTTCAGAACTTGCATCAATCGCCGGAATCAAAACTTGAACCTAGGCATGGTAAGACCCATCTCTTTGGCAGGATTAAGGCCAGGGAAGTTTGTGTTTTGAGGAATTTATTTCATATTTTAAGAGTAATCAAAATCAAAATTCAGAGAAATTTAAACTAACATAACCATAACTAATTCACTGGTTATATTGATGATCGATCACTAAATTATATTAATAAATTAATAAATTATCAAACCTGACCCCATGGCCTGGTCCACAGTGAACACCTTGAATTAATACATTGGAAGAGCCTGGTCCGATCGAAATACAGTCATCTCTTGTGTACATTGTGTCTACTCTTAGTTTCTATAGATTTGAGTCTCAGATGAATCTGTATTTTATCTATAGCTCTGGGTCTAAGATGAATTTCTACTTTATTTACTCACATGTTCCTATATTAACACTAATAATCTTCACGTTGGAATATTGCTCTACATGAATCCCATCGGTGTTTGGACTATCCCCAGGAGCCTGGATCTTTAATCCCTCGGCCTGCACTCGATTACACTTGACAAATGCTATGTGAAACCGCTTGCTCTTTATGGATTTGATGTTTCCGACGATGATGTTCGTGGAGCTAAAGAATATCAATGACTGCCATTAAATCTAATATGAGATTATTCAGGACAGTTTCCCAACAAAAATGTTCCATGTGAGAAACCTACTGTGTTCACAAAAAATATAAAAAAGAAAGAATATGATCACTCAAAGAATGGGAGAAAACGCAAATATGAATTGTTCTCCAGTTGGGAATTGAACTCTAATTACCACAGGCTTGGTTGAACATGTCTGCGAACAACACCAGAAACATTACAAGTTAGTATGACTCCTAGCTTGATTGGCCCAAAAGAACTGGCAAGATCTATAATCTTTTTGTTGCTATGCATGTAGATGTATCAAATTCTTCTATGAAGGAAGGCATAAGCAAGATTGGAAGTAGAGACCTCAAAATTTTGATATTTTCCAGATTAGAGTTCAATTAACATAGATTGATTTATAAATTGCTAAGAAAGGAAACAAATCGATTTAAGAGCTGCAAAAAGTGCAGATGCAATGTCAATATTTTATGGATATTTTTGTTCTTTTCAATATTTAAGAAATCTAAATTTAGAATAAACAGATGTCAAATGAACTGAATTACCCCACCTAAACTTCTAAAGAAATATTGAAACAGAAGCTTGGGCAATTAAAATTTGTATTTCACCTACATCATTATTGTCACAGTTCTGACTCCACCAAGAAGCTCCTTGTCCATTGAGATATCCCCCTCCTTCAAATGTAAGCCTGTTCACAGTCTCGAACTGCAGCCAATAGCCTGAATACAGGTTGTTATTGGTAGAAGCGAAGAGGCCCCCAACCAACTGCCCAAGCAGCTACTCAAATTTCAAAATACAGAACGATAACCAACAAATTTATTACGAGACAAGATGAATTTGAATCCTGGTCTAATATGACATGATGAAAAGTTGCATATTTGAAATTTCAATATATTTCGAATTTTAATATCTAATTGCCATAATGAAGCAAGGTTAATATCTACACTGGGTGGGGAGAGTGGGGAGATCTTAAAAACAACATCTAGGTTTGCATTTTTAGTTGGTAACATAAAGGTTTGCGTTTTTAGTTGGTAATTTAATGAGTGAGATTAAAAAACAACCTGAATATAAAAGTAAGGATGGCACTCAATTACGAGTCAATTTCACACCTTTCATGAAACCCAACTGCAAGCCAATTTCACACTTCATGAAACTCATGAAGTTATGAACTACAAGTCAGTTGTCATACATCATCAATAGTGTGAAATTGGAACATAGTTGAATTTATTTACACCTTGAGTTTTTCAATTAGTTTCGAAGCTTCCACCACATCCAAGAGCATATCTAGATTCAATACACCATTACAGCTAAGTATTGATGGATCCCTCCCAACCTGGGCTATATGTCAGTGCAAAAAACAGTTACCTGAAAGGTCATATTATTGTTTTTACAGGGCCCTATGAAAGCAACTGGATTAAGCAGATATTTTCCCTTGGGCACATAAACAATGGATGCTGGACTGCCATATTGATTTTAACTCCCAATACAGGTTCTAAGAATATAATATGTTCCAGCTAGCTATAATTATCAATTGAAGGAAAGTTGCCAGACAATTGCAGAAATAGGGAGGAGGCACTGCAACAGGAATGTGAGATTATCTTCATTGAAAATGGAAAACAAATTCTCTAAACTTCAAACATGGAAAAAAATGCATTTAAAAATGCTCCACACATTCAAAACAGAGCATGAAAACTCCGTGCCACTACCGCTGTCCAAACATAGCACAAACTATTTTGAACTGGGTATAGATGTTATTTGGAACACCAGAACATTGGATCTTTGAAACCACTTAGATGCACACAAAATATATCAAATATATTTTTCAAATACAGTAATATTCTATAAATAACCTTAATCTCATAACTATAATAGAAATCCATACATGCTTTTCTATAATAGAAATCCATACATACTTTTTCTAAAACCTATATCGAGATTGTTGCCTAATATATCCCAATTCTAACAGATTATGTTCATTTATTATCCACTGTGCAGAGACCTTGCTACCTAGGACATGCATACTATAATCGATAAAATACGATCAAATTTTTATTATTACACCTTATCATTTTCCTCAACCTTCAATCATGCATTCAAAGTCAAAATATTGTCATGATAATGCCAAGGTTTCTTTCTTTTTTACTTAGAGTTGCATGAAGAACTCCCACGTCAGACTATGAGTATGAATCAGTGCATAAGAATAACGTTTACCAACCGAAAGCAGCAGATTCAGACGCCATTGTTTATTATCTATGAAGATCTACAAACGATCTAAGATAAAATCGAGCTCATTGAGAATTACAAACGCTACTTAAATTTGAAGTAAGAGTACGAATGAATAATGATATTGAAATATATTAAATCAAAATCTCTTGTGCTTCTCTGAGTATGAGAATTTCAACCCCGGCTGAAACCGCCAGTGCATATAACATAGACAGTTGTTTTCCAAACCAGGGAACAAGCTAGAGAAAGGCAAGAACAAATCCAAACACAGAGAAGGGAGATGAAATTCAAACACACTTTAGCAATTGCATGAACCAAATCGAAACAGATTAGCTCCTTAACCCGACCCACGAATATTTCCTTTTTTAGGAGTGAGAACCTCAAAAAGATATTGTCCAATCGATCAACAGAAATAGACATCCGAAAACCAATTGACAAATCAGTGCAAACAGTAGCTAATTATATGTATCTTTCAAAATAAAAAAAGAATTTTTTTTAGCATCCAACGTTTATTACATTTCCAACCCTCTAAATACATAGAGCCTAAAGGAAAATTGCCAAAAGAAATTAAAGTTTCACAATGCCTCAGAATTCACCCAAGTCAATTGCATGCTAGACCCTAAAAATGTGCATCATAAAACAAGAAACCCAAACGCCCAGTGGACGAACAAGATACCGTGCCGTTGAATTTTTTTTTCACTATACTTGTTCATAGCCCTAAAAAACCAACCGGAAAAAAAGCACCTAGCTTCTGACTGTAATG
The DNA here is from genome assembly GCA_027924585.1 of Larix kaempferi. NCBI lineage: Eukaryota > Viridiplantae > Streptophyta > Pinopsida > Pinales > Pinaceae > Larix > Larix kaempferi. The sequence continues at coordinate 12,017,536 of BSBM01000062.1, forward strand.
GAATGTTGGAACAACCACAACTTTTACCAACGAAAAAAACGAAACCGGGGCGTAAACATATACCACTTACCTGTGGGGCCGCAGCGAAGAGGACGTCGAGAAGGCGCAGATAAATGTACTTGTCAATTGCAAATGCAGACCAGTAGAAGAGCCAACAAAAGGAACATAGGAGCACCAACGCATGAAAACTGCTGCTCGATTGTCATGGAAAATTCGAATGGTCAAACGTGGTCTTGTTGCCGTAGTTCACACAATCCTGGCCGCAGTAGATTTCGTCGAACAATAGCAGTCGCCAATAAAGTGAATGTTGTTCCTGATCATAGATAGCGAGTCGGCTTCGGAACTTTCCTACGTTTGATTTCGAACGTCCAACGTTCTCAAACAACTCGCACGTATGACGAGCTCGTTTAAAAGGCAGAGGACACACAACTTCCACAAGGAAATAGGCAGACACCAGATATTCCAGTCACCTGTACCTTCTAACAAGATCACAGGCTGAAAATCCCCTTTATTCCCTTTCGGTTGGTGGCGAGGCGTGGGAGATAATTTGGGTATGGCAGGTATCTCAAACGGATGGATGGTGATCGCTCCAACATTTATCGTCCACAAGAAATTCAGAATCCGCACTGAATCTGAATCCATGGTGTTGCCAAATACAAGTAGCTAATGAAGATGTGAACACACGCCTTCTCACATGGAGCATGCTTCTAAATTCACCATACTAAAATAGAATCTAAATATCACAGCATAAACTTCAAGCTAATTCTGTTAGTTTGTAATTTATAAATTGAAATGGAAATTACTTGAAAATTACTCACCGAGAGGATAGAGGATACTGTTGGATGATATCTTCTTGGATGATCTACACGGATGAGTGCGTTGTCCAAACCTATAAAATCAATGAACCAGGTCTGAACTTGAACTGGAGCTCGAGGTGGAGTTACTGCTGTAGGCAGAGTTACTGCCGTAGGCATTGCTTGTGTTAGGAGCCTTCTTCTTTCTGGTAGTATGTCTCTGTTTGTTTTCATACTACTGCAAAATGTAGAACAAATATAGTATCAAGGACACTTGTAAACTAGTTTAACTAAGGTAGAAGTATTTTATTTTTATTTTTATTTTTCACTAATCATGGGCAATGATAAAATTAGTCAAATCAGTCTATATTCTCCAATAAAAGGATAACACATATGAAAACAATTTATATAAAAAAAACTAATAAATCTTTATTTTGAAAAGACTTTATCCGTTTACATAGTTGTTTTATGTAATCTTACAAATTAATATGCTAGGGTGGAACATATAGTCTCGGCCTACGGCAAGGACTAAAAATACACCCGAATTGTATCAATCGCAACTAAATTACTCTTTTACCAAATCGACACACACCCAGGTTGTATCAATCAACTAAATCAACCATTTATAATTAACAAAGTTGAAAATATATTATAATCATATATCAACACATTCAGGTTGCATTTTCAACAAACCAACACACCCAAGTTGTTGTATAAAAAAGTTAATACTTTCTTTTTCAACAAAGAAGCACTCTCTTTTTCATCAAAAAGTAAATACCTTTTTTATCACCAAAAGAAGAATACTTTCTTTTTTAAGGAAGCACTCTTCTTGTCAATACTTTCTTTTTCTAAGGAAGCACTCTTCTTGTCAGGGATCAAATATTGAAGGGAAATGTTATATTTCGAACTGAAGGGTTAACATTTTAATAACCTTTCTATGTTGACAAGTTAACATAATTTATTTTTTTTATATGAAATTAAAAAATGATATAAAATTTCATATATATATATATTTTTGTAAATTAGTATAGTTACTTATATTACTTGCATCCAAATAAACATGAGCTTACAGGGCCTTCTCACAGCAGAGAAAACAGACCCGGGATAAAAATCTAGAAGTTTAAAGAGCCCTCTCAACATAGAGAAAACAAGCCCTAATTCAGACTTAGGACTGTCGTTACTAGTTTTGAAAACAACTAACAGTTTGATCATAAATCAAAGTATACCGGAACAGAGTATGTAAAACTAACTAGGAAGCAAAAAAGACAGAGTCCTAGGCTTAGACTAACAGTTCTGACCAATCGTGCCCTCATGGGAATCAATGAATTCGATGCCTAGTCTTTCAACAATTTGCCTTTGGTTCTGTATGATCTGCCTGAGGAGGAGAACCATATCATCTTGCTGAAGGAGGATTTCAGCATGTGCCTCTCCACGTTCCACCAAAGCTTTCCCAAGAAAAACCTTCTGCTGCCAAAGATAATCCAGTGTTTTCTGGTACAGAGTAGTTCGTCCCCAGGGTCCGGGACTAAAGCCTCGAATTCGCTCCTGATCTCGGTGTCAGACATGCAACCTATGGTCACCTACGCATCATCCCCAGCATCCTGAATTTTTGCTTGAGCCTTCGACGGAATTTCATGTTTGAACCTGTGGCATTTTCCCACGACGCCCCTCATAAATCTAACCGACGGTCCAGGCGAGGGTCCAGTCGGATTTGATTTGCGCCGGATGTAAGGTAATTTCTCAGGCGGCATCATAGCAAAAAAAAAGTTCTGACCTCCCCAAGTTGTGCGTGTGCTGCAGCGGGTGAGATGCCAAGCAGCTTTCAAGCTTTGCATATAGTATCTGCAACCAAGTAAACCACGTTTTCCTCTCCTCATGCTGCGGTTAACATCACCTCTGTAGGGTTCCTTTTCCATAATGGAAATTACTCGTCCTGGAGCGGGAGTATAGGGACAAGAGTGCCTGCACGTGGGAGCCATCAAGAAAATTGAAGCCCAGACCAGGGAATGATGATGACCAGAAGCCCGGAAAGAAGGATGAAGCGGATCGGACAGATCACAACAAGTCATGCAAAGCACCTTAAGGAGTCACGAACGCATGGGCTAGCCGGGTGGACACATGTGGAGCACGGGTGTGCATGTGCCTCACCACTTGTCTAGCGGTGGCAGGTGTTTGTGTTGTCTCGGAGTTGGCTGTATTCCTCGGGGGTTGGCCCACATTCGTCACCCGCAGTGGGGGGTAAAATTTCATATATATATAATAGTAACGAAAACATATTAATAGAAAACATTTCAACTTATAATAATCAAAACATAATATTCAAAATTTTTGAATGTAACTTATAAAAATTTTGTAGTTGGAAAAAATATTCAAAATTTTTAAAAGTGCAAATTTCAGGCTTAGGCCAAAAAAACCTATGTATACTAATTAATTTTAAACTTTTGTAGTCTTTTAGAAAATGATTAAGACTATAATTTTTGTAGTCTTTAAAAAAATGATTAAGAATACATTTGAAACATGTAAAATGCTATTTTTTTAAATAATATTATTTCCATATTGCATGGAATTTAAATTCAATTTCACTAATTACATTTTATGTAAAAATACAAATTGAAGTTATATAAAATTGAAATTAATTAGCAATACATTTATCATAAAATAGTATTTTTTTTTTTGTAACCAGGGGAATAGGGATCCAATCCCCTCTGCTACGAGTAAGCCGGGGTGATTTGAACTCGTGACCTCCATTTTACAACATTTCCTTCATATCAAGCGAATCACCAGTTAAGCTACACCCCTGCGGGCCTCATAAAATAGTATTAATTTTGATACTTCAACTAACATTAGAAACATCTAATTTTTTATTAATATGTAAAATTAAAAAAATAAACATCTAAAAAGCTGTTAATATATAAAATTAAAATAACAATTTTACATTATTTATTTTTAAATTATATATATAAAAAATCTAATAGAATAAAAAATGATATAATATTCTTTTAATAAATTGTCATTATAATTTAAAAAAAAACTACTTACTAAATCTTTCAAAAATCATAAATTTATGTGAAACCAAAATCATTTCCAGTTTTCCAGAACATACAAAAAAAACTTTGCTATATGTTTTAAAATACAAGAAACATTAATATATAAAATTAAAAAAATAAAAATCTAAAAAACAGTTAACATATAAAATTTAAAAAACAATTTTAAAGTTGATTTATTTTTTAAATTATATATATAAAAATCTAATGGAATAAAAAATGATATAATATTCTTTTAATAAATTGTCAATATAATTAAAAAAATATTTACTAAATAATTCAAAAATCATAAATTTATGTAAAACCAAAATCATTTCCAATTTTTCCGAACATATAAAAAGGAGTTTGCTAAATCTTGTAAAAATCATAAATTTATGTGAAACAAAACCATTTTAGTACATAAAAAGAGAAGCCTATTAAATCTTTCAAAAACATAAATTATATGAAATAAAGCCATTTCCAGAACATAAAGAGAAGCTTAGCTCATCTCTCAGCTACACTTATGAATTTATTGAGTCTTTTTGAAGAAATAATGGATATCTTTTCAATTTTTAGAACCAAATTTTCTATGTAATTTACTAATATAATTGTGAAAAAACCAAATTTATTGTGTAAATTCTCCAAACATAATTTTATGTTATCAATTTATTTATGTATAACTTATGCACTTTCATCTTGGGCATTAATATAAACCGTCCACAATAAAAGTATAAAAGAAAAATTGATAAAAATATTTACTCAAAAATAAATTGATAGAAACATAGGCAAAACAAATTAATAAAAATATTTTGCATAACATTACTAGCATTACTATTGATCACAATCTATAAATAAATGGAAAAATAATTGATAAATTTAGAATGCTAGATTTTATAAAAATTAAAAATAAGTTAAATTTGGATTTACCACGCTCATGTAATGTGCTTTGCGAAAGCAAATCCAATAAAAGTAATTGATTTCCAATTTCAATCACCTCGAGGTGAGCATGCAATGCTTCTATACTAAATTAGAACTAAAAACAAATAAATAATTAAATTTTATTTTAAATATATATATACAAATAATTTAAAATATCACAAACTTGAAATATAAGCATCCATTTACGAGCTACTCACATAGTCACATTGCCATACACCAAGATTTAAATTTTTCAAATATTTTATTTTATTTCTTATTTAAATATTTTTGACAAGAAGTCAAAAATAAAACAAATGTAATGAATTATTCCTTTATTAATAAAAATATACTGGAGGGGACATAAATGAAATAGTTATTGAAAGAGTGATCGCTGAACTACAAGAGGAAAAGACAAGTGGCTGAAGCTACAGAGTGAGAACTCAAGGTGCAGGAGGCATCTTCCCCAAAATCAGGTCACAACACTTTGTTGAGTGCTAAAGAGCAGGAGGCTCATAAATGACCAAGTCCTAGGAATAATACTATATAATAGTATGTCCATTAGCAAGCATGAGGCTAGCATTGTACGGGGAATTGAATCTAATAATGCAAGAGATAGCGCATTAAGTGGATTTTTCTCTTGTGGTTCAGCGATCAGGCTCGGGGGTTCTGGAGCAAGTGAGACTTGGCTGCTCTAGGAGTTGGTTGGGAGGAACTGCTATTTCATTTCTATTTTACCGACAGTGGTGCCAGGTTCCTTGTCCTATTTCTTAACTATATAAAACTAGTTACAGTAGGATTTCTATGTTAACTAGGAATCACAATTATTTTCCTTTAGCAAAATTGTATTATGCATCTGTATAGAAAAATGATCTATTATGCATCTAAAAAGGGTATGGTTTTATTACGCATCTGTTCAATAATCATTCCTACTATGTTTTTTTTTAAACTAGATTTTATTTTCTGTTATTATATTCATGCCTGTAAAATACCAAATTTAGTTTTTAATGTATCTCTGATCAGGCATCCATACCTGAATCGAAGATTCTAGTAATGTGCTTTATTTTTAAAACAACTAGTAATTTGAACTCAAGCTACTAAGAATCTAGTTAAACATTACAGATCAAGAATTCTAGATCAGGACCAATCATAACCTAAGGAGATATTTATAGATACTCTTTAAAGAATTAAAAATATATAAATATGCAATATCTGAAAACACACCAAGTATTAAAATCCCAAATTTTTTCAATTCATTCATTAACTAGCAGACCCTGACTAAATCAAGGGTATCGATTTTAAAGCTTGGATCCACTTCTAAGTTTTGCAGCTAGCATCTATCATGATTGCGCAACTAATTCAGAGCCTCAACTTCTATCATTTATTAACCAAATCGAATCTACAAGATTTACCGAACTCAATTTTCTTATTTACTGGACAAACAACCAACGATCTAGGCGAGGTTAACAAACCCTTAAATTAGACTTTGATCTAGCCGTAGGCTATGTTAATTAAATCAATACTACATATCTCGAATTCAAGCATTCTCTTATTTGGCGAATCTTCCAAATCCATCACTTATGGAAATAAGACCATCGAAGGATGGAAACCACTGATTACAGAAGTTATACAAGTATAATCTATTTTCAGTCATGATATAATATACAATGAGTAATTTCCAGTAATACACAGAAATCACATAAGTAGTAAATTGGTAAAGACCCTAGGGGTTTCATTATTTCTTTAAACAACAATCACATCAATGTTAAACAAAAAAAATGATTTCTCAATCCATGTGGCTGTAAGACCATCTACGATGGCATCCACCATCTAATTCAGAAACCCAATAGTTAATTAAGATTATAGGTTAACCGAAGGGGTGGTAATCCATCCATGATGGCACCCAGGATAAACTTTCAATTCATAAAACAAAGTGATTAATGCACAAACAAGTTGAATATATATATGCTGGAACAGAGAGGCTGCAACCACACACACAAAGTAACTTATCTTGCAAGGAGATGAAAGCCTGAATCCTTTTTATGGCTACAACACCTAGACAAGAGCCACCTGCAACATATAATCCTGGGTCAGTCAGTGATCGAGTGTATTTAAAATGAGTAATTAAGTAGAGTGAGGAATCGTATTTGACCTTCGTGTTTTAATACGCGAGCCTAGGAGAAGGTGACCTTGTCGCCATCCTCGCCGACGCTCCTTAACCTGCAACCACCCGCTTGCTTTTAGAACCATAATAATTATGGAAAGAATTGAACAAAGTAAAACATGTATCGCTACTTTTACCTTGTTGGAATTGCAGATAAGGCCAGGTGTCGGCTCCTCTTGGATGCCCTTATCCCTCCTCTGCCTGCAAGAAGGTTTTCAAGATTTTGTCCCGACGGCCGGAGGGTTAACAAAAATGTGGTAAACAAAGTAATTGCTGAGTATGTTTGTTTATTTTCCTTACCTGGTTAAAGGAAGCATGAGGCGGTCAAGGTGACCGAGTTCGTTTGCAGCATAAAAACAAGCTTTGGGTGGCCATTGGCATCGATAAGACATCCTGCACATCTTGGAAAGTAACCAGGTCGAATGCCATTAACCTCACGCAAATCTTTACACCAAATTAACCTCATAGAATTGCCTTTGATAGAGCAAAGCCTCAGCTCCCTTAGCTTAAAGATCGAATAACAAAAACAATGAAGGGTTCGGAGAAAAAAAAAGGACACATTAAACCCTATCAAAACCCTGGTCATCAGGCTGTACAAGTGGACAACAGAGATTCAATCTTGAGCGAGCCTTAAAGGATTGATTGCGTTGTCAACTTGTAACCAGGGTATCTCTTTAATTCGTAAATCAACCACAGTACAAACCATTTAACCATCTTAACGCACGACCAAATAAATGTTATCATAACATAACTTTATTTTATTGGATTCAAAACAATGTCAACTATGGTGTAAACGCCATAGCCCCAACTATGTGTAAACAAGTAAATCAACGCTTTAAAACTAGATATACATTTAACCCTTGCGCTTTAGGATCAAGGTTATATGTTGGGTCCTTTAAACCTTTTTACATGTTGGGATCAAGACTATACCATGGTCTCCCAATTATTTCCTTTTGCATATAAAATATCAATGCCTAATAGTTAAGGTGATTGAGGACCAAGACTTAGCCTTAGGGCTAAGCAAGCCTTTAGTAATTCTATAGCAAGATAAACATTGAAAGGGAACAAAACATCACCTTCAGGTATGTAGGAAGCTTGCCGCTAACCTTGTAAACATCCACAGCAGGTGCAACCTGACAAAAAAATTGTTTTAGAATTTGTGTAAGGGATTATGCAAAGTAACGACAAATTTATGCTATAGTAACTATTACATGCTAGAAACACAACGATGTTTTTATATAGTTGTTTGTGTATAAATTTATTTATTTATTTATTTTTATTATGGATTTTAGAGGTCCATGATAGAATGGTATTAGAGCATGGTTACAACACTAGGCCTGAACCGGCCCAACACTGAAGTTGTTAAACCAGAAAACTAACTTTATTTCATTTTGGGTTTGATTCTCTTACGAAACAGGAAGAGAAGGATAACTTTATTTTTTGCAGGAAACTATGGCAGACGTAGGAATGTCCGCAGAAGAAGAATCTCACCCTATAAATCCTGAGAACAATGAAGAGGGTGAAATTTGGGTAAACCTTAATGAGAGTCGAGATGATAACCCATCAGAGTTACAACAAACTGTTAAAGAACTAAGATCAGAATTAAAAAGAGTTAGGGAAGATAGTGAACGAATTCTGAAAGCACAAGAAGAACTAAATAACATTTTCCTGGCTAAAATACACAGTAATGAAAATGAGAAACACAAAGAACCTGAACATAATATACCAAAAACTACACCCTACAAGTGTAAGGGAAGAAAACTGGAATTTTCCAGTCATGGGGCTGAAACTTCCAGTGAGGAATCAACTAAACACCACACAGAAAAACAACAGGATTCCAGTGGAAATAGTGATGTTAATAAAAATAAAAATAAATGCAAACCTTATGAAGATATTTCTAGGGAATTTAAAAAAATTAAACCACCTATGTTTAATGGTGAGATCGAGAAAGGAGAAGAGGTGGAAGCCTGGTTATTGGGAATGAAGAAATACTTCCAAATCTAGAACTACTCCGATGAACTGAAGGAGAAAATGGCCATTTATAACTTACCTGGAAAAAAATATATTTGGTGGCAAGATATAAAAAAAGTAAAAGGTATTAAAGAACGATATGTAACATGGAAAACATTTAAGAAGCACTTTAAACGAAAGTATATTTCAGAACAATACTATGAAGAAAAGGCTAAGGAATTCTACGAGTTAAGGTTAGGAGCTATGACCATGAAAGAACTCTGTAGTAAATTCCTAAGTTTGCTTCGTTATGTACCATATATAATAGATGAAAAACCAAAAATACAGTGCTTTCTCAGCTGCTTACCTATTACGTTTAAAGAAAGGATTGAGTATGACAATCCAAAGACGCTGGAAGAAGCAATGAGAAAAGCGAATTTATGTAATGATCAGAATAAGAGTAAAAGAGAAAATGCACCTAATTGGAACACTAAAAGATGGGATAACTTTGATATAAGAAGGAAGAATAATAAATTTCACAAAAATACTGGGAATAATTATAGAGGGTATAAAGGTGGTAATTATAGAGGTTTTAAACCATAACACCCTGCAGCAAAAGAAAGAGAACCTTGCACTACTTTTAATAAAAACACTGCACACGGGGAACCCTTAAAATGTTGGGAATGTGGCGAACCACATTATTTTAAAGGCTGCCCTATAAGAAAGAAAATCCTTAATAATGTTCACTCCATTCAAGAAGTTGTTACAGTTGGAGATATGGCGAGAAGCATGCCCCGAATCATTGCTACATTGGAGAATCGACAAGCAGACCATCAAACTTCAATGGTCGAAATCAAAGGTATGATAAAAAGTCAACCCATTTCCATACTAATTGATCCAGGTGCAAGTTTGAGTTATATATCACCTAGGATTGTTGAATTATGTCAATTAGTACCAGAAAAATTTGAAAAATCTTGGCTAGTACAGTTAGCCATAGGTACTAAACGTAAGGTCACTAATTATGTGAAAAACTCTGAAATATTAATGAATGAATTTAATACGCATGTTGCTATGAATATTTTACCATTAGGTTCCTATGATATGCTGATAGGAATGGATTGGTTAGAAAAGCACAGAGTTGTGTTGAATTGTTATGATAAAACTTTTACATGCACGGATAATACTGGAAACACAATTAAAGTAAAAGGAATTCCCATAAAGGTTATGATAAGAGAAATCTCGACCTTACAAATGAAAAGATCTGTACTTAAGGGATGTAAAATATTTGCTATCAATATAATGGATGACAAATATAATGATAACGAAATTAAAATATAGGATATACCTATCCTAAAAGATTTTAAAGACATTTCCGAAAGAAGTCCCTGGACTACCTCCGAAAAGAGACAAAGACTTTACAATTGTTTTGATATCGGGAGTGGTACCAACATCAGAAGATCCTTATCGGATGAATATAATAAAACTTACAGAAAAAAAAAATCACAATTACAAGAACTAATTGACAAGAAGTACATTCCACCTAGTGTTTCACCTTGGGGAGCACCTGTCTTATTCGTAAAGAAGAAAGACAAAACCTTAAGGTTTGTGAAAATCCTCACAACAGATCTAAGAGATGATGTATACCTCACAAGAGAATAATTATGATTAAGCAGGAAAATAAAAGAAGAGTGGTCAATGCAGTATAATGAGCAACAAAATAATAATACAGTAGAACTCGGATAGAAGCAAAAATATTTCACACACACTAATTAATTAATGACAATATGGACAAATAAATAGTACAATGCATGAGGATTCGAATGCCTAAGGTGGAAATTCGAATTAGCCTTCATGGAGTGATCAAAGGATCACTGGAGTGTCATCGGAGCACAACTAGTAGTCTATCTCATCATTGGTGGAGTCATCAATGCACAAGTAACTGTCAACTGTCAGTCAAACTGAGTCTAACGAAGTGTGGTAGGTGTAACTGAATGTAACTGGCACATGGAGACACTAACTGAATGAAGGAGGCTCAGTGGAGGGTGCATGAGGAGCTAATTGGAGTCAGAACAGGTAGTCATGTCTCATCGGAGGTCAATCGGAGTGATAATAGCAGTGAGGAGTCAGTCTGGCCTCAAATCAAGGAAAGACTGGTGGATAACTAAAGTAAACTAGACTGGTAGGTGAGAAAGTCGCCCTTCTCATGCAGTAGGTGAAAGAAAGGCACATGACAGGCTAGGAGGGCTGAAAATGAGTGGAAGGAAGCTCCAGGGGCTAGCTAACTGAGGGCTAGGTGTTGGGACTGATGACTGGAATGCATACAAACCTTAAATAATGCATGCAAACCCTAAAAGTTCATGCATGATTGAAAATGCTACTAGGACTAGGATGGAGTATAGGAATATCCTAACACCCCCCCTTAATCCATCCTGGGCCCTGGTAACTAAGACCAAAGGTCACCCAATACAATGAATAATAACAGTCAATAAACCGAGGAAATGGGGAAAACCTCATGGGAAAAATACCCCCCCTCAAAATAGACTGTAAGGCACACACAAAAATAAATGCTCCAAACTCAAGCAAGTGTGATGCTTGGTCATATGTCTGGAGGTATCTTCTTCTTGGGAAGAAGTGGATCATACTCAGAAAGCATGTGCTTGCTCTTCAGATCGAATGTGATGAGAACAAATCCAATAGTATGAGGATGATCCTTGAACCTCTGATTCGAATCAGTTGAGGTAGGATAGAAAACATGAATGTGTAGATAGTCTTTTGTCTTCTCCTTCGAACCATCATGGGTGAGATTATGCGAAAAAGAACCATAAAAAAATAGCTTGAAATCCAAATCAGATTTAAGACTTGAAGAATAGTTTCTTGAGATCTCCTTTGAACCAACAGGGGTGAGATCAAAACTATCATATGCATGAGAAATTATCCCAAGTAGTGATTGCTTAGAATCCAAATTGGATCTAAGACTTGAATCATGGTTTCTTGAGATCTCCTTTGAACCATAAGAGGTGAGATCAAAACCAGTAAGTGCATGAGAATTTATCCCAAGCGAATGGAAATGGTTTCTTGAGATCTCCTTTGAATCAGCAGGGGTGAGATCAAAACCATGATGTGCATGAGAAATTATCCCAAGCGGATGGCAATGGCCATATTCTTCAATAAACTTCTGAAAGCATGGAATAATGATCATATAGTAGTAAATAAGAGGTGATTGCTTGAGGAGAGCGAATGCATTACCTCCAATAGCTGATTTTACATCCCAAATAATCATGTGATCATGATGCAAACCAACAGACTCTGGTGCAAGAGAGGATTTAGGACCTTCTGCAATATCTAGAGTGTGAGCTGGCACAACAAGAGAAGAAATTTGGAGCATGAGTGTAGAATCTGCAAGTTCTTTTTCTTTGTGGACAACTTCAATATGAGATGTGTTTGATACTAGTTCATGATCATTGATATCATCAAGGAGAGCGAATGCATCACAGGGATTTCTCTCGAAGGGGTTTGGACCAATCCCTTCATTCTGTCTGCCAAATCTTTCATCCAGGTAGGACCATAGCTCTTTTGGAGATTCAACATCATCAATGAATTGATGTACCAAGCACCAAGACATAGAAAGCATCATGTTTCCCATGGCTCTGTCACCATTATTTAACCAGTCAATATTTTCTTCAGAGGATTCAAACTCTCTCTCAAAACAATAATCAAAGAGACCATTTCTCTTCAAATGTGCTTTCATCTTTGGTTTCCATTCATCATAGTTGAATGGAGAAAGAGGATCATAGTTGAATGGAGGTGGATAGATTTCTTCTGAATACATTGAAGCTGTAGAAGACCTGCAAAAACAATAGAGAATATCTGCAACTTCCATTGTTGCAAAAATGTAGAAACTGCTGCAACTGTTGCACTCGAAATCTTGATAATAACCTGCAAAAAACTCTCAGGAATGGAGATAAACAATACTCTCAACATGCTCTGATACCATGTGAAAATCCTCACAGCAGATCTAAAAGATGATGTATACCTCACAAGAGAATAATTATGATTAAGCAGGAAAATAAAAGAAGAGTGGTCAATGTAGTATAATGAGCAACAAAATAATAATACAGTAGAACTAGGATAGAAACAAAAATACTTCACACACACTAATTAATTAATCACAATATGGACAGATAAATAGTACAATGCATGAGGATTCGAATGCCTAAGGTGGCAATTCAAATTAGCCTTCATGGAGTGATCAAAGGATCACTGGAGTGTCATCGGAGCACAACTAGTAGTCTATCTCATCATCGGTGGAGTCATCAATGCACAAGTAACTGTCAACCGTCAGTCAAACTGAGTCTAACTGAGTGTGGTAGGTGTAACTGAATGTAACTGGCACATGGAGACACTAACTGAATGAAGGAGGATCAGTGGAGGGAACATGAGGAGCTAACTGGAGTCAGAACATGTAGTCATGTCTCATCGGAGGTCAATCGGAGTGATAACAGCAGTGAGGAGTCATTCTAGCCTCAAATCAAGGAAAGACTGGTGGATAACTGAAGTAAACTGGACTGGTAGGTGAGAAAGGCACCCTTCTCATGCAGTAGGTGAAAGGAGGGCTGAAACTGAGTGGAAGGAAGCTCCGGGGGTTAGCTAACTGAGGGCTAGGTGTTGGGACTGATGACTGGAATGCATGCAAACCTTAAATAATGCATGCAAACCCTAAAAGTCCATGCATGACTGAAAATGCAAAGGATGAAAATGCTAGTAGGACTAGGATGGAGTATAGGAATATCCTAACAAGGTTATGCATAGACTATCAACAATTAAATAAAATGACTATTAAAAATCAATATCCTTTACCCCAGATAGACGATCTATTCGATCAGTTCCAAGGGGTGACAATATTTTCTAAAATAGATCTAAGGTCCGTCTACCATCAGGTACGGATCAAAGATGAAGACATCTTTAAAATTGCTTTTAGAACTTGTTATGGTCATTACGAGTTTGTCATAATGCCCTTTGGATTAACAAACTCACCTGCAGCTTTTATTTGCTTAATGAATAATATTATGAGTAACTATTTAGGTAAATTTGTAGTCGTTTGTGTTGACGATATACTGATTTACTCGAAGAATAAACAGGAACATAAAGAACACCTAAGAATAGTTCTGCAAGTGTTAAGAGAACAACAACTGTTTGCTAAGTTTAGCAAATGTGACTTCTTTAAGGACATAATTCAATATCTAGGACACGTAGTGTCTAAGGATGGAAGATCTGTCGACCTCGACAAGATTAAGGCTATAACTGAATGGCCAGTTCCTAAAAATGTAACTGACATAAGATCGTTCATGGGGATTACGGGTTATTATCGAAAGTTTATTGAAGGATTTTCTAAGATAGCCTATCCCATAACTTCATTGCAAAACAAAGGTAAGAAGTTTGATTGGAACGAAAAATGTATGGAAATTTTTAATAAACTAAAACACCTGTTAACCACGACCCCTATCTTAAAAATTGTTGATCCTTTTAAAGATTTCGTCGTATGCACTGATGCATGTAAGGAAGGATTAGTCGGGGTGTTAATTCAAGAGAATTACATCGTGGCCTATGAATCCAGAAAACTAAAAGAACATGAAAAGAATCATGCTACACATGAATTAGAACTTGCTGCAATTATACATGCATTAAAGATGTGGTGACACTACCTCATCGAAAGAAATATTTTGCTAATGTCAGATAATATAAGTTTAAAACACTTGTTTGACCAACAAAATCTAAATGCTAGACAAGCTAGGTGGTTGTCATTCCTAAGTGAATATGACTTTGAAATAAAACATATAAAAGGGAAAGAAAACGAAGTTGCGGACACCTTAAGTCGTCACACAAATTTACTATTTGCAAGCAGCAGTTATGGATCAGATTTGGAAAATCATATCTTAAATGCAGAAAATTCGGATAAAGAATACCAAAATTTAAAGGAAAAGACTGTTGAAAATGAAAAGAACCAAATACAAGCAGATCTTAGTCTAAATGGAAGAGGATTGATGCTACATAAAAACATATTGTACATACCAAATAAGACAGAAATCAAATTAACTGTTATGAATGAGTTACACAAACGAACCTATTCAAGACACCCTCCATACCAAAAGATGATCACCATGATAAAAAAGGACTTCTTTTGGCCCAACATGAAAAAAGAGGTAGCAGGATATTTAGCTCACTGCATCGAATGCCAACAAGTAAAGGCAGAACACCAACATCCAATAGGGTTACTACAACTGCTACCCATTCCGGAATGGAAGTGGGAAATAATCAACATGAATTTTATAACAGGTCTACCTAAAATTTTTAGGCAAAACATCTCAACCATGGTCATAGTAGACAAGTTAAGTAAAGCAACTCGTTTTATTCCAGTTTAAAATCTACTTATAAGGATGTTAACATTGCAAATATATTTATGAAAGAGATTTTCAGGTTACATGGCATACCAAAGGTAATAATCTTAGATAGAGATGTAAAATTTACAGGGAATTTTTGGAAAGCTTTGTTTAAAAAACTAGGCACACAACTGAATTTCAGCACTACGTATCATCCACAAATGGATGGACAAACTGAAAGGGTAAACCAAGTCCTAGAAGACATACTGAGAATGTGTGTAATGGACAAACCGGGTAAGTGGGAAGATTATTTGCACCTAGCAGAATTTGCTTACAATAATCATTTTCAAGTATCGACTAGTATGAGTCATTTTGAAATCCTGTATGGATGCAAATGTAATACTCCCATTTCTTGGAGTAGTCCAATTGATCAATTAATGTTAGGACCTGAATTGTTAAAGGATATGGAACTAACCGTGAAACATGTACAACAAAATTTGAAAGCTGCCCAAGACCGGCGAAAAAGTTATGCTGTCTTAAAAATAACTCCTCGAGATTCCAGGTAGGCGAGCATGTGTATATAAAGGTAAGACCCAAGAAAATATCCCTAAGACTGGGCATGCATTCAAAATTGGTACCCAGGTATTGTGGGCCATTTGAAATTTTGGCTAAATTAGGGCCAGTAGCATACCAGTTAGCCCTACCACCAACTATTAAAGTACATAATGTTTTTCACGTTTCCATTTTGAAGAAGTATGTTCATGACACTACTCATGTAATTGATTGGGATGTTATACAGGTGGAACCCAAAGAAGAGTTCCAGGTGGGACCAGAGCGTATTCTTGACAGGAGATAACATTTACTTCGGAACCGTATCATCGGACAAGTCAAGGTGCAATGGAAGCACCTTAGTCCGGAAGAGTCCACTTGGGAATTGGAAAGTGATATGCGGGAGGCATATTCGATCCTATTTTAGGATGAAGAGATGGCAGAATAAACACAGAAAAATAATAACACCGAGGACGGTGTTATCCTTTAAGGGGAGGTGTATGTAATACACCAAGATTTAATAAATTGTTATTAAATAATTTTTGAATATTTTATTTAAATATTTTTGATAAGAAGTCAAAAATAAAACAAATGTAATGAATTATTCTTTTATTAATAAAAATATATTGGAGGGGACAGAAATGAAATAGCTATTGAAAGAGTGCTCGCTGAACTAGAAGAGGAAAAGACAAGTGGCTGAAGCTACAGAGTGAGAACTAAAGGTGCAGGAGGCATCTTCCCCAAAATCAGGTCACAACTCTTTGTTGAGTGCTGAAGAGCAGGAGGCTCATAAATGACCAAGTCCTAGGCAAAATACTATATAATAGTATGTCCATTAGCAAGCAGGAGGCTCATAATGACCAAGTCCTAGGAATAATACTATATAATAGTATGTCCATTAGCAAGCAGGAGGCTAGCATTGGACGAGGAATTGAATATGATAATGCAAGAGATGGCGCATTAAGTGGATTTTTCTCTTGTGGTTTAGCGATCAGGATCAGGGGTTCTGGAGCAAGTGAGACTTGGCTGCTCTAGAAGTTGGTTGGGAGGAACGACTATTTCATTTATGTTTTCCCAACAGTGGTGCCAGGTTCCTTGTCCTATTTATTAACTGTATAAAACTAGTTACAGTAGGATTTCTATGTTAACTAGGAATCACAATTATTTTCCTTTAGCAAAAATGTATTATGCATATGTATAGAAAAATGATCTATTATGCATCTAAATAGGGTATGGTTTTATTACGCATATGTTCAATAATCATTCCTACTATGTTTTTTTAAACTAGATTTTCTTTTCTGTTATTATATTCATGCCTATAGAATACCAAATTTAGTTTTTAATGTATCTCTGGTCGGGCATCCATACCTGAATCAAAGATTCTAGTAATGTGCTTTATTTTTAAAACAACTAGTAATTTGAACGCAAGCTATTGAGAATCTAGTTAAACATTACAGATCAAGAATGATGGATCATGACCAATCATAACCTAAGGAGATATTGATAGATACTCTTTAAAAAATTAAAAATATAAATATGCAATATATGAAACCACACCAAGTATTAAAATCCCAAATTTATTCAATTCATTCATTAACTAGCAGACCTTGCTGAATCAAGGGTATCAATTTCGAAGCTTGGATCCACTTCCTAGTTTTGCAGCTAGCATCTATCATGATTGTGCAACTGATTCAAAGCCTCAACTTCTATGATTTATTAACCAAATCGAATCTACAGGATTTACTGAACTCAATTTTCTTATTTACTGAACAAACAACCAATGATGTAGGCGAGGTTAACAAACCCTTAAATCAGACTTTGATCTAGCCATAGGCTATGTTAATTAAATCAATACTACAGATCTTCAATTCAAGCATTCTCTTATTTGGTGAATCTTCCAAATCCATCACTTATGGAAATAAGGCCATCGAAGGATGGAAACCACTGATTACAAAATTTATACAAGTATAATCTATTTTAAGCCACGATATAAATTATAACGAGTAATATCCAGTAATACACATAAATCACATAAGTAGTAAATTGGTAAAGACCCTAGGGGTCGCATTATTTCTTTAAACAACAATCACATCAATGTTAAACAGAAAACAAAATGATTTTGCAATCCATGTGGTTGTAATACCATTTACGATGGCATCCACCATCAAATTTAGAAACCCAATAGTTAATTAAGATTACAGGTTAACTGAAGGGTTGGTAAGCCATCCACGATGGCACCCAGGATAAACTTTCAATTCATAGAACAAAGTGATAAACGCACAAACAAGTTGAATATATATATATCTATGCTGGAACAACCACACACACACAATAACTTATCTTGGAAGGAGATGAAAGCTTGAATCCTTTTCACGACTCCAACACCCAGCCAAGAGCCACCTGCAACATGTAATCCCGGGTTAGTCAGTGACCGAGTGTATTTAAAATGAATAATTAAGTAGAGTGAGGAATCGTATTTTACCTTGGGGTTTTCATACGCGGGCCCGGGAGAAGGTGACCTTGTCACCATCCTCGTCGACACTCCTTAACCTGCAACCACCCGCTTTCTTTTAGAACCATAATAATTATGGAAAGAATTGAACAAAGTAAAACATGTATCGCTACTTTTACCTTGTTGTAATTGCAAATAAGGCCAGGGGTTGGCTCCTCCTGGATGCCCTTATCCCTCCTCTGCCTGCAAGAAGGTTTTCAAGGTTTAGTCCCGGCGACCGGAGGGATAACAAGAATGTGGTTTAAACAAAGTAATTGCTGTGTATGTTTGTTTATTTTCCTTACCTGGTTAAAGGAAGCATGAGGCGGTTAAGGTGACTGAGTTCGTTTGCAGCATAAAAAAAAGCTTTGGGAGGCCATTGGCGTCGATAAGACCTCTTGCACATCTTGGAAAGTAACCAGGTAGAATTCCATTAACCTCGGGCAAATATTTACACCAAATTTACCTCATAGAATTGCCTTTGATAGAGAAGAACCTCAGATCCCTTAGCTTACAGACCGAATAAGAAAAATAATGAAGCGTTCGGACAAAAACAATGACACATTAAACCCTATCAAAACCCTGGTCATCAGGCTGTACAAGTGGACGACCGAGATTCAATCTCGAGCAAGCTTTAAAGGCCTGGCCGCACTGTCAACTCGCAGCTAGGGTAGCTCTTTAATTCTCAAATCAACCACAGTACAAACCATTTAACCATCTTAGTGCACGGCCAAATAAATGTTATCATAACATAAATTTATTTTATTGCATTCAAAACAATGCCGACTATGGTGTAAAACCCATAGCCCCAGCTATGTGTAAACAAGTAAATCACTGCTTTAAAACTAGATATACGTTTAACCCTTGCGCTATAGGACCAAGGTTATACCTTGGGTACTTTAATCCTTTTTACATGTTGGGATCAATACTATACCATGGTCTCCCAATTATTTCCTTTTGCATATAAAATATCAATACCTAATAGTTAAGGCGAGAATTGAGGACCAAGACTTAGCCTTAGGGATACGCGAGCCTTTAGTAATTCTATAACAAGATAAACATTGAAAGGGAACAAAAACATCACCTTCAGGTATGTAGGAATCTTTTCGCTAACCTTGTAAACATCCACAACAGGTGCAACCTGAAAAAAATATAGTTTTAGAATGTGTAAGGGATTATGCAAAGCAACGACAAATTTATGCTGCAGTAACTATTACATGCTAGAAACATAACGATGTTTTTATATAGTTGTTTGTGCATTAATTTTATTATTATTATTATTATGGATTTTAGAAGTCCAGGATACACATACTCACATACACGCTGGGCATTCTTCAACTCTGATTCCTTAAAGCCAAGCAAGCATTCAGCCAGAAGGCTGGGCGTTCTTCAACTTTGATTCCTTAGAGACAAGATAGATGTGAAGCATTCAACCAGAAGGTTGGGCATTCTTCAACTTTGATTCCTTAGAGACAATCTAGATGTGAAGCATTCATCCAGAAGACCTCCGATTAATGGAGGATGTGTTAGATGCAGTAAAGAGAAACACACTTCAATGCCAAATTCCGATCCTTTCGATTTGAGTGCGTTGAGTGAGTGGCTAAGGATATCATAAATAACTAAAGTGCATGTTTTACTAATAGTAACATAGCCATGCAAGACTGCCTAATATGAGCTTTTTCTAAAAACGTTATACTATTCTAATTGTTTAAAAAAAATTAAATAGCAACATTCTTTTTTGATATGTAAATTAAGAATTTATGAAAAATATGATATATTATTTTAATATTTTTTAAATGGTAAATTTATTTTATGATGTAGATAAAAAATCAATGAAAACGATGATATATTATAGGAAATTTTTCTACCCTTCAAATGCAAAAATAAAAAATAATCTTTATTTCAAATTTGACAAGTAATTTTTTTTATTTTAAATTTCATTTACATGGGAAAAAATAATTTACTCTTCTATGACGAGCTAGAAGGCTCTTGAAGGACAATGTCGACTTCAATTTTGAACCTTGCTTCTTGCTCATTAAACCTTATTCCTGTTATCACAAAAGAGAATCATATTATATAGAAAATATTAATAATTCCTCTTTTATCCATGCAGCATATGGAAACGAAGTTCACCAATACAATACAAGGTATAAAAAGACCTAAAAGAAAGTTAGTTTGTCTAATCCTTCTAATAATCTTCTCACTTGGATTAAGAGTATAAAATAAAAGTACAAAACCAACTAAAGATTTGTAAAATACTTCAAATAATCTTTTTCTTAGGTTTGAGAAGATTTGTAAAATCCTTCGAATAATATTTTTCTTAGGTTTTAGATCTTTCAACCTATTTTTCCAGTTAGTAGAAACATATATATATTTATCTTAAAAAATGCTTATTTATGTTTAAAAATATAATTAAAACATACATGTTTAACAATACAATAACAGATGAGAATGAGATACTAGATGGTAAGAGGATGAGTTTGCATGCACACTTCCAGCTAATTGAAAAATATCTTAAATCTGCCTTCTTTGAACTTAAAAACACATTTTTAAGTTAAATTGCAATATCACACAATAAATAAAGGGGAATGATTTGAATGAGTTAGTGTACATAGCTCGGGAAAAAAATTTAAATAGAACTTATTTGAACACTAAACTCTGGATCACACATACTGAACATTCTATCAAAAGAAATTCACACAGAAGGTAAATGCATGTACATAAAAATAATGATTGTCCTTTCATAAGAAACCCATGATGCAGTGTGAACCATACAAGGATGGAAGTATACATATGACATTAGTTCCACATATTCTATAGATCAACTTGAATATATCCGAAGCATACAAATAAATAAAAGAAAATACATCTCATAGTGGCAACTTGCAAAGCCGCTTATACAACTAGAATAGTGAGCTTGACTAACCCTTGAAATCTAATATGGAATAAAAATCAGTTGCACATTAAATAAAAATCTATAACAGTTTTCTCCAGTAAAAGCTGAATATTAGTTGAAAAATCAGTTGCACATTGAAGCAAACTCTACAACTGTGTTATAATTATGTTCTCTGGTAAGTGTCGAAGAACAATTGAAAACATCAGTAAGTTCGAAAACTTCAAGAATCATTTAAAATACTTCTAAATATTCCAAGAATCATTGAAAATACTTCCCGTGTGTATCATATTTCTAAATATTATGAAATAATAAACACTTCAATAAAATATACAACTTTATCAAAAATTCTATGTGCATCATATTTCTAAATATTTTGAAATAATAAACACTTCAGTAAAATATAGGGTTCAAAGTTCTTTGTAAGAAAAGAGTTCAAAATACTAGATAGAGACAATTATGAGCATGAGAAAAATGGCTATCTTTTAAGTCCACTCCACTATCGATTCCATCTCCACCTAATTCAAACTAAGGAACAAAAAAATACATATATGGTGATGCAACATTTTTAGTCGATCTCCTTGATCTTGGGGCCAGGGCCACTTGCGCCCTTATCGCCTACTCCAGAAGCTCCACCAAAAGCATCAGCACCTGGAAATCCCGCCCCACCTTCACCTTGATACATTTTCACAATGATAGGATTGCAAGTGGACTCCAACTCTTTCAACTTGTCTTCGAACTCTTCCTTCTCAGCCAACTGATTTCCATACAACCAGGTGATAATTCCATCAACTGTGTCCTCGAATTTATTCTTGTCAGCTGGGTCCAAATTCCCTACAATCTTGTCATCTCCGATGGCATTCCTCATGTTGTATGCATAGTTCTCCAAATAATTTTTGGATTCTACCTTCAACTTAAGCTCTTCATCCTCATCTTTGTATTTCTCTGCATCCTGAACCATCTTTTCAATCCCATCCTTGCTTGGCCTGCCCTTGTCATTTGTAATGGTGATATTTTTCTTCTGCCTAGTTGTTTTATCCTCGGCAAAAACATTGAGGATACCATTGGCATCAATGCCAAAGCAAACAATAATTTGAGGCACACCCCTTGGGGCAGGTGGAATGCTGGACAACTCAAACTTACCCAAAAGATTATTTTCCTTCGTTCTTGTTGTTTCACCTTCAAAACTTGGATCAACACACCAGGCTGATTATCAACATATGTAGAGAAGACTTTCTCTTTCTTTGTGGGAATTGTTGTGTTTCGTGGGATCAAAACAGTCATCACGGCTCCAATAGTTTCCAGACCAAGAGACAATGGAGTAACATCCAGAAGCAAGAGCTCTTGCACCTTCTCATTTCCTTCTCCACTAAGGATCGCAGCTTGGACTGTAGCACCATAAGCGACATGAAAATTGGACAAGAGAATTCTTCAAAAAAGAAATGAAGTACAAAGCCCATGTGAATACTAATTCAAACCATTATGACATAATAAATAACATACGCAGGCATTTATGGGTGGCTGACGAGAGTGTGCGATGGAGGCAAGGGGGCACAACACCCCAGGCATATTTCACCGGCATGGAACCAATGGACTGCGAGATAAATACAATTTAAAAAAAAATATTTAATTTGTCCGAAAATCATACTATAACAAAACTTTAGAAAACTCAAAAAATAATCTACCAAAACTTCGAACTAATCGGTCTTCATGAAAAATATAAGTGGAAGACATAATAATATAAAGACAACATATATATATATATATATATATATATATATATATATATATCATTTGTTTGTGTAACCACAAAAGTTTATATATATTAATGCTAAGTTAAAAAAAAAAAAATTAAAGAAACTTATATTCATATATTCTTATTAATTAAAAATATATATGTTAATAAAAAAGCAAATATATGTTTATACATTGTCCATGTATTATAAAAACTTGTGTATATTAGTGTTATGGTTAAAAGGAAAAAATGGTTACTATTAATTCATAAAAAGTGTTTTAAATATATATGCCATTTATGGAGTTTTTAGAATTAGAAATCAATTTTAATGTGAATATGGTAGATTGCACAAAATGATATCATTAATAGAATTGTGCACTTTTTTTTCTAGAAGAAAAAATAGTTTCTTGCTATTTGTAGAGTGAATCAAATAAACAACAGTGCGTTCCTATCCCATGGATAGAGTTCACTAATGTAAATCTGTAGCTGTTGAGTAATCAAAATAGAATAGCAAAGAAAACTTGGCCATTGCTATGTTTTATTGTTATCTATAATACAAAACAACTAATCTAATATATGATTATAAAATTCTTGAGATAAATATATAATTTGTAGTAAGTGACTAAGGTCATAACAGTCCTAAAAAATACATAAGAAGAGATATATAACAGTGACTAATATATCTGAAAATGACCTTCCTCCACCAGTTGGCTCTCAACGAACCTTTTAAAGTGTAAAATTCCTTCCCCGAGATTGAGGCTTTGTTTAAAAAGTAGGTTTTCCCGTTGATTATATGTTATGGAGATATGATTGAAGCTAAGCGAGGAGAACTTATGATGAATTTCCCGGACCTGGAATTTCCAATGTTCAAGTAAAGAAAACGGAATTTTTTGCTTGCCATTGATCCAATCAATAATCGCTGAAGAATCACCAAAAATCTGTAAAGTGGATATGTCCTTCATGCATGCATAATTTAAAAAGCCCCAAAGTGCAAGTAGTTCTGCACAGGCATTGCTTCCTTTGCACGACCAATACAAATGTCTATATATTGATCTTTGGTGATGAGAAAGAGGATTCCGTCTCTGCAATTGCCACCTTGTTCATCCCCATCAAAGAAACCTGCAGGAGCCCGACCGTAAACAAGTGGAGGGGATTTGATATGAAGTTTCGATGGTCTAGGATTCTTGGTAACTTTAGTAATGGAGCTCATTATATATCTGCACGCACCTTCGAAGCTATAACTGGTATCCTCAAAGAGTATCAAGTTCTCGTAATGCCAAATACCCCAAATGAAAAAAGAGAGAAAATGGCAAAGAGTGAGTACTCATCTGAAACCACTAATAGAGGCTTGCTTCCAGTGTACCGAAATTCCAACTTCTATTAATTCTACATCTGCTAGTCACCTCATCCCAAATATGAAGAATTGTTTGACATGTGACCAAGAGATGATCCATAGATTCTGCAGCTCGATAGCATAAAGGGAAACCCGTAGGCTTCATGTGATTCCGGTCTAATATCTGATGCATAAAGCCAATAGTTTCCTGCACTGCCAAATTCCATATTCATGTCATGGTTAAGAAATTATATTCCCTTTGAGTGCAATGATTGTAATGTAGATTGGGACAGAGAGTAATTTTGTGCATCTCCAAAAAAAGGATCAACCCCAACCTGCACATGGAACTCGTTTCCAATCTCCAAGAAATCCACATGTTTAATTCAGGGAAAGAATCAACAAAGCCACTCCATATATTAGAGACAAGGGAAGTTTTCTTATTTGCCTTTATGATCCATTATGTAATAGTAAGATTATTTAAGTATTTTCTCCTAATGATCTTCCCCCCAAAGAACGGGATCCGTGAGTCCCCTCCAAAGAATTTTCATGTGCAGTGTTGTATTGACCCATAAGATATTTTTGATGCTCCATTTTCCAAGGTATTTGGGAGTGGCTAATTTATCCCAAGCCACAATATGTACTCCTGGCCGATACTGAGAAGAAGACCAAAGAAAATTGAAGAATAGTCGCAGGATGAGAGATAGAATGCAGGTAGGCACCTTAGCCAAAGTTAACCAGTAAATTGGAATATTATTAAGAGGAGTCCATTATCAAGGCAGTTCTAGGAAGAGGACTCCAAGCCATAAAGGGGGTGCTATGAGCAGAAGGCACAGAACATCCTCTTCAAGATCTCCTTCCAGCAGATCAAAACACTCCAGAGACTCCCGAAGAAGTCCAAGACACATTTACAATCAGACCGAGAAAAGAAGGAAGTTCTGAGGAATTCCACAAGGAGAATTTAGGAAAGCAAGAGCTCCTACCTTTGATGGAGAAATAAAGACAGGCTAGGAGGCTGAGGCATGGCTACTTGGAATAAAAAAGTATTTCAAAATGTATGATTATTCAGAGAGTGATAAGGCTAGAGTTTCCATTTACAATCTAAATGGCAGAGCTTCCATTTGGTGGGAACATGTAATGAAAGTAAAGAGAACCAGTGAAAGAAGGACCAGCTGGGAGCGATTTAAAATATACTTCAACGAGAAATACCTATCAGCTAGGTATTACAACAACAAGAGAAAGGAGTTCAATGAACTCAGGTTGGGGCAAAATTCCATTAAAGAATATGTTCATAAATTCTTGGAACTGCTAAGGTATGTGGACTACATCAAGGATGAAAGGGTAAAGGTTCAGTGTTTCCTTGGAAGCCTACCACATAACTACAGGGATAGGATTGAGTTTGTCCATCCACCAAGCTTGGATAAAACCATTAGAATGGCCATGCTCTATTATGAGCAAAATAAAGGGAAGACAGGTACTCAACCAGGATGGAAAGAAAAGCCCAAAGGAGGATTTGAAACAAGGAGAAATGGCTTCAAACCACCTTTCAAGAATCAGTCCAAAAACTTCCCAAAGAGACAACCAACAAGAAGTGGATTCAAACCAGCGGTAACAATAGAGAAGACATCAAAAGGGCCACTTCAGTGTTGGGGATGTGGAGACAACCACATGCTTAGAGATTTCCCAAATCGAAGAGGTAATCCCTGAAGCTTGCACAACTTGGAAGAAGAAACCACAGTAGAAGATATGGCCAGAACCACACCTCGAATCTATGCAACATTGGATGATCACCAAGCAGACCACCAATGAGCAGTGGTAGAAGTTGAAGGTAAGATGCTAAGCAATCTATTTTTGTTTTAATTGATCCAGGATCCACTCATAGTTATGTATCCCCTAAAGTGGTTTAAAGTTGTTCACTTGGTAATTTGAAACATAGTAAGTCTTGGTTAGTTCAAACAACAAGTGGGACCAAGAGAAAGGTGAGTGAAGTAGTGGCGGAATGTCCCATAGAAATTAATGGACTTCCCACCAAGGTAAACTTGAATATACTACCCTTGGGATCTTATGATTCCTTGATAGGCATGAACTGGCTGGAGAAGCATAGAGCCAAACTTGATTGCTACAAGTAATTGCTTGAGTGTATTGATGATGAAGGAAGACCAAGGTTCGTTAAAGGAATTCCAAAACATGTTTCAGTAAGGACTATTTCATCCTTACAGGTGAGAAAGTTCTACAAAAAGGGTTGTCAGTTATATGCTATGCATATATCAGACTCAACAGAAGATAAGGGACCAAATTTAGAGGACTTTTAACTGTTGCAGGAGTTCCAGGATGTATTTCTAGATGAGGTGCCAGGACTACCACTCAAGAGGGATATTGATTTCTCCATTAACCTTGTTCCAGGAGAAACACCAAGCTCCAAATCCCCTTATAGAATGAGCACGCCTGAGCTGATAGAACTAAAGACGCAGCTGCAAGAATTGATGGAAAAGGAATATATCAGATCGAGTGTATCTCCTTGGGGTGCACCTGTGTTGTTTGTTAAGAAAAAGGATGGAATCTTGAGACTATGTATAGATTACAGGAAGCTAAACAAATTAATGATCAAGAACAAGTATCTATTGCCAAGAATTGATGACTTTTTTGATCGGATGAAGGAACCTAAAGTATTTTCCAAGATTGACTTGAGGTCTGGCTACCATCAAGTGAGAATAAAGAATGAAGACATTCACATGGGAACTTTTCGAACTAGATATGGACACTATGAGTTCACTGTGGTTCCATTTGGCCTAACCAATGCACCCACTACTTTCATCTGTCTTATGAACAGTGTCTTCAACAAATACTTGGATAAGTTTGTGATTGTATTCTTGGATGACATTCTGGTGTATTCAAAGAATGAAGAATAACATACTGAGCATTTGAGGATGGTACTGCAAGTCCTTAGAGAACACCAGCTGTATGCAAAGATGAGCAAGTGTGACTTTTATCAAGAGAAGGTACAATATTTGGGACATATCATTTCAGCAAAAGGTATTGCAGTAGACCCAGAGAATATTGAGGCCATAATGGATTGGGTTACTCCGAGAAATGTTACAGATGTAAGATCATTTATGGGACTTGTAGGCTACTACAGAAGGTTCATTGAAAGTTTATTTAAGATAGCTCACCCAATTACATCGTTACAATGGAAGGAAGTTAGATTTATATGGTCTGAGAAGTGTGAAAGGAGTTTTCAGAAGTTAAAAAAATTACTTACTAGTGCTCCTGTTTTAAAGATTGCAGATCCAAGTAAAGACTTTGTGGTGTGCATAGATGCTTGCATGGAAGGATTGGGTGGAGTACTCATGCAAGAAGGATTTGTAATTGGCTATGAGTCAAGGAAGTTGAAGGATTACGAAAGGAACTATGCCACACATGACTTAGAGCTAGCATCCATAGTGCATGATCTCAAGAAATGGAGGCATTATCTTTTGGGAAGAAGATTTGAACTCAGGACAGACCACATGAGTTTAAAATATTTATTCGAACAACCGAATCTAAATGCCAGGAAAAGTAGATGGATGGAATTTCTCTGTGAATTTGATTTGGAGATTAAACATGTCAAAGGAAAGGAGAATAAGGTTGCTGATGCGCTTAGCAGCAAATTTCATGTTGCAGCAATGAGTGTTTGTAAATCAGATATGAAAGCAAGGATCATTGAAGTTCAAGCTAGCGATGAAGTTTACCTACAAATCAAAGAGAAATTGCAGCAAGGAAAGGTGGATACCAAGTGTGCAGGATATCATATTCGAGAGGATGATGTCCTTATGTACCAAGATGCCAGACTGTACATTCTAAACTGTGCAGAGTTGAAGGAGCTTGTGTTGGGCGAGATACACCAAAATCCATATTATGGTCATCCAGTATATCAGAAGACTATAACAGCAACAAGGAAGCAATACATTTGGCATGGTATGAAGAAGGACATAGCCGAGTATATTTCTAGATGTCAGAAGTGTCAACAAGTCAAGGTAGAGATCAACATCTAGCAGGATTGTTGCAGCCATTACCCATCTCAGATTGGAAATGGGAAGTGATTTCTATGGACTTTATAACAAGTTTACCCATGACTGTGAAGAAACATGATTCCATTATGGTTGTAGTGGAGAAGCTATCAAAAGTAGCTCACTTTATTCCATTTAAGTCTACTCACAAGGACAATGACATTGAAAATATCATCATGAGGGAGATATTCAGGTTGCATAGATTACCCAAGGCGATAGTTTTTGACAGAGACACAAAATTCACTTCCAACTTTTGGAAATGATTATTTCAAGAGATGGGGACTAAGCTGAATTTCAGTACAGCCTATCATCCTCAAACGGATGGTCAGACTAAGAAAGTAAACCAAGTTCTTGAAGACATGTTAAGAATGTATGTGATGGATAAGCCATCCAAGTGGGAATATTACCTACACTTGGTAGAATTCGCTTACAACAATGGGTACCAGGCTTCATCAAAGATGAGCCCTTTTGAAGTTTTGTATGGCAGAGGATACAGAACTCCAGTAAATTGGGGCATCCCAGTGAACAGGGTAGTGCTTGGACCAGAAATGATTGAAGAGATGGAACAAGAAGTTGTTAAGATCAGGCAAAATTTGAAGGCAACTCAGGATAGACAGAAGAGTTATGCATATTTGAAGAGAGTGCACAAAGAGTTCTAGATTGGGGATCATGTCTACTTGAGAGTGAGACCAAGGAAGACCTCCATGAAGCTAGGAAGTTGTGCCAAGTTGGCACCCAGATATTGTGGACCATTTGAAGTCCTTAATAGGATAGGACCAATTGCATATAGGATTGCATTACCTGCTAACATGAAAGCTTATAATGTTTTCGATGTCTCTTTGCTTAAGAAATATATAGATGATCCTAATCACATAATTGATTGGCATCTGATATAGGTGGAACCAGAGGGAGAATCCCAAGTGGAGCCTATATCCATCCTCGAAAGGAAGGTAATCTTACTCTGGAAGCAAGCCATCAGATAGGTAAAGGTGCAATGGAGGCACCTTAGTCTAGAAGAGGTGACATGGGAACCGGAGGATGCCATGAGATTGACATTCCCATTTTTGTTCAGTTTGGAGAACACCGAGGATAGTGTTGTTCTAAGGGGGAGGGAATTGTAATACCCCTGCCCTTCCTTAGTAATTATTGGCCTCAAAGTAAATATTGTGTTTATGCAATGTGTGTCGATCCTAGTGTGGATCTCAAGGCCAAGGCCCCACTAGTGGATGTTTAAGGTTTGCTTTCGTAGGAAAATACTAGATAGTGAAGCTATGCATGCGTTGTTAAGCCATGCAATTTTGTAATAGATGTAAATGTTTAATATTGAAATGAAAATACCCTGAACTGGATAAGTGAGGCAGCTAATGAGAAGGGGGCGAAGGTATCCCCTAGGCAGAGGTGAGGGGGATGTGGGATGGTGACCCATCCTGCCACTTGGGCAATTGTAACCGATTTGATTCCTTGTACGGGTACGGATTTGGTTACAAAACGTGGAGAAGGTAAGCCTATGGGGATATTCGCAGGGGGATAAAAACAACACTGGGATCTAGGTTGGGGGTTCCTCACCTAGTTCCTTCGTTTTCGTCGATGGTTTGTCATTGATTTTCTAGGGAAAAGAAAAGGGTGGTTCTGTGGGATTCGGGCATGGGGATTCAGGGGTTGTGAAGAGCGATCGGGAAAAGAAATGCAGAGAGAGAGAGATAAAGTAGAGAAGTCGAGTGCCATAGAGATCCTATGCATATGTGAGACCTGGAGTAGAAACCGAAGATGAGTTCAAAGGCGGGCTGCAGGACGTGAATAGCCAGAGGAAGCTGTGTGCAGTCCTGAATCCGCAGGGGAAGAGTCTAACCCACAACCTTGTAATGAACCAACTTGTGTAAGTGGACGTATGAGATAGAGTCAAGGGTTGGGAATGCTTGATAAACTCAGTGAAGACTAGAATCTCATAGAACTGGTAGTAGGACCTTCTTATGCCTACCCTGAATATCATTGGAAGGGAAGGGGCCTTGAGGGACTGTGTAGCAAAGAAGAGAGTCTTTCTTGTGTTGGGTAAGGTTGATAATGTGGGTGCCTAACCTGCTGAGTGATTGAGATGTCTGTAGCTCTGTGGTTGAGCTCACTGACTTAGCAATAATCCTCCCTGTGTCCCTGTATGATTGATAAACCCATCTATAGGTTGGCTTAGCATGTGTGTGCTTGATAAACCCAATTGCAGGGTGGCTTAGCATGAGTATGTTTCCTGGATTGCTTGATAAACCCAACCAGAGGTTGGTTTAGCATTGGAGTGGACATTGATTGTTAGAGAGCCTACCTAGCCCTCCTTAGTGGATACATATCCCAACTCGGGGGTGGTCTCTTAGCTGAAAGAGTATAGGCTATACAGAGACCTATGGTTGGGTGGAACTTTGCTCTCACTTAGCCAGTTGCTGGGGAAACTTCAAGATACAAAATAAGTGTTATGTGGAATGAATGGTGTGATTTATGTGTTATTATTATGCTGATTGCTTAAGTGGTTAGATGAATGTTATATGAATAGGAACAATAAGTAGGCCATGTGTAAGCTTGAGTGGAAGGCTGAGCACTGGTTGAAATGCTTCATACACTTCCATGAGTTTAATGCATTGTTATCCTTACATGTGTTAGATGTATGGATAGACTTAACTTCTTGTGTTATATGCATTTTGTACGAGATGTTAACCATGTGATGGAATGCTAACTTCATTGAACCATGGAATAGTTATAGGGCCTGTGGTGTCCTTAAACTGCTCTGTGAGTTAGAGAGAGATAGATTATGGTAGGAGACAAGTAGAGACTTGTTAAAGGTGGGAAGGTACCTTGGAATGGTTACAAACTAAACTTCAAAAAATAAAATGAAGAGTTTGGTTACCTCAGTTGGGAAGGGGATTGCACCAACTGATAGATCTCTTCAAGAGCTTTCCAACGGTACCAACTTTGCCTCATTTGGACCAGGGAAGAGGAAGTTATGATCCTTGGAAGTTACTTGAAATATTGCTAGAATGAAGGTCTTGAGCATGGCCATTTCCGCATCCGCAATGCGGATTGCGGAGGGTCATTTAGCGGAAAGGAAAGTTAGGTTTCCGCATTTCTGCACCGACAATTACGGATTACAGGTTGCGGAAATTCATTTGATGGAAAGGTTAAATTTCCGCATTCCTGCACCCGCAATTGTGGATTGCAGGTTGCGGAAAGTCAGTTAGCGGAAAGGGAAATTTCCGCAATTCCACACCCGCAATGAGGATTGCGGAAAGTCATTTGGAGGAATATTAGATCTCTGCTTTTTCGCTCCCGCAATTGCTGATTGCGGAAGGTCACTTAGTAGAGAAGTTATATCCCCACATTTCCGCACTTGCAATGTATGTTGCGGATTGTGGAAAGGTGCAGTTGCGGATTGCGGATCGCAAAGGTGAGTTGCGGATCCTAGTCCGGTGTGGCTATGTGCAGCTTGGAAACAAAAGAAGAAGAAAAAAGTAACGTAGGGTCTCCCGTGGCACAGAGGAGGCCATGGGGACATTATAGAGTGGTATCAGAGCTTTAGTTACAACACTAGGGATGTTAGGGCCAAACGGTGGAAGAAAACCGCACGCAAAGAAATGCCCAGGGTGTTGTTTAAATCTAATAGGACTTTTAATAATTACTATTAATGAATAATTTCAGGATTGTGTGGATATTTCAAGTTATATCCTGTCTAATAAATATTTATATCATGCACAGTGCTTGCAGCAGGTTACAGTTGAATCGAACAAGCGAAACCGTGTGTTAGAAAGCAAGGATAGTGACCGTTAATGATGCACAAAATCCCTACGAGCCTGAAGATGATGTGCTGGGGGGGAATGTGCAGGAATAACACGCTGAAACAATGTCTAATGGAAGGAGGGAGCGGGTGACTTCCCAGGACAGGGTTGAGACCATGGTAAGATTTAACGAGAGGATGATAAAGGCACAAGAAGAGAAGCACAAGCTCAATGCGGTCATTCTACAGAGCCTCACTGACACGCATCAGAAAGTAAACATGGGGACCAATCCAAGTGATATGGATCGAGAAGAAAGGAATGCAGATTGCCATTTTTCGAGGCCATTCTAGGAAGAGGAATCCAAGCCATAAAGGGGGTGCTATGAGCAAAAGGCACAGAACATCCTCTTTGGGATATCCTTCCAGCAAATCAAAACACTCCAGAGACTCCCGAAGAAGTCCAAGACACACTTACAATCGGACCGAGAAAAGAAGGAAGTTCCGAGGATTTCCACAAGAAGAATTTAGGAAAGCAAGAGCTACTACCTTTGATGGAGAAAGAAAGACAGGCGAGGAGGATGAGGCATGGCTACTTGGAATGAAAAAGTATTTCAAAATGCATGATTATTCAAAGAGTGAGAATGATAGAGTTGTCATTTACAACCTAAATGGCAGAGTTTCCATTTGGTGGGAACATCTCATGAAATTAAAGAGAACCAGTGAAAGAAGGACCAGTTGGGAGCGATTTAAAAGATAATTCAAGGAGAAATACCTATCAGCTAGGTATTATGACAATAAGAGAAAGGAGTTCAATGAACTTAGGTTGGGGAAAAATTCCATGGAAGAACATGTTCATAAATTCTTGGAACTGCTAAGGTATGTGGACTACATCATGTATGAGAGGGTAAAGATTCACTGTTTCCTTGGAAGCCTACCACATAACTACAGGGATAGGATTGAGTTTGTCCATCCACCAAGCTTGGATGAAGCCATTAGAATGGCCATGCTCTGTTATGAGCATAATAAAAGGAATATAGATACTCAACTAGCACGGAAAGAAAATCCCAAAGGAGGATTTGAACCAAGGAGAAGTGGCTTCAAACCACTTCTCCTTCAAGAATCATTCCAGAAACTTCCCACAGAGACACCTAGCAAAAAGTGGATTCAAACCAACGGTAACAATAGAGAAGACATCAAAAGGGTCACTTTAGTGTTGGGGATGTGGAGACAACCACGTGCTCAGAGATTGCCCAAATCGAAGAGGTAAGCCTCGAAGCTTGCACAACTTGGAAGAAGCAACCATGATAGAAGATATGGCCATAACCACACCTCGAATCTATACAACATTGGATGATCACCAAGCAGACCATCAATCAACAGTGGTAGAAGTTGAAGGTAAGATTTCTAAGCAATCTATTTCTATTTTAATTGATCCAGGATCCACTCATAGTTATGTATCCCCTAAAGTGGTTGAAAGTTGTTCACTTGGTAAAGTGAAACATAGTAAGTCTTGGTTAGTTCAACTAGCCACTGGGACCGAGAGAAAGGTGAGTGAAGTAGTGGTGGAATGTCCCATAAAACTTAATGGACTTCCCACCAAGGTAAACTTGAATGTACTACCCTTGGGATCTTATGATTCCTTGATAGGCATGAACTGGTTGGAGAATCATAGAGCCAAACTTGATTGCTACGAGAAAGTGATTGAGTGTATCGATGATGAAGGAAGACCAAGGTTGGTTAAAGGAATTCCAAAACAAGTTTCTGTAAGGCATATTTCAGCCTTATAGGTGAGAAAGTTCTACAAAAAGGGTTGTCAATTATATGTTGTGCATATATCAGACTCAACAGAAGATAAGGGACCAAAGTTAGAGGACTTTCAGCTGTTGCAGGAGTTCCAAGATGTATTTCCAGATGAGGCCGGGACTACCATGCAAGAGGGATATTGATTTCTCCATTAACCTTATTCCAGGAGCAGCACCAAGCTCCAAAGCCCCTTATAGAATGAGCATGCCTGAGCTGATAGAACTAAAGATGCAGCTGCAAGATTTGATGGACAAGGAATATATCAGACCGAGTGTATCTCCTTGGGGTGCACCTGTGTTTTTTATTAAGAAGAAGGATGGAACCTTGAGACTATGTATATATTACATGCATCTAAACAAAGTAATGATCAATAACAAGTATCCATTGCCAAGAATTGATGACTTGTTTGATCATATGAAGGAAGCTAAAGTATTTTCCAAGATTGACTTGAGGTTTGGCTACCATCAAGTGAGGATAAAGGATGAAGACTTTCACGGAACAACTTTCTGAACTAGATATGGACAATATGAGTTCAATGTGGTGCCATTTGGACTAACCAATGCACCTGCTACTTTCATGTGTCTTATGAACAGTGTCTTCAACAAATACTTGGATAAGCTTGTGATTGTATTCTTGGATGACATTATGGTGTATTCAAATAATGAAGAAGAGCATATTGAGCATTTGAGGATGGTACTGCAAGTCCTTAGAGAACACCAGCTGTATGCAAAGCTGAGCAAGTGTGACTTTTATCAAGAGAAGGTACAATATTTGGGACATATCATTTCAGCAGAAGGTATTGCAGTATACCTAGAGAAGATTGAGGCCATAATGGATTGGCCTACTCTGAGAAATGTTGTAGATGTAAGATCATTTATGAGCCTTGCAGGCTACTACAGAAGGTTCATTGAAAGTTTCTCGAAGATAGCTCACCCAATTACATCGTTACAACGGAAGGAAGTCAAATTTATATGGTCTGAGAAGTGTGAAAGGAGTTTTCAAAAGTTAAAAGAATTACTTACCAGTGCTCCTGTTTTATAGATTTCAGATCCAAGTAAAGACTTTGTGGTATGCACAGATGCTTGCATGGAAGGATTGGGTGGAGTACTCATGCAAGAAGGATTTGTAATTGGCTATTAGTCAAGGAAGTTGAAGGATCATGAAAGGAACTATGCCACACATGAATTAGAGCTGGCAGCCATAGTGCATGCTCTCAAGAAATGGATGCATTATCTTTTGAGAAGAAGATTTGAACTCAGGACAGACCACATGAGTTTAAAATATTTATTTGACCAGCGGAATCTAAATTCTAGGCAAACTAGATGGATGGAATTTCTTTGCGTATTTGATTTGGAGATTAAACATGTCAAAGGAAAGGAGAGTAAGGTTGTGGATGCGCTCAACAGGAAATTTCATGTTGCAGCAATGAGTGTTTGTAAATCAGATTTGAAAGCAAGGATCATTGAAGTTCAAGCTAGTGATGAAGTTTACCTACAAATCAAAGAGAAATTGTAGCAAGGCAAGGTGGATAACAAGTGTGCAGGATAGCATATTGGAGAAGATGATGTTCTTATGTACCAAGATGCCAGACTGTACATTCCAAACTGTGCAGAGTTGAAGGAGCTTGTGTTGGGAAAGATACACCAAAAGCCATATTCTGGTCATCTAGGATATCAGAATACTATAATAGCAGTAAGGAAGCAATATTTTTGGCATGGTATGAAGAAGGACATAGCCGAGTATATTGCTAGATGTCAAAAGTGTCAGCAAGTCAAGGCATAGAATCAACATCCAATAGGATTGTTGCAGCCATTACCCATCCCAGAGTGGAAATGGGAAGTGATTTCTATGGACTTTATAACAGGTTTACCCATGACTGTGAAGAAACATGATTCCATTATGGTTGTAGTGGACAAGCTATCACTAGTAGCTCACTTTATTCTAGTTAACTCTACTCACAAGGCCAATGGAATTGCAAATATCTTCATGAGAGATATATTCAGGCTGCATGGATTACCCAAGGCGATAGTTTCTGACAGAGACACAAAATTCACTTCCAACTTTTGGGAAGGATTATTTCAAGATTTGGGGACTAAGCTCAGTTTCAATACAACCTATCATCCTCAAACAGATGGTCAGACTGAGAAATTAAACCAAGTTCTTGAAGACATGTTAAGAATGTATGTGATGGCTAAGCCATCTAAGTGGGAAGACTACCTACACTTGGTAGAATTTGCTTACAACAATGGGTGCTAGGCATCGTCGAAGATGATCCCTTTTGAAGTTCTATATGGCAGAGGATGCAGAACTCTAGTAAATTGGGACAGCCCAGTGAACATGGTAGTGTTTGGACCAGAAATGATTGAAGAGATGGAACAAGAAGTTGTTAAGATCAGGCAAAATTTGAAGGCAGTTCAAGATAAACAGAAGGGTTATGCATATTTGAAGAGAGTGCACAAAGAGTTCCAGAATGGGGATCATGTCTACTTGAGAGTGAGACCAAGGAAGAGCTCAATGAAGCTAGGAAGTTGTGCCAAGTTGGCACCCAGATATTGTGGACCATTTGAAGTCCTTAATAGGATAGGACCAGTTTCATATAGGATTTCATTACCTGCTAACATGAAAGCTCATAATGTTTTCCATGTCTCTTTGCTTAAGAAGTATATACATGATCCTAATCACATCTTTGATTGGCATGTGATATAGGTGTAACCAGAGGGAGAATCCCAAGTGGAGCCTGTATGCATCCTCGACAGGAAGGTTACCTTACTCCGGAGGCGAGCCATCGGACAGGTAAACGTGCAATGGAGGCACCTTAGTCTAGAAGAGGCGATCTGGGAACTGGAGGATGCCATGAGATTGGCATTTCCATTTTTTTTCAGTTTTGAGAACACCGAGGACAGTGTTGTTCTAAGGGGGAGGGAGTTGTAATACCCCTAACCTTCCTTAGTAATTATTGGTCTCAATGTAGATATTGTGTTTATGCAATGTGTGTCGATCTGTCATGTCCCAAAATTGGCATTGGGTCACAATGGCCTAATCACAATGGCCATATTCATTAGTGTTTGTCAAATTGATGCTAAAGGTCAAATAATTGCCAAGGAGGGAAATTACTAGTTTCCTAGGTTTGGGGTGGAAGCTTTGGGATTGTGAATAATGGGGATAATAAATGATGTTGGAACATTAGGATGGCATAAATATTTAATAAAGGAGATAAGTAAATATATACAAGTGAAAATCAAAGTGGCATTTCATCATGAAGACACATGGAGGAAGTGGGACCCACATATGGCTATATTTCCCCACTACACTTGAAATCATTCTCTCACCAATTCGAATTCAAGGTGAATGGTAACATACTTGGGGGATTCCAAAAGGTATTATTCATGGCATGACTCATCCAAGGTCAAAATATAGAGGAAGAGTAACTCCCATGGAAGAGGAAGAGGCAATTTGGAGCTAGTGAGACACTTGGGCTAGATTCCCTAGCTCTATGACAATAATGATGAAGATGCTATGACACTTATGACACAAATCAAACCTGAAGGCTGACATATGACATATATGACATGTCAGGGCTAAAAATAGACTCCAAGAGGGCGCTCAAGGGTGTTAGGGCAGCTAAGATGCTTCCACATGTGATTTGGTGGAAGTGGGAGACTAGGAATTGTTGTACAAGTGGCGTTCTTTGGAATCTCTTCCCAACTTGAGTTGGCATGAGTCTCTTGGAAGGAATTCGACCCATGGATGACATTAGAACTTTATAAATGTCAATAACAAAGAAGGAAACCAGCTTTTGATCATTTTTAGAATTTGCAATTGCATTTGTGAAGAGGGAGAGCTAGTGGATGACTAGTTTCTTGCCTTAGCCAATTCCGAGGGTGAAAGATTCCCATCCAAGTTGGTAATTGGAAAGGCCATTCAGACCTTTCATTTGGAGCTTTAATGGAGTCTTTATTTGTAGGTGTAAGCTACAGGGAATCTCATGGTTTCTTCTATTGCAGCTCACTCCTTCAACCATTTCCAGTTTTGATGGCATATTCTTGATCCTTGAGGGAGGGCGTTTTTGGTGAGCTATTGTACTCTTTGGGGGAACTTCTAATGCCCCATTTATTTTTTAATATGAATTAAATACTCTGTTCTTCATCTCCAGAAAGTTTCAGTTCGAAATTCCAAGTAGAAATGTATAAATCTCAATTTTAATGGAAGAACAGTGCCATTTCCCCACTACCTTGTTGTGAATCAATGTAATGCTGATGATTTGGAATGAATGGATGATTATATGATATATTTGTGATCAATATATTGCCATGGATGTCTTCTACAAGTTTCATGTATTGTACTTGAGAATTTGAAGTATTTTTACTAAGTTTAATTGCATTGGCAAAAGAAATAGTGACATTTCCCCAAGGGTCGAATTGGTGATTTTTGCAATTGAATGTGAGAGGGTTGGAACATATATAATAATAAATTAATGGTGCACATGAGATCTTAATAACATCCTTAATACATTACCTACCTCTTTTCATAAATTTGAGTGGGTTTGGAGGCATTTGGGAAGCCATTTTCAGTACTTACCCCAGGGGGATTTGAACCCCAAATTACTAGTAAAATTGCATACTTGGTCCAGAATCTTAAGAGAATTTGAAGAGGTATTTTGGTGGCGATATTTCATCCTTGAACATCATATTCAAGTCCTAATATAATTCATACACCTTCCTTGAATATTTGAAGGCATTTGGACTCAATTTGAGACCTAGAAACCAATACTAGTCAAAGAGAAATTACTAGTAAAGTTACCTATATTGACTAGAATTGAAAGAGGATTTGCAGAAGTATTTTAAAGGTCTAAAGGAATCCGTGAAACACATATTTATGCTCTAATATCATTCATATACCTTCTCAGAATATTTGGGATCATTTGGGGCAAATTTAGGACCTAGAGATCAAAACTAGTCAAAGGTCGAACTAGGGAAAAAAAGTGGAAAATTGCCATTTTAATAAAATTCCTAACAAGGGACATTACAGTGGTATCAGATCATGGTCTTTGCACCTGTGGATTAGGTACATACATTCAAGAATAATTGGCAGCCATGTCTTACTATTATGATGAATCCTATGAGTACAATTCTTATGAGGAATATGCAGATGCTTATGAGGAATATGAAGTAGAATGTGAATGGTATGAGGAAGAGGTGCCATCATGCAACACTTCTTACAATTTCAAGAGAAATGAAGATTATTCTTATGAATTTAAATCTGATGAGTATGAGTGTGTCACACCAACCAAGGATAATTCTATGAGTGAGTTCCAAAGATGGAGATCAAAATATAAAACCTTGCCCCAACAATATCAAAAATATCAAGAATATCTTGCTTCGAGCAAAAATACACAAAATGCCATGTCTTTTGAGTGTTGAGATATTGTAACTTCAAAGAATATTATAATTGTACTTTATTATTCCAGAGATGTTTCATTCCTCCGTGAAGATCTTATTGTATATCCGGAGATGTTTATTCCTCCGTCGGAATGTGGTAACTCGGGTTATTAGACTTCCCTAGTGGGGGTCGGCCCTGTATGTGTTATGTGGGTCAAAGGGTTATTAGATCACCCTAGAGGGGTCGGCCCAGTTAGTTGTAGTGGGGTATTTAATCCAATGGTTAAATACGAGCCTACATGTCTTGTGTAAAAGAAAAGTCAGATTAGTGTATAAATAGAGGAGGTGTATTCCTCATTTGATACACACTCACTCACTTGAGAGAGGCGCACTTGTGGAGGAGAGGTCTGCTATGGTGGAGGAGGAGATCATGTCTTTGGTTTGCATCTTTGTATATTGCTGGTCATCTATATTGAGGAAGCTTTACTGGGTTTTCTACCCCATGAGGGTTTCCCAGGATAAATCTGTGTCTCTTGTGTTTATGCTATGCTTGTTGTTTCTTCAGTGATCCTGTATATGCTATTATTGTGAAATGGAATGTAATGCTACTATTTTCTGTCTTAGCATATTAAATTTTAACATGGTATCAGAGCTAACCTGAAGGAAGACAAGGTATGGCACTTACGACACTTGCTTTACTTATGACAATTTGAAGGTTAGGGTTTTACATAGCAAAAACCAGTCATCGTGGAACTTTCGCTATAAATCCATTTTTGCGAAGGTTCAGGGTCTGAAAAGTTTACAGGTCGAAGATAACATCCCCATGTACCTTGTGTCCAAAGGTAACCCTCAGATTCATTGTACTTTATGAGTTATGATCAGTACAAGTTAGGGTTTTTGCCTCTTCCAGATCTCAGTCAAAATCAGGTGACCTTGGGAAAAAGGTCATAACTTGGGCTAGGAAGCTCCAAATGAAATTTCATAAAAAGTGACAGGTAGTACACAGACTGTACTATCTCAAGAAACTTTTTCAGAGGCCGAAGGTGAACCAGTGACATGTGGCACGCCGTACAAGTTCGCTCTCCTGTTTTATCCCATAAACAGGTCACGTTGCGACACTTGGCATAACTCTTTCTCAGAGAGTCCAATTGAGGTCAGACCTATTAGGATGGAAAGATAACAGGGCGAGATATCTCAATACAAGTTTTTAGAGGCCGAAGTTCAAACAGTGACACGTGGCATGCCGTACAAGTTCGCTCTCCTGTTTTATCCCATAAACAGGTCACGTTGCGACACTTGGCATAACTCCCTCTCAGAAAATCCAATTGAGGTCAGACCTGTCAGGATGGAAAGATGACAGGTCAGGCTACTGCAGAAAAAATTTTCAGACCCTTTGGAGCAAAAATTTTGGAGTTATAGCAGAAACAATCAGGTACATATCTCTGTCAAAACAAAATTATTTTTGGAGCACCTTTATTCATGGCTTCCGGAATTTAGGGTTTCGGAGAAAGTTAGAATTTTTGGAATCGGAATCCACGGCTTAATGCTACTTAGGAAAATTGAAATTTAAAGACCAAGATCGAATTTTTTGGTTGGGTAGAAGACCGGGCTTGATTAAACCCTGGCTCGGGATTTTGATCGGAAAGATGGAAAATTAGGGCTTCAGTAAAAGTTGGAATTTTTGAAGTCCGTAACCACGGCTGGAAGCTCCTCAGAAAAATAAGAGTTTAGAGCCTTGGATCAAACCTTTTGATTGAGCAGAAGGGTGGGCTTCATCAAACCCTAGTTCGAGATCCTGTCCAGAAGACCTAGAAGTTTCAAAGGCAATTTTGAGGGGTCAAATTTTGGAGATTTCAAAATTGAAGTATGCTAGTTTGATCAGCTCAGCAAGACACATCCTTCCATTCATT
Source organism: Larix kaempferi (assembly GCA_027924585.1). NCBI lineage: Eukaryota > Viridiplantae > Streptophyta > Pinopsida > Pinales > Pinaceae > Larix > Larix kaempferi. Next base: position 12,058,645 of record BSBM01000062.1, read on the forward strand.
CGGAAGTGTGAAAGTCAAAGATTGAATTTTTAGGGTTTCCCTAGCAAACCCTAATCAAGCTCCAGATCAAGTTTCAGGGGGAGTTGAGGCTAAGGCCTTACATAAGAAAACTACAAGAAGTCTCGACAGGTATGACTTAAGGAGGTTCAGGTATGTCTTGAAATCTGATTCTTGATTAAGTTCATGATGTGTTTGTCTTCATATTATTTATTAGTACAATCTTGATTAATGTTAGAATTGTCTTATCACCCTAGTAACAGTATGAATGCATGTGAATTATCGAAGACATTCATTGATTAGGGCTATATGATTGTACTAATGCATTATGGTGTTGTGTGAGGTTGATGTTGTCTGCTAACAAGATATAGGTACATCACAAAAGACAAATCAAGTTCCATGACCATGACAACATGAAGACAAAGACTCATCCATAATCTTTGTTCTACTTACGAGATATACTAATCCAGATCATGAGGATGACACTAGTGCACACTTGAGCATGCACAGTGGCACAGAATGAATAGAAGTTCAAAAGACATATAGAGGATCAAGCGGGAGGCAACCACACAAACATAAAAGATAAGTATTTTAGTTGTTATTTATAGTAAATGATATTGCTTGTATGCATATTTGTATTTCTAGAATATATCATGCTGAGTAGAGCATTGAACAGTATACTACTAATATGCATATGATTGGTAAGTTGGACAAACATTCCATTGTTGCTTGTCTAGAATGAAACCTCTTTGATGACATGCTGAGAGCTGTGCACACTCTCGATAGTATGTTTTGGTAGAGATGGAAGGCATCTAGATAGCCACTGTATGCATACAGGATATGGGAAAGTGTTGTGCCAAAGTATTGGTCAAAAATAGTTGCATAACTATATAAATGATATCTGTATGCATAATAGGTTATCATGTCAACATGATTTCATGATTATGAAGTGTTACTAATCATGTACTTAATTTTGTTTTGTAGGAAAGATCATGAAGAATGATGAACACCGAACAAGCGATGGATGTTCAACAAAAGGATTTACAAATCAAACACACTATAGAAGGCTTGTGGCTAGAAGATTCTCTTAGAAAGAGGAAGAGAATCATGATGAGATGTTTACTCCAAGTGGCTAGATAAGACCATTCTCTTAATGGTGTAATTAAAGAAGAAGTGTGAATCAGGTTCTGTATGGGTTCCCAGGATTGTAATGCCCATATTTTGATTCGGCATATTTATTAGTTAGACACACCATACTTTATTTCTTATATATTTTGTCGAACTCAGCTCGACTGAGTAAACTATATTGGACCTCATTATATGATGTTACTCTGTCTTATGATTTCACCATGATTATGATGTTACTATGTTATGCAGTTATGATGTCATGATTATCATATGATTTCCTTATTTTACGATTGCAGTATATGTTTATATGTTTTTCTTAATGAAATGTGAAATATATGATTCGGTACGTGGATACCATCTTCTTATATGAATTATTGAAATGTTATATGTATCTATGATGAGGTAAAAGGTTACATGAAATGAAATGATAACATGGATCAATTGGCGATCAATGGAAAATGCTGTCTATAAATTGTATTTTTGCAAAACACTAACCTACAGGACACAAGGGCTATGGGATAGCCAGTTACTTGATCTGATATACATTGGAAAGGAAAAACATGTTCATACAGCAAACCTTAGCAGCCAAAATGAGGATACGATAACACAAACTGATAATCCCGATAGCAGCAAGTATGAGTTGATAAGGGCGTAGGCCCAGTATGTTGAGAGGGATGGATGTGTTTCCCACCCTATGTTTCCATGAGACCCGAGGTCGTGGGAGGGCCGTGCTGAGACACGCTCCCCGTGTTGTTGTGATGACGATTGTCGGATGCCTGCTAGGGGAGGATAGGTCCGCTATTCAGCCGACGCTATCGCTCTCAAGTTCTAAGTGGTCAGATCGGTGAGTCCGGCATCCACTGTTGTACTAGCAGAGGAAGGATAGGGAGGATGCTGGACGTAGGTTATGAAGGGAGGATGTGTTAGTTAGCACTGTTGGGGGTTTAGTATTCCTTGATTCCGAGTTAGTGGAAGTAGGCACCCGTCCTGTACTTGATTGATTAAACTAATGTAAACATAAAGACAATGATGTTAAATTGTAAAGGGTTAACTGTTAAATAACCGAGGATGTTAAAGTAATTATACTATAGATTATGCTTTCTCTTCTGCATGGGGGTAGATACTATTGTTAGTTAGCAAGTATGCATAGGCGGAATGGGGTTTGTTTATAGTACATGTCCGACATGTGCATACACTGGCCATGCATGCACACCTTGTACGTGTACAATATTACTGGTGTATAACATACTTGTCATGCTTGAATAGTAGTATAAATGTCATAGATAACTCAGTTAAGGATACATCAATAAACTTAGGTAATGAATGGTTAGGTTGTCAATGTGTAAATAAGTGAATTAGTAATTATATGAAAACATTGTAATAATAAACTAAGACAAGTATCGTCAGTTAACATTGTCATAGAAGAACTGTTGTGAATAAGGTAATGATAGTGTCTAAGTAATTAGTAAAATTGTTTAAGCCCTCACAAGTGCTTTGTTTATAAGAACAAGGATGCTATGTTGATGATAGGGTACCCATGTGATAAACAAATAATTAAGAATACTATGATTGATTCACCTTTTATTATTGTCAAAGGGTGATTTAATTATTATTATTAATTAATAAATGATATTCCAACAACATTTATATCCCTATCGTAACAAATGCAATATAAGTAAGATTTAAAATATTGATTTATAAATTAATATTGCGTGATTAATTCCATTTCAAAGTTAGCCATAATAAGATAATCCTTTTTGGAATAACCGTGATGTGATGGGAAAATGGATATTTAATTGTTCAATGTTAATCTTGGAATTTAAACCTCAAGCTAAAGTAGTCTCGACGGATAAGGTGGATCATTAAGACACATCATGTCCAAGATGACAAGGGGCAACTAATTATATAATATTTTATTAATTACATTAATAACATTAAAATATCAAGGATGGCGGATAGACTTGTATTTAATAAAACTTGTCCCGAATGGATAACCTTGGGGTGATAATTCCCACCGTAATAAATAATTACGACCGTCAATCCAAAACCAAATGAATTTTCCATAAGAGTAATTAATTATACATTTTTATAATGAGACGTGGATGAATGAACTAGAGAAAGGAGTAAAGGTTTGAGGGGCTCGAGAGGGGGAGTTTGGGGCGGTGGAGTAAGCCCAAGGTCTTCTCGAGGATGGACATGTATATAGAGGGGGAGAAGGTGAAGGTTGGGGAGGTTTTTTTTTGATTGGGGAAGAAAAGAAGTTTTGAGAACAGAAGTTGGGAGGACAGAAAGTTTGATTGGAGAACAGAAGGATTTTGAGAACAGAAGGAAAGACTGCTCTCGGGATTATCAGATTGTGGGCTCGGGGGCTTGGAAATCCTTTGATTTCCAAGGGCCAGCAAGATTATAGCTGGTCGGTAGGGTGGACACTTCAGTTTGGCTGTCTAAGGGGTTACACAACCTGCTACAACTTACGGTTAGCATCAGCATCAGGTAATTTCCGTTATTTACTATTATGCTAAATCTTACTGTAAACATGCAAACTTGCTATTTACTGATTTACTGCTATTTACTGATTTACTAAGTTGTGAAACCTATTCTTATGCTCTTGAAAAGAAAATAACGATATGTTTGTTTATTTCAAATTTCGAATGTAAGGTTAGTGAAATCACCACAGTACACTAAATATTATTTCGGCACACATAGAAATTCTTAGAAATTCTCTTCCATAAACTGATAAAGTTTACAACGTAGAAAATTAAACCTGAAATTTTACACAGTGCTCTGCTGTAAAAACCAGAGCACTACAGATGGTATCAGAGCTCCAGGCTCGGAAACTCAGACCTTAAGGGCCTACACACTTAAAAAAAAAAAAAAAAAACTAGTCTAAGAAATTGGATCTACACTAGAAAATTCAATTAGTTACCTAGATTCGAGCTCTTGCCGAACTTAGCAAAAACAAAAAAAAAATTACGTGCAAAACACACACAGAGAAAGTTACAGAAAATCCTTCTTCCCAATGGTTGTGAGCAGCAGGAAACTACCTGCACGCATAGAAAACAAAAAAATATAATTAGTTGTTTATATATAAAGCATATACCAAGAGAATTCTAACACAATATGTATATATATATAATAATGAAAAAAAAAACAACTAAAGAAAATGGTTTACAACACAAACACAACTACAACCACTCTCGTCTACAATGCACCCTCTGGTAATGGAAGGAGGGCTATCACTAGAGGCCACGATCTGATCCCAAACATGAAGGTGGAAGTAGATCGTAGATTCAGATATATTCTCGGGCTATAAGCTAAGCCTGTATTTCTTTCTCCTTACAGGTCATAATTAATCATCTTAAAAAAAAAAAAATAATAATGCCCAGAAAGTGTAAACTTTACCCTAGGTAACTCTGAAAATTCATGAGGAAAGTAAACAGTAAATTCCTGTCCGTTAAACGCATTGTCTATAGGGTTTTGAAATAAGAATTCTTATTTTTGCGAGAAAGCCCTAAATTTCTGTAAGAAAGCCCAAATTTCATTGAGGGCGTCACCAAAGCTAATATCCAGAATTTGTTAATGGCCTTCGTAACTGCTGCACTAATAAATGTTTTAATTATTACAACAATGACAACCCTAACTATACTTGTGCATGTAGTTATCGCCTTTCCAAAACAATTGGCATCTTTGCTTTTCATTCACCTTGGTTGGCGTAGCATGTGTATTTAAAGGAAAGGTAAGTCTTTTACTTGTAAATAGACTTTATTGAAATATTTAATGAAGAGAGAAGCGAATGGGTTCCGTGATTAAAACCTGAAAGGGAGATTTATTGGAAGCATATCAAACTTTTGTATCTATTCGATAAAATTAATGGAGAATACACTCTTTTGCCTATATGTAGATACAATGTACAACATAAACTTACAGCAAGTATTTTAAATTTTCTCATTAAAGTCCGGTCGTAAAAGTAATACAGGATAGACCCTATCTTTTAAAAAATAAAAAAATAATAAATAAATATAAAAACAGGTATGGAGTCCAGATTTCAAAATTTGATGAAGAAAACCCAGGTTAAAACATCAGGGTCTGTTAGGCTTTTGCCGGCTTTCTGTAAAGTGTGAGATTCTCAATGCGCGGATTCAGCAGTAAAATACATGAATGTTATCTATCCCATTTGATGTAATTTATTTGCCTCGTCCACAGCTAAGAACCTACCTTTAAATGCGTTTAGAGGGAGATTGAGATCCAGTTCCATAGCCGCAGGCACTCAAATATCCCAAAGTGTTCTATACACAAGCCATCAATTTCTGATACACCAGCTTAGGCTTCGTTTACAATGGAGGAACTGTAGGCGGTTCATAGAAAAGGCAGTGATTTATTATAGATTGGGGTCCTGGGCGGACTCCTCTCGACAGGGTATAGCACTGGAGCAAGAAACCGTCGATTGTCGAAAGATGAGCGCTGGAATGAGCAGCGTGACTGGCAAAATGAAGGGGCTTTTACAAGTTCAGACCCAGGCCGACAAGATCGTGGAGGAGGCTACCTCTCAGAACTTCCAAGAACCCGACTGGGCTTCCAATTTGAGGATCTGTGATATGCTCAACAGCGGGGAAGGAGAAACTTTTCACTTTCAGAAAACCATCTTCATTTCACGCCTTCAGGAAACAATAAATACCCAGCAGAGCTCACGTCGTTGGGGGTGGGGAAAGGCTACGGCCAACAGATACGGCAGCTACGAACGGCAACTACGGCTGCGGATACAGACGGATACAGATCAACAACGGCAGCTACAACGCAAGAATGCCCACTTTGGAGGGAGGAAACAATCCATAACTCATCCTCAAATAAAGGCGGCCAGGACGTCGTTAGGGGAATTAAGAAGAGGATCACTGTAAAACACCCCATGGTTCAATACTTGGCTCTCATTCTTCTCGAGACTTGCGCCATGAACTGCGATAAGGTGTTCTCCGAGGTGACTTCCGAAAGAGTTTTGGACGAGATGGTCAAGATGATTGACGATCCTCACACCATTGCCGGTAATCGAAACAAGATTTTATTTTTCAAAACAACAATGGTTAGAAAATCAGTCCAAAACCCTTGTGAGTACCTACTTACCTGATAACAGTTGCAAAACGGTATCGGTGTCACAGAATGGTCTGAAGAAGCTGTTGGACCAGTTTACGATATAACTGGCCGAGGTGCCCACTGCCACTGCAACTGCCAAAACGCCCATTAGCTGGATGAACTGGTCCTTGAGGACTGTATGACAATGGGAATGGATTGGTTATCAGTCGTTTCCATATCTTCAACTGAACAGACATCATCTGTGCTATAGAATTTGAAAGAGAAAGAAAGATTCGAAAGAATTTAAATTAATAGAGAGGAGGCACGGAGTTGACGAGCCAGAAAGGAGAGGAAAAGGGAGTTCACGCGCGCGAGGGGGTGGAGAATTGATATAAGGAAGATTGCCTTCAACTGGGGCTCCTCGCCGGAGTCCGCCTGGTAGCATGCACACCAGCACGTGGCATGCATGCAGCCCGATCCGTCCCCGTGGGCTCCCTTGTACCATTGGATAGGCAAACGGTGGAGGAGGTCTTGGGTGTGAGGAAGGACAAGTGTGGCTAGGGTGGAAAAGGCGGATGGAGGTGCCGATTGTGGAAAGGGATAGGAGAAGGTAACGTGGAGTGGGAGATACGAGGAGGTAGGTAGGGTGGACGCGCGTGCGTGAGATGTTATAATGTTTAAAAATAACGAACAAAAAAAATATATAATAAATGGTTTAAAACTTTTGTTTAATGTTTCAAATTGTTTAAATGTTTAAAATTATTTAAAATTTCAAATTTTAGTTGTAAATTAAAATATCTGCATGGTGGGATATTTCTAAATAATTAATGTTTAAAATTATTTAAATTTAAATTTTATAAACAACTTTTTACCGGTTATATTAAAATATCTGCATGGTGGGATATTTCTAAATAATTAATGTTTAAAATTATTTAAATTTAAATTTATATTGCATTAAATTTAATTATTTAAAAATTCAATTGTAGTTCTTTCAAAATTGATATTTATGATAGATATATATTGCTAAAAGTATGGAGATATAATTGTAAATTTAATGCAATACATATATAATAGTTTTTAGGTTGATTTAAAAATCATATAAATAAAAGTTAGATTGTGATTAGAGTCTCTATGTTTAGGATTAACTTTAATCAAACCTAAGGTTGATTAGAGGATTCAGAATTTTAAGATAAATTAATGTCAATTAGGTTGTTTAGATTAAAGGGCAACATTTAAAGTTAACTAAAATAGAGATATTAAAAATTTTGCCGAGATTTCAACTCCTAGTCGAAGGGATGAAAGAGACCCGGAATCTCAAAAACAAGACACCGTTAAGACCAGCATGACGAGCTGAACACCATGACAAAGATTGTTTAATAAAAACGACTATAGATTTTACTGCGCTAATCCTGACAATCTGTTATCTCACGATGCAAGTTATTTCTTATGCATAAGTATAAGTGTATGAATACCTACATTTTAGTTCCGCGTGTATTTGATTGAACAGCTAAGGACATGATTTTATTTTTTCAAACAAACTCAGGAACTATCATGGTAACAACACGCAGAGGTCGAGGACGGGGTCAAGGTCGACCACCGTCACCACCACCTCCGCCACCGCCAACACCGCCACCACCAACCTCAACACCAGAAATGCAGATCATAATGAGGTCATTGGAGGCTATTATGACCACGATGAACAGGCAGTCGGAAAGGGCCGCCGAGGTGGAAACCACTCAAGTGAGTCGAGAGAACTCTGAAAGGGCACATGGCCCAAGACTGGAACCGCTTCAGGACATATCGAGGGAGTTGCAAAAGATAAAGGTTCCAGAGTTTTCTGGAGGACGACCCGGTAAGCATGCCGAAGCATGGCTGGAAGGCATGAAGAGATGCTTCGCATTGAATGAGTACACATCTAGTTCCAAGGCTAGGATGGTCGTCTTTCAGCTTAAAGGTGATGCTTTGAATTGGTGGTCAGACCTCGAGAAGAAGTTGCACCTTACTCCTCTTACAACTTCTTGGGAACTGTTCGAGGAGAGGTTCCACATGAAGTATTTGCCAAATTATTACAAGGAAGAACAGGCAGGTGCACTCCATGCCTTAGTACAGGGAGACAAGACAGTGGAGGAGTATGAATCTCGATTTATGGAACTGGTAAAATATGTTCCTTACCTTGATGCAGATGATTGTCAGGTAGAGCGTTTTGTGTATGGACTTAATTACAAGATTAGAGCTGCTGTGCGGATGTGGAAGCCAACTTCAGTTGCCATGGCAGTTGAGTATGCTCGTTATGCAGCTGATATGTCAGATGGAAAAGGGGGTAGTAAGTTGACAGGAACCAATCAGTATGTTACAGGGAAGGCGTCACGCCCTTACTTCAGGGGAGGACAATCTAGGCCTCCTCCTTATGGTAACCGGTTCACACCGAGGGGTAATACTTCAGTTAACTCAATCTCGCAGGCATCGTCCGCAACCCACCAAAGCCAGGGACGTACACAGGGAAGTTCCTATAGAGGAGCAAGGGGTTTTAGAGGAACCAGGGGAAGGAACTCATCTCAGAGGATTCCTTCGAGCAACAGGCAAGCCCCTCCCAATCTCTCTTGTTGGGGATGCGGAGGTCCTCATTTCCAGCGAGACTGTCCCAAGGGTCAGTCAAGCAGCAGGCACAGGGAAGGAAAGGCACCCATGGATAGTTCGGGTAACAGTCATCGGATTCATGCAGCGGTGCATAACCACCAGGCAGAACATCAGTCTACCGTAGTAGAATCCACTGGTAATGTAAACAATGTCAAACTTAAAATTTTGTTTGATCCAGGAGCAACTGATAGTTTTATTTCACCATTTGCATTAGATAAATGTGGGTTGGCAGCCTACGAGCACGATGATTTCAAACTGGTCGAAATGGCTTCAGGAACTAAGCAACCAGTAGGTCTTAAAGTGAGAGGTTGTGGGGTTGACTTAGGAGTTTGCACCACTAAGTTGGATGCTTATGTCACCAATTTGGGGACTTATGACCTCATTATTGGCATGGATTGGTTAGAAGACCATAGAGCTTTCATAGACTGCTATGCAAAGAAGGTGTTGTGCCTCGATGACGAGGGAAGGACAATTCAAATCCAAGGCTTGAAGAGGAAGGTATCCCTCCGTTTCATCTCTATGGTGAAAGCTAAGCGGTGCCTAAGACAAGGATGCCAGTTGTTCGTAGTGGAGGCCGTGAGCGATAGTAAAGGACCTTCCTTGAATTCTTACCCAGTGCTTTCTGAGTTCAAGGATGTCTTTCCGAAGGAATTACCAGGACTACCTCCAGAAAGAGAGCTTGATTTCACAATCGAACTAAAACCTGGTGCAGAACCTATCTCAAAAACTCCTTATAGAATGACAACTCCAGAGCTCCGTGAGTTACAGATCCAGTTAAAAGAGTTGCTAGATTTGGGACTGATTAGACCTAGTATCTCGCCATGGGGAGCACCAGTGATCTTCGTTAAGAAGAAGGATGGATCTCTACGACTGTGCATAGATTACAGAGATTTGAACAAGGCCACCGTGAAGAACAGGTATCCCATACCAAGAATTGATGACCTCTTTGATCAAATGAAAGGTGCGTCAGTCTTCTCAAAAATTGATTTACGATCAGGGTATCACCAGTTGAGGATCAAGGAAGGCGACATTCCCAAGACTGCCTTTCGAACTCGATTTGGGCATTACGAGTTTGTAGTGGTACCATTTGGTTTGACTAATGCTCCAGCTGTATTCATGAGCCTCATGAATGGGGTCTTCCGAAAATACTTGGACCACTTTGTTCAGGTCTTCTTAGATGATATTCTTATCTATTCTAAGAATGAGAAGGAGCATGAGGAACACTTGCGGTTAGTCTTGACATGCTTAAGGGAACATAAACTTTATGGTAAATTGTCAAAGTGTTCCTTCTTCCAAAAAGAGATTCACTACTTGGGGCACATCATCTCAGGTGAAGGGATCTCTGTAGACCCAGAAAAGGTAAAGGCCATTGAAGGTTGGCCAATTCCAAGGAATGCTCATGAGGTGCGCAGCTTCATGGGGTTAGCAGGCTATTACCGGAGGTTTGTGGAAGGATTTTCTAAAATTGCAAAACCTATTACCACCTTGCAACGCAAGGGAATCCGGTATGAATGGACCGATGAATGCGATGCCGCTTTTACAGAGTTAAAAAGATTGTTGACAAGTGCACCGATCTTGCGGGTACCAGACATGGATAAAGATTTCATGGTATGCACCGATGCCTCGAAGCAAGGATTAGGAGCAGTGTTGATGCAGGAAGGTGGGGTAATAGCTTATGCATCTCGAAAGTTGAAACCTCATGAGGAGCAGTATGCCACGCATGATCTAGAATTGGCAGCAGTAATGTTGGCACTAAAATTATGGAGGCACTACCTAGTGGGTAGAAGCTTCACCCTTAAAACAGACCATCAGAGCTTGCAGTACATATTTACCCAAAGGGATTTGAATGCTAGACAAAGGAGATGGAGTGAGTTCATGAGTGAGTATGACTTTGGTATCTCTTACATCAAAGGAAAGGAGAATGTGGTGGCAGACGCTCTAAGCCGAAGGCCGAGACTTTTCTCCTTAATTCCCTTGAAGGTTGACTTGAGGGAAAGGGTACTAGGACAACTATTGGGCGATATTTGGTATCTAAAAGTAACCTCAGCTATTCAGAATGGAAAGAAACAGGAATTGAAGTATGATGGGTACCATCTTGAGGAAGCTGGGTTGTTGCGGTATCAGGGAAGGATGTATGTTCCTAAGGAAGGTGATATCAGGGAAACCATCCTTAGAGAGGCCCATAGATCGCATTACTGTGCGCACCCAGGGGTGAAGAAGATGTACGCTGACATGAAGCAACTCTTCTTTTGGCCAGGTATGAAGATGGATGTAGTGGATTTTGTTTCGAAGTGCCTTGAGTGTCAACAAGTGAAGGCAGATCATCGTCACCCGGCCGGTCTCCTACAACCGCATGATATTCCTATGACTAAATGGGAAGTCATTTCCATGGACTTCGTTGTAGGATTACCACTCACATCTCTGAGACATAATGCTATTTTGGTGGTAGTTGACAAACTGACCAAAAGTGCTCACTTCATTCCAGTCAGAGACACCTATGATGTGACAGATGTGGCAAGGGTATTCATAAATGAGATTGTACGTCTTCATGGAGTTCCTAAAAAGATAATCTCTGACAGAGACCCTAAGTTCACCTCCAGATTTTGGACAAGCATGCAGTCAGCATTAGGGACACAGTTGAATTTAAGCTCAGCTTATCACCCCGAGACAGATGGACAGACTGAGAGGGTGAATCAAGTGATGGAGGACATGCTTAGGATGTATGTTATGGATCAGCAGACACAGTGGGAGAAATATCTTCCTTTAGTGGAGTTTGCATACAACAATAGTCATCACAGCTCCATTGGTATGCCGCCATATCAGGCATTGTATGGGAGGCCGTGCAGGACACCACTCAGTTGGGACAGGTTAGAGGATCGAGTTTTAATTGGGCCTGAATTGATTCAGGAAATGGAGGAGCAAGTGATACAGATTAGGCAGCGGCTGAAGGAAGCACAGGATAGGCAAAAGAGTTACGCTGATGCACACAGATCAGATAGAACTTATGGAGTAGGGGATCGTGTATTTATTCGCATCAGACCAAATAAAAGTACCATTCGGTTTGGGAAGGGTACCAAGTTGTCACCTCGCTTTATAGGTCCATTTGAAATTCTTGAGAAAATCGGACCAGTTGCTTATCGTCTCGTGCTGCCACCCCACTTGCATAAAACTCATAATGTATTTCATGTTTCTGTATTACGACATTACATAGCTGATGAGACTCACAAAATTCATTGGAAGGAATTGCAGGTCTCGGACGAGGGAACCTTCAGGGTCGAACCATTACGTATACTTGATCGTAGGGTTCGACAGCTCCGTAGTCGCCATGTGGACCAAGTTAAGGTCCAATGGGACAAGTATAGCCCAGGGTCTGCTACCTGGGAGGATGCAGAGACCATGCGTCGAGATTTTCCCTCACTATTTTGACCATAACTTCGGGACGAAGTTTCCCGAAGGGTGGGTGTATGTAATGCCCATATTTTGATTCGGCATATTTATTAGTTAGACACACCATACTTTATTTCTTATATATTTTGTCGAACTCAGCTCGACTGAGTAAACTATATTGGACCTCATTATATGATGTTACTCTGTCTTATGATTTCACCATGATTATGATGTTACTATGTTATGCAGTTATGATGTCATGATTATCATATGATTTCCTTATTTTACGATTGCAGTATATGTTTATATGTTTTTCTTAATGAAATGTGAAATATATGATTCGGTACGTGGATACCATCTTCTTATATGAATTATTGAAATGTTATATGTATCTATGATGAGGTAAAAGGTTACATGAAATGAAATGATAACATGGATCAATTGGCGATCAATGGAAAATGCTGTCTATAAATTGTATTTTTGCAAAACACTAACCTACAGGACACAAGGGCTATGGGATAGCCAGTTACTTGATCTGATATACATTGGAAAGGAAAAACATGTTCATACAGCAAACCTTAGCAGCCAAAATGAGGATACGATAACACAAACTGATAATCCCGATAGCAGCAAGTATGAGTTGATAAGGGCGTAGGCCCAGTATGTTGAGAGGGATGGATGTGTTTCCCACCCTATGTTTCCATGAGACCCGAGGTCGTGGGAGGGCCGTGCTGAGACACGCTCCCCGTGTTGTTGTGATGACGATTGTCGGATGCCTGCTAGGGGAGGATAGGTCCGCTATTCAGCCGACGCTATCGCTCTCAAGTTCTAAGTGGTCAGATCGGTGAGTCCGGCATCCACTGTTGTACTAGCAGAGGAAGGATAGGGAGGATGCTGGACGTAGGTTATGAAGGGAGGATGTGTTAGTTAGCACTGTTGGGGGTTTAGTATTCCTTGATTCCGAGTTAGTGGAAGTAGGCACCCGTCCTGTACTTGATTGATTAAACTAATGTAAACATAAAGACAATGATGTTAAATTGTAAAGGGTTAACTGTTAAATAACCGAGGATGTTAAAGTAATTATACTATAGATTATGCTTTCTCTTCTGCATGGGGGTAGATACTATTGTTAGTTAGCAAGTATGCATAGGCGGAATGGGGTTTGTTTATAGTACATGTCCGACATGTGCATACACTGGCCATGCATGCACACCTTGTACGTGTACAATATTACTGGTGTATAACATACTTGTCATGCTTGAATAGTAGTATAAATGTCATAGATAACTCAGTTAAGGATACATCAATAAACTTAGGTAATGAATGGTTAGGTTGTCAATGTGTAAATAAGTGAATTAGTAATTATATGAAAACATTGTAATAATAAACTAAGACAAGTATCGTCAGTTAACATTGTCATAGAAGAACTGTTGTGAATAAGGTAATGATAGTGTCTAAGTAATTAGTAAAATTGTTTAAGCCCTCACAAGTGCTTTGTTTATAAGAACAAGGATGCTATGTTGATGATAGGGTACCCATGTGATAAACAAATAATTAAGAATACTATGATTGATTCACCTTTTATTATTGTCAAAGGGTGATTTAATTATTATTATTAATTAATAAATGATATTCCAACAACATTTATATCCCTATCGTAACAAATGCAATATAAGTAAGATTTAAAATATTGATTTATAAATTAATATTGCGTGATTAATTCCATTTCAAAGTTAGCCATAATAAGATAATCCTTTTTGGAATAACCGTGATGTGATGGGAAAATGGATATTTAATTGTTCAATGTTAATCTTGGAATTTAAACCTCAAGCTAAAGTAGTCTCGACGGATAAGGTGGATCATTAAGACACATCATGTCCAAGTTGACAAGGGGCAACTAATTATATAATATTTTATTAATTACATTAATAACATTAAAATATCAAGGATGGCGGATAGACTTGTATTTAATAAAACTTGTCCCGAATGGATAACCTTGGGGTGATAATTCCCACCGTAATAAATAATTACGACCGTCAATCCAAAACCAAATGAATTTTCCATAAGAGTAATTAATTATACATTTTTATAATGAGACGTGGATGAATGAACTAGAGAAAGGAGTAAAGGTTTGAGGGGCTCGAGAGGGGGAGTTTGGGGCGGTGGAGTAAGCCCAAGGTCTTCTCGAGGATGGACATGTATATAGAGGGGGAGAAGGTGAAGGTTGGGGAGGTTTTTTTTTGATTGGGGAAGAAAAGAAGTTTTGAGAACAGAAGTTGGGAGGACAGAAAGTTTGATTGGAGAACAGAAGGATTTTGAGAACAGAAGGAAAGACTGCTCTCGGGATTATCAGATTGTGGGCTCGGGGGCTTGGAAATCCTTTGATTTCCAAGGGCCAGCAAGATTATAGCTGGTCGGTAGGGTGGACACTTCAGTTTGGCTGTCTAAGGGGTTACACAACCTGCTACAACTTACGGTTAGCATCAGCATCAGGTAATTTCCGTTATTTACTATTATGCTAAATCTTACTGTAAACATGCAAACTTGCTATTTACTGATTTACTGCTATTTACTGATTTACTAAGTTGTGAAACCTATTCTTATGCTCTTGAAAAGAAAATAACGATATGTTTGTTTATTTCAAATTTCGAATGTAAGGTTAGTGAAATCACCACAGTACACTAAATATTATTTCGGCACACATAGAAATTCTTAGAAATTCTCTTCCATAAACTGATAAAGTTTACAACGTAGAAAATTAAACCTGAAATTTTACACAGTGCTTTGCTGTAAAAACCAGAGCACTACAAGGATCGATAATCAATTGATGAGCTTAATGTTCACCATGGGTGATGTGGATCTCAACCTTTGATACAAGGTTGAATATGGTTTCTATACATAGATGACATGGATACAAGAAGGAACTCACCTCAAAGTTCGAATGTTGTTGAGGTTCATATCAGTAGACCCATCTAACGAGAGATGGCACAGATAGATGGCTGCATAAAAGAAAATGAAAGATCTTAGATAAATGTATTACTTCCTAGGTTTGGAAGTATGGAAAGGCTCAGAAGGAATCTTTCTCAACTAGGGAAAGTATGCCGAGAAATATTAAAAGGACTTGATATGTTGGAATGTCCAATCTCATGGATTCCAACTTGAAGCTGTTGGTGAATGACTCATCAAAGTTAGTGTATATAACTTTGTACAGAAAAATTATTGGGTCATTGATGTATCTAATAAATACTAGGTCAGATATATGCTTTGCTGTGAATACCTTGAGTCAGTATCTAGTGGAAACTAGATGTGTTCACCTATTAGTTGCAAAGCATGTGACCAGGTATCTAAAGGATACAATAGACTTTGATCTATGCTATTTTGGAGATCATGACTTCAGATGGCTACACAGATGTTGATTGAGCAAAAGGTGTATCAGACAGGTAGAGCACATCGAGAGGATGTTATTGTCTGGGATCAGCCATGATCTTGTGGTTTAGTAGCATGCAGTCCAGTATGGATCTTAGTACAAGCGGAATATATGGCTGCTTGCTCTGCTAATTGTGAAGCAGTATGGCTACAGGATTGTTTGACTTAGAGATAGACCCAACTGTGATACTATGTGACAAAAAGAGTTGTATCAAGATGGCAAAGAATCTAGTGTTCCAAGATATGGTGCAGAAAGGAACTATAAAGTTCGAATTTGTAATAGGTTACCGATGTACTAACCAAACCTCTACCTCAAGTGAACAAGTTGCCGATGTACTAACCAAACCTCTACCTTAAGTGAACAAGTTGCCGATATACTAACCAAACCTCTACCTTAAGTCAACAAGTTGCCGATGTACTAACCAAACCTCTACCTTAAGTGAACAAGTTGCCGATGTACTAAACAAACCTCTACCTTAAGTCAACAAGTTTCCAATGTACTAACCAAACCTCTACCTTAAGTGAACAAGTTGCCGATGTACTAAACAAACCTCTACCTCAAGTAAAAGTTTGAATATTTCCGAGACAAGCTTGGTGTAGTTCAGAAGGAGGTCACTTATGATGAGATTTCCCGCATCGACAGTGAGGTCAATGATGTGGTTACCTATATTGGTGATGCCGACAGAGAGGTTGGTGGATGGTCCTTAGACAGGGTCTAAGGTGACAAGGGGATTATATCATCCTTGAACACATGTTCTAAAGAGAGCCGTAGATGTATGTCTTCGAGAATGAAGTCCTTGGTGGACATGATAGGATTGCATCATCCTCAAGAGAGCTGTAGACGTATGTCTTCGAGAATGAAGTCCTTGGTGGACATGATAGGATTGCATCATCCTCAAGAGAGCCGTAGACGTATGTCTCCGAGAATGAAGTCCTTAGTGGACAATTGAGGATTGAGTCATCCTTGGACGTGGTCCTAAATGTACGGTTGAGGATTGAGTCATCCTTGGACGTGGTCCTAAATGTACGGTTGAGGATTGAGTCATCCTTGGACGTGGTCCTAAATGTACGGTTGAGGATTGAGTCATCCTTGGAGATGGTCCTAAATGTACGGATGGGATTGCATCATCCCTAGACATGAGACTTGTCTTAAAGTGATAAGGATTGATCATCCTGGAACTTGATCTGGATTGTATCATCCATGGACCTATGTCCTAAAGAGAGCGAGATTGATCATCCTGTAATATGATCGTGTGTGTTGCAGGATATGCTGCTATGTATTAGTGAGAATACATGCTTTTGATGATAGATGTATTAGTGAGAATACATCGTTTGATGATAGATGTATTAGTGAGAATACATGCTTTTGATGATAGATGTATTAGTGAGAATACATCATTTGATAATAGATGTATTAGTGAGAATACATGCTTTTGATGATAGATGTATTAGTGAGAATACATGCGTTTGATGATAGATGTATTAATTCTCATGTTTTTGATGATATATGTATTAGTAAGAATACATGTTTTGATGATAGATGTATTGGTGTGGATACTAATACAGATGATCGAGATGATCCAGATGCTGTAGATCGTGATGATCCAGATGCTGTAGATCGTGATGATCCAGATGTTGTAGAACGAGATGATCCAGATGCTATAGATCGATATGTTCCAGATGTTGTAGATCGTGATGATCCAGATGCTGTAGATCGAGATGTTCCAGATGCTGTAGATCGTGATGATCCAGATGCTGTAGATTGAGATGATCCCGATGCTGATGATCGTATGATGACGATGCTGATGATCGTGAGGATCCAGATGTTGGTGTTGTTGTAGTTGTTCGAGTGCTGCAGAAGATAAAGACTCAGTACTGAAGATGTTGATGTATTGAAGATGTTCCAGTAACTGCTTGAGTTACTGATGATGTTGAGAAAGCTTCCAATGATTTATAGATGTATCATGTATGATGTTAATGACTCCTTGCTCGTGCAGATGCTGTTATAATATCCTTCTCGTTAAGGGGGAGTGTTGAGATATTGTAACTTCAAAGAATATTATAATTGTACTTTATTATTCCAGAGATGTTTCATTCCTCCGTGAAGATCTTATTGTATATCCGGAGATGTTTATTCCTCCGTTGGAATGTGGTAACTCGGGTTATTAGACTTACCTAGTGGGGGTCGGCCCTGTATGTGTTATGTGGGTCAAAGGGTTATTAGTCCACCCTAGAGGGGTCGGCCCAGTTAGTTGTAGTGGGGTATTTAACCCAATGGTTAAATACGAGCCTACATGTCTTGTGTAAAAGAAAAGTCAGATTAGTGTATAAATAGAGGAGGTGTATTCCTCATTTGATATGCACTCACTCACTTGAGAGAGGCGCACTTGTGGAGGAGAGGTCTGCTATGGTGGAGGAGGAGATCATGTCTTTGGTTTGCATCTTTGTATATTGCTGGTCATCTATATTGAGGAAGCTTTACTGGGTTTTCTACCCCATGAGGGTTTCCCAGGATAAATCTGTGTCTCTTGTGTTTATGCTATGCTTGTTGTTTCTTCAGTGATCCTGTATATGCTATTATTGTGAAATGGAATGTAATGCTGCTATTTTCTGTCTTAGCATATTAAATCTTAACATTGAGTACTATGCTGAACATGTTTTTGAAAATAGGCCCAAAAATGAAGATGTGGAGTTAGTAAAGAAAGGTTTATGCCCTTCTTGTAAAGAACCTTGGAGTGAGTATCATATATGTGTGCATGAAATTATGTCCCACTTGAGGAGAGCTTTTGGGAATTCTTCAAAAAGAGATTCCAAAGATATTGATCATAAGGAAAACAAGGGGTAAAATGCATCATCTTGCTTGAAGGATAAAAATGAAGAGACATCACAAGATAATGAAGAAGATTCTATTGAAAATATGGAAGATCATTTCGAGACACCTTCTAGCTTAGACATGAACCAAAGAGCATCTACTGATGGATGCTTAAACTATGAAGGAGTACCTATTGATGGGTGCTCACACCTCTATGTTGGTGACATAGAGATTACTTTTGAAAGTGTTGCTGCAAGCCCAAGTTCCATTAAGCATGATAATGAAGATCTTGTAGCAGTTGAAGAAGAACCAAGATCAACTTCCCCATCACCACTTGAGATTCATGAAGTTGGTCCAAGCAAAATTGAAGAAGATGAGGAGGTTCATTTGCAAGAGCCTCATTTTCTTGAAGGGTCCTTAAAGATGAATGAAAAGAAGATCCAAGAGTACCTCAGCATTCTCCATGACACTCAAGCATTGGTGTCAAATTCTTGATGGAGAGCTACTTCATTGGAGGAAACATCCTTCCTTGAAGACATGGAAAAGATTCAAAGAGCAATGTGCCACATCAAAGGTAATTTCATGTCTTTTCTTTTTGATAGAAACCATTTGTTTGAGCTTAATGAATTGTTACATGATGCATACTTGAAGAATAATGAGGATAATCATAAGCTCACAGTTCAAAATAAGCAACTTCTTGAAAAGTTGCAAGATACTTATTTTTCCTCCTATGTTTCAGATTGTCAAATGGTAGATTGTTTGGAGGATTCTCATGATATGGTGGATCATGAGAAATGTGGAAATTTGAATGTTCTTGATATGTTTGAAGATGAACTTGAAGAGATACAAACACTTGATGTGGTGGAAGAGGAACTTGAATTGTCTCTTGATGAAGGTTATGCAATTTTTAAAGAAGAGCATGATTCTTCTACATTGGAACCAATCTATGACAAAGGTTTCACACTTTTGAAGGAGCTGCATGATACTACCCATATGGATCCTTCCCATGATGAAACTTCTGCACTTTTTGATCATTTGTGTGAGTTAGTTCATTCTCCTACATCCTACAATTCTACAATTCCATGTTTTGTAGCATTAGTCTCAATGAAGTATGGGTGAAAGGGTTCTTTTTTATGGTGCCACATGAGGATTATGGAACTCCTAGATTTACCTTTTATGATGACATGGTTGGAGCACATTCTTATTCACATTTGCAGCAACATTATTTTTCACTTTATGATGATGCAAATCTACATGGATGCACCTATGATATGCATT
Organism: Larix kaempferi; assembly: GCA_027924585.1. Classification (NCBI taxonomy): domain Eukaryota; kingdom Viridiplantae; phylum Streptophyta; class Pinopsida; order Pinales; family Pinaceae; genus Larix; species Larix kaempferi. Next base: position 12,078,374 of record BSBM01000062.1, read on the forward strand.
TGAGTCACTTGAAGAATCATGGTTTTTCTTGCTCAACACTTGATTCATTTGACGTTGGAGGAACTTCATCCAACACTTGGGTGAATAGATTTATGATTGGAGAACATTTTTTTTGGCAGCCACATACTTTGTTATATATTTATGATTCTCACATTCAGGGATGTATGGGTGAGACTTCTTTGAGTCATTTGAAGTCTCCTTATTTTTTCTGCTCATTATTTGGTTCAAATTTTAGTGGAGATTCTTCATTCACTTCTTGGATGAAAGAATACATGGATGAATATTTTGATGCATATCACATCCTTTTGGAGAAGCATTATAGGACATGGGATCCTCACCTATGTCATTGGAGCGGATTTGATGGGCCACTTGAAGATTGTATGCACTTTGAAAATGGTGGTCTACTTGCTTGGAGATATAAGCACTTTCATGACTCTTTGATGAAGCATCTCCTTGATGTACATTTTCATTATGTTGTTATGTACTTTGATGATATATTTTTGGTACTCATGATGTTTGGAAGAATGCATACAAGAAAATGGGATCCAGGAATCCTCTTATCTAATGGTGTGGGTTGGAGAGCACTCTTAATTGTTGGGGTGAAATACAAACAATGGGACCCTGGAATAATTTTTGTTTCATTGGTTTCAATTTGTTTTGGGAAACAAGCAGTACGGGAGATGGATTTCCCACTTAATAAAGTGATTTTTATTAGATTAGTGCAGCAGCAAGCATGGTGGTTCCTCTCTAAAATCTTCATTGAAATTCAAAGACTCAAGGTTGGGCAATTCAATGGCAACTTCAAAAAATTATACAGAAAGCAGGTTCTTCAACACCCATGTTTGAAATTGCTTGAGGACAAGCAATATTGGGAAGGGAGGATTTGTCATGTCCCAAAATTGGCATTGGGTCACAATGGCCATATTCATTAGTGTTTGTCAAATTGATGCTAAAGGTCAAATAATTGCCAAGGAGGGAAATTACTAGTTTCCTAGGTTTGGGGTGGAAGCTTTGGGATTGTGAATAATGGGGATAATAAATGATGTTGGAACATTATGATGGCATAAATATTTAATAAAGGAGATAAATAAATATATACAAGTGAAAATCAAAGTGGCATTTCATCATGAAGACACATGGAGGAAGTGGGGACCCACATATGGCTAGATTTCCCCCACTACACTTGGCATCATTCTCTCACCAATTCAAATTCAAGGTGAATGGTAACATACTTGGGGAAGTCCAAAAGGTATTATTCATGGCATGACTCATCCAAGGTCAAAATATAGAGGAAGAGTAACTCCCATGGAAGAGGAAGAGGCAATTTGGAGCTAGTGAGACACTTGGGCTAGATTCCCTAGCTCTATGACAACAATGATGAAGATGCTATGACACCTATGACACAAATCAGACCTGAAGGCTGACATATGACATATATGACATGTTAGGGATAAAATTAGACTCCAAGAGGGCGCTCAAGGGTGTTAGGGAAGCTAAGATGCTTCCACATGTGATTTGGTGGAAGTGGGAGACTAGGAATTGTTGTACAAGTGGTGTTCTTTGGAATCTCTTCCCAACTTGAGTTGGCATGAGTCTCTTGGAAGGAATTTGACCCATGGATGACATTAGAACTTTATAAATGTCAATAAAAAATAAGGAAACTAGCTTTTGATCATTTGTAGAATTTGCAATTGCATTTGTGAATAGGGAGAGCTAGTGGATGACTAGTTTCTTGCCTTAGCCAATTTCGAGGGTGAAAGATTCCCATCCAAGTTGGTAATTGGAAAGGCCATTCAGACCCTTAATTTGGAGCTTTAATGGAGTCTTTATTTGCAGGTGTAAGTTATAGGGCAGCTCATGGTTTCTTCTATTGCAGCTCACTCCTTCAACCATTTCCAGTTTTGATGGCATATTCTTGATCCTTGAGCAAGGGCATTTTTGGTGAGCTATTGTACTCTTTGGGGGAGCTTATAATGCACCATTTATTTTGTAATATGAATTAAATACTTTTTTCTTCATCTCCAGAAAGTTTCAGTTCGAAATTCCAAGTAGAAATGTATAAATCTCAATTTTAATGAAAGAACAGTGCCATTTCCCCACTACCTTGTTGTGAATCAATGTAATGCTGATGATTTCGAATGAATGGATGATTCTATGATATATTTGTGATCAATATACTACCATGGATGTCTTATACAAGTTTCATGTATTGTACTTTAGCATTTGAAGTATTTTTACTAAGTTTAATTGCATTGGGAGAAGAAATAGTGCCATTTCCCCAAGGGTCGAATTGGTGATTTTTGCAATTGAATGGGAGAGGGTTGGAACAGATATAATAATAAATTAATGGTGCACATGAGACCTTAATACATTACCTACCTCTTTTCAGAAATTTGAGTGGGTTTGGAGGCATTTGGGAAGCCATTTTCAGTACTTACCCTAGGGGGATTTGAACCCCAAATTACTAGTAAAATTGCATACTTGGTCCAGAATCTTAAGAGAGTTTGAAGAGGTCTTTTGGTGGCCATATTTCATCCCTGAACATCATATTCAAATACTAATATCATTCATACACCTTCCTTGAATATTTGAAGGCATTTGGAGTCAATTTGAGACATAGAGACCAATACTAGTCAAAGAGAAATTACTAGTAAAGTTACCTACATTGACCATAATTGAAAGAGGATTTGAAAAAGTATTTTAAAGGTCTAAAGGAATCCCTGAAACACATATTTATGTTCTAATATCATTCATATACCTTCTCAGAAGATTTGGGATCATTTGGGGCAAATTTGAGACCTAGAGATCAAAACTAGTCAAAGGTCGAACTAGGGAAAAAAAAGTGGAAAATTGCCATTTTAATAAAATTCCTAACAAGGGACATTACGCAATCCTAGTGTGGAGCTCAAGGCCAAGGCCCCACTAGTGGATGTTTAAGGTTTTCTTTCATAGGAAAATACTGGATAATGTCACTATGCATGCGCTGTTAAGCCATTAAATTTTGTAATAGATGTAAATGTTTAATATTGCAATGAAAATACCCTAAATTGGCTAAGTGAGGAAGCTAATGAGAAGGGGATGAAGGTATCCACTAGGAAGAGGTGAGGGGGCTGTGGGATGGTGACCCATTTTTCCACTTGGGAAGGAGTAACCAATTTGATTCCCTGTACGGATACAAATTCGGTTACAGAACGTGGAGAAGGTAAGCCTGAGAGGATATTCGCAGGGGGATAAAAACGATGCTGGGATATGGGTTGGGGATTCCTCACCCAGTTCCTTCGTTGTCATTGATGGTTCATCGTTGATTTTCTGGGGAAAAGAAAAGGGCAGTTCTATGGGATTCCGGCATGGGGATTCAGGGGTTGTGAAGAGCGATCGGGAAAAGAAAAGTAGAGAGAGAGCTAAAGTAGAGAAGCCGAGTGCCATAGAGATCAAGTGCATATTGGAGACCTGGAGTAGAAACCAAAGATGAGTTTAAAGGAGGACTGCAGGACATGAATAGCCAAAGGAAGCTGTGTGTAGTCCTAAATCTGCGGGCAGAGAGCCGAGTTGCGGGGAAGAGTCTAACTTGCAACCTTGTAATGAACCAGCTTGTGTAAGTGGACGTATGAGATAGAGTCAAGGGTTGGGAATGCTTGATAAACTCAGTGAATACTAGGATCGCATAGAACTAGAAGGAGGACCTTCTTATGCCTACCCTGAATAGCATTGGAAGGGAAGGGGCCTTGAGGGACTATGTAGCAAAGAAGAGGGTCTTCCTTGTGTTGGATAAAGTTGATAATGTGGGTGCCTGACATGTTGAGTGATTGAGATGTCTGCAGTTCTGTGGTTGAGCTCACTGAGTTAGTAATAATACTCCTTGTATGATCAATAAACCCATCTGTAGGTTGGCATAGCATTTGTGTGCTTGATAAACTCAATTGCAGGGTGGCTTAGCGTGAGTATGTTTCCTGGATTGCTTAATAAACCCAGCTAGAGGTTGGTTTAGCATTGGAGTGGATCTTGATTGTTAGAGAGCCTACCTAGCCCTCCTTAGTGGATACATAGCCCAGCTCGGGGGTGGTCTCTCAGCTGAAGGAGTATAGGCTGGACAGAGACCTACGGTTGGGTGGAACATTTCTCTCACTTAGCCAGTTGCTGGGGCAACTTCAAGATACAAAGATAAGTGTTATGTGGAATGAATGGTGTGATTTATGTGTTATTATTACGCTGATTGCTTAAGCGGTTAGATGAATGTTATATGAATAGGAACAATAAGTAGGCCATGTGTAAGCCTGAGTGGAAGGCTAAGCATTGGTTGAAATGCTTCATAAACTTCCATGAGTTTAATGCATTGTTATCCTTACATGTGTTAGATGTATGGATAGACTTAACTTCTTGTGTTATGTGCATTTTGTACGAGATGTTAACCGTGTGATGGACTGCTAACTTCATTGAACCATGGAATAGTTGTAGGGCTTGTGGTTTCCTTAAATTACTCTGTGAGTTAGAGAGAGATAGATTATGGCAGGAGACAAGTAGAGACCTGTTAAAGGTGGGAAGGTACCTTAGAATGGTTACAAACTAAAATTCAGAGAATAAAATGAAGAGTTTGGATACCTCAGTTGGGCAGGGGATTGCGCCAAATGATAGAGCTGTTCAAGAGCTTTCCAACGGTACCAACCTTTCCTCATTTGGACCAAGGATGAGGAAGTTATGACCCTTAGAAGTTACTTGAAATATTGTTGGAATGAAGGTCTTGAGCATGGCCATTTCCGCTTCCGCAATGCAGATTGTGGAGGGTCATTTAGCGGAAAGGAAAGTTAGGTTTCCGCATTTTCGCACCTGCAATTGCGGATTGTGGGTTGCAAAAAGTCGTTTGGTGGAAATGTTAAATTTCTGCATTCCTGCACCCACAATTGCGGATTGCTGGTTGCGGAAAGTCGGTTAGCGAAAATGGTAGATTTCCGCAATTCCACACCCACAATGCGGATTGCGGATTGTGGAAATTCGTTTGGCAGAAGATTAGACCTGTAATTTTACCTTCAAGCTTTGCCCTGATAATCATTCTACTCAAACCCTCGATAACCAGTAGAAAGAGAAGTGGTGACAAAGGACCCTGTTGGAGGCCACGAGAGCTCTTGAAGAAGTTTGTGGGGCTCCCATTGACCAATACTGTTAAATATAATTGTGTACTTATTATTAATGACAGTGTACAAAAATGATAGTATTCACTAGCATTAATAAAACCTTTAGTACAAAGACCATATGTCAAGCTAGAAAAATAATTGAATTTTTAAATTTTAAATTGTTATTTTGTTTAAATAATTTTACAAGTGTACAAAAATGATAGTATTCATTAGCATTAATAAACCTTTATACAAAGACCACATGTCAAGTTATAATATTTTTTTTGACTTTTTAAAATTTAAATGATTATTTTGTTTAAACAATTTCACATCCAACCAGGAGTAATTTGTCACTTCAAGGCCTTTAACCAATCATAACATAGAAGTAACAAATTTAAAATATTCAACAAAATAATTTATATTTTCAAAATATTAAATTTAATACATAAATATTACAAAACATTGAGAAACATTATGAATTTGTTTTAGGATTAATATAAAGTCAAAGTTTATGTATGATCAACTAATTGATCTATTCCTTGCCTTCGCAGGGACTAATAAAATGTTTTATAATGTATAGTATTTTGTCATTGTAATTTATTGATGAAATAATTCAAAGAATGTCGATACTTGATAATCTGTAGAAACAAAATATGGTTGGAAATACATTTAATCCAGTCAAGCAATACAATGTAACAAGTGGAATTAGGAGCAGAGTTCCTTAGTATCTGCCTCTTAGTAAAAGTGTGATAAAAAATAGTAACAATAATAAGAGAGGGGGAGGAGGAGGGAGAGTTGTAAGAATGGAGGGGAAAGAAAACGAATGATCTTTTCAACAAACTGATAAAACACTGAGCACTATCCATAATAATTTAAATAGATTGATAGTATATTGTGGAACTACAAGTTGTAAGTTAGGTGAATTTACTGCATTAAAATGAATTTTATAGCTTCTTATGGATTGCATCCCCACATCTACTTAATAAAAAGAAATATTTTTTTTTAACAATTTTTAGATAAATATATTAAATAATTAATTCTCAAAACCGAATTGAACTCAAACTAAAAACCTATTTCAAATAGAAAAAACTCTCAAACCTACCCACCAAACAATATTTATATTCTTATGATTCTCACAATAAACATTTTAATTATTACACAAAACAATAATATTTTTATACATAAAACATTTGACATTGACATTCTTCTTTAAATAAGAACTCTTTTAGTTTAGTATATGTATTATTTATTTTTTTAGAAAAAAGAATAAGATAATTTGTAAAAATTTATGATTGTGGTGAGTTATTCTATAAAATTGGAGAACCTAAACTAATTAGCATGCTTACTTTGAATTGATATATACAATTATATTAATTTAAAATATTTTTAATCAAATTTTAAATAAAAATAAAAATAACTCAAATGTAACTGATATTTAAAAATACAAAACAATCGAAATAAATAACTATTAGTTTGGATTATATAATCTCTGAATCAAAACAAGATCACATATCGATGCATTACCTAACGAAGTATTGCATTGATATGCATTACTTTTCCAACAAAGGCATAAACACAATATGGAAAGTGTGCACTCAAATCAAGGTAATGAAATTAATAATGTAAGCAATTACACACAATATGGAAGGCATGCACACAAATCAAGGCCATATAGAACATTGAAAGATATGCATATTTGTTGGTTGCGCGTAGGATAAAAGACATCCAAAACGCCTCACTTTTCCAGTGGTTTTGGGAGAAAAAATGGTTAAAATTCTTGTTGGAAATTGTTATTTTCCAATTTTAGTAATTTCGGTGATTGGGATTGCTTGCTATAGTCTAATTACCCAATTTTAAAACTACCTAGATCTCCAAAATTGCGATATGAGCACTCCAAAATGCTATTTTGACCATAATTGCTTTGTTAGATTCCGGCGAGTGAGGGGTGTTTTAGTTAACGTTTATACAGCTCTTCTGCTGGTTGTTGTTGCGTCTAGAGTTGGGATCATTGTTATGGCAGTAGGATCCCTTTATTATTGTATTATTTTGTTTGGCAAATGCTTTGGACACTAGTCAATGTTTTTGTACAACCACTTTTAGTGGCATGGAAAAGTCATTCATAGTTACCATAGATAGCTTGTATGGGGCTAATATGGATAGCCAATTCAAATTATTTTGATATATGTATCTTTGATTCACTATGAATAACAAGATGCAATTTTTTTCTTATTGAAAAATGTACATTTTTGCTTGTAAAAACAAGTTATCCAATATTAGTAATTGCTACTACCACATACAAAATCGTGCCTAATGCATTTCTCAAAATTCATCACCTCTAAAACATTCATGTGAGGGCGTGAGGGCCATGAAATTCATCACCTCTGAAACATTCATGTGAGGGGCGTTAACAGTCGTGGTTCATGGTTCAATGTAGGTGATATTATTGTGATCAAGACCATTGTCATTATATCATAAGTGGTCTTAACATTAAAAATGAATGGAAATATTCGGGGGAAATGGGGTGATTCTTGCCTTTAAAACATTCACGTGAGGGCATCAAAAGTCGTGGTTCAATGTGGGTGATATTACTATGATTGGGACCATTGTCATTGGATCATAAGTGGTGGTGGAAACATTAAGAATGAATAGAATATTCACGGGGCGATGCTCACATGTGCAAATGCAACAATTTCAATAGTATTCCCATTATGATTACATCCTATATCCTAAGAAAAAATGTATTTCCCATTTACCTAAGGAAATAAAAGAAATTCGCTCCCTCTACCAAGCCAATCATTCGATTTTTTATGTGTATTTTAAAAGGTGGGTGCTCGATTCTCCACTGGGAAACTAAAGATTACTATATATATTAATAATTATGTGAAGAAGCCAAGGTCAAATGGGAAGGGTTTGAAATTGACGACATGTTCATGTTATGGTCCGCACCAGGTGATGCCTTACGACCATTTCAAAGAAAGACAGGTCGAGTGGCAACCAGCTATGTAACACACGGAGCAAAGAGATGTTGTATAGCCAAGAGATGCCACATACTTGACACAGGTCTAGTTGGGATTATTCCATGAAAATGGTAACATGAATTCACAGGAAATGGCCACAAAAGCACAACAACTTTAAACCTAATCCACGTGCATGACAACATGCAGTGATGGGAATCCACAATGAAAACTCGATAGTGACTTTTGGTCGTAGGATGGAAAGGAGAAATGGCCATGAGCTAGCATGTGGAGAAGGGATTCAAACATTGAGTTTTCAATTCTGAGTAGAACAATAACCCAATGTACAGGATTTTATAACACTCAAGCCATTTTTTTAGTACTATACAAATCCTATAATTTTTTAGTTTTTTATCATGCAAACTAATAAATTTTAGGAAATAAAACATGCATGAAGTAATGTAATCATGAATTGCATCGATGAATTGATGAAATCAATGATACAATGACAATAATAGTCTAACATTTTGCTCTCATGAATTGCATCGTTGTCATGAATTGCATCGTTGAATAAATGAAAAATTAGTAACACAATAATGGTTAACATAGTAGCTTTTACCTTCAACAAAAATGATTTGTTTGGTTGAATCATTGGATCTCCTGCATAAGGTAGAGAAAAGATAATAGCTCTTTAAGATCAATTTATCTTGCAATTATGCCCCCAAGGGTGTAGCTCAAGTGACGATTCGCTTGTAAATGAGATGATATGTTGTAATAGAGGCCATGAGTTCAAATCACCCCGGCTTACCCGTGCCCCATGCTTTCAGGCTGTGTGGGTGCACCTAGGGGTATAGTGGTAGTGGATGGGATTGTACCCGTGGGCCTTGTGTCAAGCGAGTACCAACCCCATCCCAATTTTTGATTCCCCTAGTGCAAAAAAAATCTCTTGCAATTATGCGAATTGTAGATTATTGATTCTCTCTTCTATTGCAGATTGTTGTAGATTGTTTAGATTGTCGTAGATTGTAGATGATTGTTGTAGATTGTTTACATTGTTGTAGATCATAGATGAGAGACCCACATGGATTTTCCAAAGAAGAAAGAAGGCCACTATATAACCATGGAGATCATGGTAGTGAGCAGAGTAGTCATAACTAGCTTGAAGACAGTAATGGCCTTGCTCTCAGGCTTGCCTGCTAGTAGTCATAATTGGCTTGAAGACAGTAATGGCCTTGCTCTTAGGTTGGAAATCCCGAGAGCAAGGCCATTACTGTCTTGAAGCTAGTTATTACTATTAGCTCACTACCATGATCTCCATGGTTAGATCGTGACCTTCTTTCTTATTTGGAAAATCCATGTGGATCTCTCATCTATGATATGCAACAATGTAAACAATCTACAACAATTCCTAAGAGTAAGGCCATTACCATCTTCAAGCAAGGTTATGACTTTGCTTATCCCAAATGCATCACAACTTAGTCTTCTCCTTGGTGCTTATGAGTCTAGTTGTGTGCTTTGCAATCGTAAAGATGGAAACAATGGCCATGGAGGAGTATATCATTGTTGGAACCAACAAAGAGGAGGCAGTGGAGATCAAGGTGGTGGTGGTGTGGCGGTGGAGACCATGGAAGTGGTTGTGACAAAGGTGATGGTGGTGGAGACTGGGGTTGTGTCCATGTTGGCTGAATGCATTAAAATGCATTAAAAATCTTTCTCATTCCCAAGAAGCTTGGTGCCTGCTAGGCAATAAGACCCCAAGTTGATTAGCCAATTGGATGTTAGATAAATGAGTTTGTAATAATTGAAAAATAAAAAAAATGAATGTAAAATGTAAAACTTTTGAAAAATGGAAAAAAAATAGTCAACCTTCAAAGTAATAGCGATTCAACGCAAACTAAATGCTATATACACTGCCTTTCAACAAGTATAATAACTCATAAAATCTATTGTGGTTAAATTATTTAAAAATTAAAAACAATCCAAATAAATGAAATCAAATAACATAATCATGAAACCAAATAAAATAACTCATAAAATATATTGCCCCTGGATGCGGGTGGGGAGGGAGACAAAGGTGAGGTGGAGGTAGATAATCATGGTGACTTATTGCCGACACATAATACTAGCCAGGCCATTCTGTGGAAAGGTGGAGATGACTCTCTTCCTCAGGGGAGCATAAAGAGGAGAGATGGTTCTCAGGAAGGAAGTATAGGGTGCAGGAAGGAATTAATGGAAAAGATTGAGACCATGACAGTTCAAATGTGGGAGTTGTATAGAATAATGTTCGATATCATGATCAGTTTTGGAAGTCTGGATCCTAATTAAGGATGTCTTAATCAATCAGAAAATCGATGACATCCACACCTCCCATGTCTTTTTATCTTGTCATCAGGGGTCTTTGGATCTTGAGTTGAAGGGTGGCGATCTCTTGTCAAAGAATGAGACTCTGCTCTTTGGTTTTGTGGTTTGCGTGAGGTCTGTGAGGATAGAAAAGAGTGGGGTTCATTCAGAAAGAGGGAAGGCAGGGCTGAAGAGAGCTAACAAGGAGCAGTTGCGTGTTGCTAAGGTGACTTGGATGTATAATGCGTTGATTCTATAAAAGGTCTATGAGGAAATTGAAGCAGTGGAGAAGGATCTTTGGGACGAGTTGGAGGAGGCCAATCCCAAGGAAGAGTTTTCTACTTTAGAGACATGGATTCAAGATCCAAGGACTCCAAGAGCTCGACAAAATCAGTTTGAGAGGACTATTTCATTATATTGGATTATGAAAGGACTTCTTGGTTTAGTTCTGATGGAAAGAGAAGAGAAAAAAAAAGGAGATGAAGTTCTTGTCTAGTTTTGGAAGGATATTTATGCAGATACCAAGCTCATGCACATGAATATAGATGTCATTTCCAAAGAACCGTAGATTCCTTTCCTTCCAAGGCCAAGTGTTGCGATAGATATGGACGGATTGTCACAGGAGGGGAAATATGGATCGTCAGCTGACATACAGGGCCCGTAATCTATAGTTTGGGTTTAGAAATGATGCCTCAAGTGGTATATTTTTTTTATATCCAGTTGATCAAGTAATGTGTTTTGAATTGATAGAGACAATATAAATGTTGGATGTTTTGAACAATTCTGGGATAGACGGTATAAAATCCCTATTTTCCCCTAAGGGGAAGGGCTAATTTTGTTGTATGAATGTTGTAGATATGGTGTGTCAATCATAGGGGATGGGGAATATGCATACATCTGTGTAAATTGTAAAACTCCTGTTTATATTTAAATAATATATTTCTTACTTACAAAAAAAACTCATAAAATTTATTGCGGTGAAAAGAGAGAACAAGAGAGCATGCTGACGTGGCATACAGTGGTTGGCCAAATTTTTATGGTAACAATGGATGATGGTGCCTAAACATGAAGTTATTATGTAAAATCAAATGACATGATCCAATTCACCATCGTATCCAACGAGATTTATATGAACTCAGCGCGTGTTGGCTTGTAAGTGAAGAACATTCGAGTAAATTCACAAATAGTTACTAGCAATGTGTCATACTGGTTTTTAGGGAAGCAACTAGAGTTGGTCTTTGCGGGCTCAAAACACAGGAGTTAGAAATAGAAACGAGTGGGTTATTAAGAAGCTGTTTGATGAATTTTAGAGGGTTCGAACTTGCGATCTGCACATGACCAACGGCTACTAACATGGTCTCTTGTTACTAATTGATCTAGGAATTTATTTGTTGAAATAAATAACACTAATTCCTCGTATCATTTGTAGCCACATTGCCTCCGCTTACTAATTTATCTAAGAATTTATTTGTTGAAATAAATAACACTAATTCCTCCTATCATTTGTAGCCACATTGCCTCCTTTTGAGATCATTTGCGTCATGCACAATTAATGGATGGAGTAAAGGATATGTTTTTTTTCTTTTTTCAGCAGAAAAAAATCTATACTTTATTTAATAAGTATAAGAGGTGCAAAGCAACAGAAAAGTCCAACAAAATACCCACATTTGAGTAACCCAATACCATGACCATTCCAGGTCAACATGACAGTTCATAAGCCAATAAGTGATAGTGCCGGGATATAACAATCCCCCAAATAGTTTTAAAGATGAACAAAGCCCAAAGAGTATGTATTAACAAGAAAAAAATAAAAAGGTAAGACTAACCGCCTAAAATGAGTGCCGCCAAAAAACAAGACATCAAACTATACAACAAAAATATTCCAGAAACCCTTAGAGGCCGGGAGGGATCCCTCCAAGATCTCGTAGAAAATCGTGCCAGCCGACGCCTCAAGTCCCCGCCTTGAAAGAGAACCAAGAATAATTTTAGGGGCGAAATTTAGCCCATGGGCTATTTTCCCATGTTTTTTCCAAAAAAAGATTCGCCAATTTGCATTTTTTGAAGCCCCATTTTGCCCAATTTTGATGGGGTAAACTTTTTTCACTCTAAAAATCGCCAAATTATTATATAAACTATATAAAATCCTTAGAAATTGAAATAATTTTAGAAAAATATCGCCAAATATTTTATAGTTGACATTTTAAGAATTAGTATGATTCGCCAAGGTTTATACACTTTTAAATAAGTATGGGTCCTTAAAATTATCCCTGAAGAGAACCTGCCATAGTGTTATGCTCCCGGTATATGTGCACTATAGAGGACGGCATACATTGACAGATGAGTGACCGTGTTTGGTCTAGCCAAGAGGTGAGAGCCAAAGCATTGATGTCCACAATAGAGTTTTCCCAATTAACAATAATCATTGAATCGCCAACAATCTGATCCAGATGAATATTGGTCTTGGAAGAGAAAAATAAAACAAGCCATAATGCGATGATTTCCCCCTTCGTATTGGTGCCGCCACCGCCAAGAAACCAAAGCTTGATCCCATCCCCATTATTGAGTTCAATGTATGCCCCTGCACCACAGAGGCCAGTGGAACGGATGGCAGCACCATGAAATCTAGCTCTATTACCAGAATGGATAAGCATAGGAGATCCCAGGTCATGAACATTAAGAGATGGTGGAATATCCGACGAGCAACCATAATCAGAAGAAAGGGAACAGACAACATCTGCAACATTGCTAACCCCCAGATATTTGTTTTCAAATATTACAAGGTTTCTAGCTTTCCAAATAGACCAGAATATTATGCATGCCATTGGAATTAATTGTCTATTTTGTAAGAAAATACACTTGAGCCATGACTGAATGGATGCGGCATTTTCAAACTTTATTGCATCAAAAGGATAACCCAAGTGTTTACACACCTACAGAGTAAATGGGAACAAAGCAAATAGATGAAATAACGATTCCGGAGCATGTTGGCATAGTGAACAAATACCTGGACCACAGAAACCGCATTTCTGTAGGTTGTACCAAATCAAAATTTTCTCCTGCAACATCAGCCAAATAAATAAATGAACCCTCGGAGGGATGCTCCATCGCCAAACCAGCCAGTTCCACCAACGCTCAGACCAAGACGATTGCATACAAAGTGCTGAATATGCCAGATTGGCCGTCACAAAGCCGTCCACCGTGTTCCAAGTCCACAACAATCGATCGGCCACCGGTTTAATTCTGATATTGGCATGATAAAGGTCAAGTATAAACGCCTCCCATTCAACAGCCAAAGATCCCGAAAGGCCCCGCTGAGTCGCATTGATCCAGGAGTGGAAGGTAGATGAAACCGGATGAGTAACCAAAATATGATATAGACTGTAGTATCCCCTGCAGTTTAGGTGTGATAATAGCATTGGGGAAAGAAAGAATTTTATTGGCCCTGCCACAATTGGATCAACCCCAATTAGGATGTTATGGCCATCCCCTGGAAGCCAAGCCAGCCACTCAGCAACCACTTGAAATGCATTCAGCAAGCCTTCCCAAATATTAGAGACGCCCTTAGGGGATTTTTTCCAAAATCTGATCCAATGAACCGTAGATAGGTTACCAAGATATTTACCCTTAAGAATGCCACCCCATAGGCACTCCACAGCGAGTGCACGCCATAAAATCTTAGCTCGAAGAGCCATGGAGAATGTATAAATTTTTTTCAGTGCCTAGCCACCCTGAGCTTAAGGCCTCACCAGAGTTCTCCATTCCACCAAGTGCATTTTCTGATGACCACAACCCGACAAAATGAATTGGTGAATCAATTGGCGAATCCTGGATAAGATGGATTTTGGAATTTAACAGAGAGGAAGCCAATAAGCACCTAAATTCTGAAGAACAGTCTTTGCAAGAATCAAATGGCCACCACTGGAGAGCTAACGCCATTGCCAATGCATGATGCGTTTTTCAAATTTTTTTACAAGCCAGTGCCAATCCTCCACTCGAAAACTATTAGGTTTTAAGAAAAAACCTAAATATTTTGTTCCATCATTTAACTCTTCCACAGGGAACGGAATGGTAGAGGTAATCTCAAGTAAACACAGGTCCTCCAGGTTATGTTTCAGCGATTTAGATTTCTTTTCATTTATCAGCATCCTCGAGGATTTACAAAATAGGAGCAAAATATGCCATATTTGACTCCATTCCAATGCATCTGCAAGACCAAAAATCATGACGTCGTCCATGAAAAAAGAGTGTGTGATGGATTAGTGTGGGGATACTCGGATGCCCGAAAACTGCAAGTTATCTTTTGCCTTGTGAATCATCCGGCTGAGCCCCTCAATCACAATCAAGAATAAAAGTGGAGATAGTGGACAGCCTTGGTGGGCCCGGAGAACATTGAATAAAATCAGTAGGAACACCATTTATCAGTATGGAGTAGTTAACTGATGATATACAAGGAAATATCCATTTTATAGCTTCCCATGGGATACCAATTTGAACAAGAGCTAAACGAAGAAAAGACTAGTTCACATTGTCATAGGTACATGTAAGGTCAAGCTGCATAATTAGTCCCTGCATTTTTATTTTATTTTATGCTATGCATAGCTTCTTGTGCCACCCCAACCGCGTCAAGAATCTGACGATTATGCAGAAAACCATACTGCTCCAATGACAACCCTTGAGAAAGAACAGGTTTCAATCTGCATGCAATGACCTTGGAGATGATCTTATAAACCAGGTTACATAGTGAAATCGGAAATCCATAAATTTAGAAGGGTTAGAGGTCTTGGGGATGAGAGTCAGAAATGTAGCATTTATGGCCCCGTCCACAATCCCTAAAGATCGCGATTCTTCCACCATATCGAGAATATCTGGCCCCATGATGTCAAAAAATTCTAGGAAAAGTTCCGCGGTCCATCCATATGGACCCAGACTTTTATCCTTGGAAAAACCCCTCAGGACAGAATGAATCTCCGATAATGTTATAGGGTTCATTATGTCATTACCTTAATGTTATGTAAACATACGAGGATATTCCTTGATAATTCCAATCTGTTCAATAACGAAGGAAGAACCAGGGTCGTTATAGTATTCTTTAAAGTGTACAATGGCTTCCTGCTGCAAATGCTCAAGTGCCGTGATAGTTTCCCCATCCTTACCCGACAATTTCCAAATGGTATTGCTAATACGTCGACTGTTGGCATAACACTGGAAAAATTTTGTATTTTTATCACCCAAGTTTACCCATACCGCCCGGCTCTTCAGTTGCCACGACGCCTCAACAAGATTTTGTAGTCCCAGACACCTTCCCTCCAACTCCATTAAAGTGATCCTAGTCCCATCAGGTAGAGGGCCACCTTGGTATGCTTCAGTAAGAGATTGAATTTTAGCATCTAAATTTCCAGCTTCCCCTGAATCTGCTTGCTTCCAAGTCTTCACCCACTTCTTAACCACCAATTTTTGAAGCCTCAATTTTTGAACAAGAACTTGTGCAACCGAGGGACACCCCTCAATGTTGAAATTGACCCATTCATTGCAAACCAGACAACGGAAATCTTCACTTTGTAATAGTGTATGATTAAATTTGAATGGATATGGAGTTTTGGAGAACCCAAGATCCACCTCCAACAGTATAGGCCAATGATCAGAGAGAGAGGACAGAACAATCCAGGATCTATAATATTGCCAATTCTGGGATAAGTTATCTGATAGTAAGAACCTGTCCAGCCTTTTGGAAATCTTATGATCACCAAGTCTTCCATTGCACCAGGTAGGCCCCAGGGGAATCGATTGAATATCAAGCAATCCAAGATCTTCAAAGAAATCATGAAAGTGTGAGCTGAAAGGATCCATTTGAACGCCTCTTCCCCAAGATTCAGTCGATGATGTGATGATATTTAGATCACCCCCAATAATAGGTTTTCAACATCCAGAAGGCCCATCGATTTGGAAGTATCCCATAAGAGTTTGCAGTCATTGTATGGGCCATAAACATTTATAAAATTTATATTATTAGAAAAACCTCTAATGTTACCTTCTAGAAGAATACCCAGTTGAGTAGTAAAAGCTGAAAGCTGAAAAAAGTTTGGGTTCCAAGCTGTCAATAATCCACCAGATAATCCCACAGCATCCGATGAACAAATCGCCCAGTCCTTCCTAATGCAACTGAAGTATGATCTCGCCTTCTCCGGAGATACCATGGTCTCTTGTAAAACAATCATGTCAGGATTCAATGAATCCACAAGTGCTTTGAGGGCCAATCTTTTCTGAGGGCCCCCAATCCTTCTAATATTAAGAGAAAAGATGATAATCTTTTCACCCTGGCAAGGGCCTTCATATCTCTAAGATCTCGTTTAGTGTCCAAGGAACCAGATGAAGAAGATGTTACATGGGAAATATCAAGTGACAGAGATACAACCCTTTGCACTTTACCCTTCCGTGCACTTCTAGTTTTGATTGGTGAGAATTGTGTGATGCCCCCCTGCCTTACACCTTTGATAGTTAAATATTTGACAGGTTCATAGTCCCCTAAATGTGGAGGAAGATCCACAGAATCCCCCTCGACAGGGATATTCGCTATAAATGTAGCTAATGGGGTCTTGGTTTTGACAATATCCACAAAGGATGGTTGCTTCCCCTTCGACTGACTATCACCCAATCCAACCAACCGCACATAATCAGATAACCCCCCAATATGTAAAGTTGATGACCCTGGTGTCTCATTAATCTTTGAAAGTGAAACCGGATCAGGGGGATCCTGAGAGAATGGTTGTGTAGATGACCCTGTAGATAAAATGGAAGAAGTTTCCTTCGAAACCCCTAGAAGAGATGCCGGATGAATATGCAATGTCACCTGAGCAGTTTCCACAGTAGGATCCTCAAGTAGTGATGAGTTGATCACCAAATTTAATACCTCCAGAGGCTGATCCTGTTGCTGTGAAAAACCCAGAAAGAAAGTGGGAGGGCCCCCAATAATACCCTCCCCAATGATGATTTTTTTTTTTTTAATATTTAATTTTTAATCTACCACCCCCAAGAATAACATGAAATTAGTCTAGTCAAAGCCTTATCACGCGTGTAATCAATCAGATAAAACATAAACGACATTTTAATATAATTAAAAATTATTATTTTTGAAGCTGTAAAGTCTTACTTTCAAAATATAGTTGTAATTTATTAACAGATTGAAAGTTAAACTAAATTGACCTTTAGTCGATTACAATATATCCGTCAAAGGAAAATATAAAAATTGAGAAATAAATATACTCTAAATTAAATATTTAAATTAAAAAAAATATAAAATCATAATAACATATGAAGAATTTATGAAATTTATCATATGTATAAGTAATTGTCTTCATAATAACATTAAAATAAAAATATATAGAATTAATTACATCAAAATCAAAACATTACATTAAATAAAAAGTGACAACCACATAATTTTTTCTTTTTAATAAATCAAAGTCAAGAAAAACATGTGAAAGTTACTATATATCAATTTTATAAAATTCCACATTAAATATTTTTTATTTTATTTTCTACGTTTTAAAAATAAAATCACACTATCATAAAGTTATGTCTCATATATAATTAATTAGAAAATAAAATAAGTACATTTTTTTTTAATTTATTTATAAAAATTCAATTTAATATTTATTTTTAAAAACATTAAAATATTATATAAAAAATATAACATAAAAATAATTAATGTAAAATCAAATCACTTTGACATAAAAAAAAACTCATAGAATTAATAATTTAAAACAACCATACCCAATAATTTATAAACAAAATACTTTGCTTTATGATAATATAAACTGTATATATCATATATGGATATATGGTGTTTTTATAAAATCTAAGAAAGACACCTACGCAAATTTGATTTATGATAACAGTACACTTGAGGAAGTGACTTCTTACAAATATCTTGGACTTGATATTCATCACAAGCTCAATTGGAACCATAGCATCGAGAAAATGATTAATGGAGGATGGAATATTTATTTTGGTCTTGAAAATAATTGTAAATCAGCCATCCTGGTCATGTGGGATAAAAAAAGTTCATCTTTGAAACTCTTGTCATCCTTGTTATCTTATACGGTTGTGAAGTATGGGGGTGCAATATTTCTAGAGAATCTTGGAGAAAGATTGAACAAATCCAGAAGCGGTTTATAACTTATAAACTCAAAATTAAAAGCAATACACCTTATCCTATTCTCCTCATATAAGTGGGTCTTTCCCTCATCGAGAGCATGGCTATGACTAGGTACCTGATGTACACGCACAAGATAAATAACATGGGAAATGAGAGACTTCCTAAAATTGCTTTAAATTCAAGTCAAAACCAACTACACCTCAACTGGAGTTGGTGCAAAGATACGATGGCTTGGTTAGACCATTGGGGCATTGATGAAAATGACACTTTACAGAATATCGATAATGTCAAAAATATTATTATCTTTAAGTTTAAAGAGAAGTTGTGGTGAGAGGAAGATTTAGCGGTTAAGAGAAAACTAAGATACTATAAGGAGGCCATTAACCCTAATTTGGAAGATCAAAAATATCTCTCGATAGTAACTAGTTCAAAGAAGAAAATTAATATAGCCAAGATTAGAAAGAACTCCCATGAGCTTTAGAGCGAAACAGGGAATTGGTCTATTTCCTAAACTCCGTGGGCAGAAAGGGTTTTCCATCTTTGTGAGTCTATGAGCATTGAGGATGAAAATCACTTTCTCTTAGAGTTCCCTACTTACACCCACATTAGATATGAGTTTCATAGTATTTGCTACAATACAAACCTTCCTAACCTCCTAACCTCCTAACTTTCCAAAACTATAGTGAGACTGGAAAGCTTCTTACCAAGATTTTTGAGCATAGGAACAAAAGTTTAAAGCAAACCAAGTAATAACCTTCTTAAGGTTCGATAGACCAAATTTGGTCGCAGTGGATGTTGTTCATCATCCTCCTCCTCCCCCTCCTCCTCCTCCTCAATACCATCAACCAGGTATAGTGAAATTTCTTGCCATGTGTCTATGTATCGCTCAATGCCTCTAGAAATTCATTCAACAGATATTGACACCAGTTAAGTATTCCTCCTGTCGTGGCCTTTGCCCCAAGGAGCACTGCGCCAGCAAGTACTTCATTAGGTCTTGCTTTTCACAGAATTTTCCCTGCTAGCAGTTGTGTTAAGAACCACATAGCATCGTCGTCTATGTCGTCCGTGACGAAGCCTCTCTTTCCTTTGATGACAGTGTGTGTTTTCTTCATCTTCGCGACGACCTCCTTATCCCTGTTATTTCCTTGAAAGAACTGCTTGGGATCCTCACCTCGCTTGCTTAACCCCGTGATGCGATGGATCAGGTCGACATTCCGATCCAACCATAGAGACCGGTCACACACGCAGAGGAAGACGAAGAGAACCAACCATGCGAAGCCATTAGAGAAGGAACGATTGGGTGAAAGCGACAGTCGGCATTGGGTCGACAGTTCAGGCTGAAAGCAACGTGACCACGCGCAGAGGATGGCCACGACAGAAGCGTCACTATTAGATCCTAACATTCTGGTTAGGGGAAAACTTTGACAGTTTTGTGAAACCTTAGGGTTTTTTCCTAGGCATTGTAAATACATGACCTACGGGCATGGTCTATAAAAGGGAACATTTTGTAAGGGAAAGGGTTAATGTTGAACTATGAATTTCCAAATCTTAAGTAATACTGTTTTTGCATTGTTGAATGCCATTGTAAAGGCTCTGCAGCTGCATGCGCACAAACCTACAGACAGAGAAGAGAGTCTGCAGCTGAGTGCGCAAACTAGAACTGTTGTACCCTTCCCAAGATAATATAACAGCAGTTCCTATGGACGTAGGTCCCATCCTGGGGGTGAACCATGTCAAATTCTGTGTTGTGTGACTGTTTATGTGTTTGAATCTGCATATTTGCTTACAATGAATGCTTAAGATCTCGTTTATCAGCTTATATGTTCTTAATTTTATATGTATTTGCCATAGGGAATGAAGATGGGAATAATATGTTAAGTATCACATATGTGGATGAATTTTAGATGCATAGGTATTTCCAAGTCAAAATGAATGCATAAGATGATTGAGTAAACATTAGAAGTAGTGGAGTTCATGCCGTGCGATTCCCTCGCAGTGCAACATTAGAAGTGCGTAATACATTGTGTTTTGTCATATTGCATAAGTCATAAGATAAACAACCTAAGGCAATTGATGAATGGATAGGAAATTCTAAGTAAAGTCACTAAATTTGGTTAAGTCCGAAGAGGACGCGTAGTTATCAGTTGCGTTGTCTTGTCATTGGAAAACACTCTGAACCACGTTGTCCTTGGATGCGCGAGTTGTGCAAGCATCCTCACTTGTAGTAGTATTAGCCATGAAGAAGGTGAACTTCATGTAGTCCTCAGTCCGTAGAGCGAGTCCCGCAGTGCAAGTCCCGCAGCACGTTGTTCGCCAGATCGGTTTACGCACTCATCACCTGGTGATGGAAACCAGATTCCGCAGCCCCCCCATAACTTCGCCTCGGGTGAGACCTCAGTTTGTTCGTAGATTGTTGCTAAAAGGGCTGGTGAAAAGGGGTTTTGTTGGTTCCTTGAACCGCGAAGAACCTAGGTATTTATAGAAAACCTCAAGACAATTATGTAAGACAACAACACCAGTGTTGGTTATCAGTTACAGAAATGGGGCTCGAGGGTGAAGCAGAGGTCAGATGGGACGAATATATTAAAGATTTGATTCATAGCCATGTTGAAATCAAATATTTCTCGTACAAACTCATGTGGGAAAAAAATATGGAAGGAGGAGAATATGTCCCAAGATTGGGATATAGATTGCTTCGAACTAGAAAGCTCGGGCCACCGCCTCCTTGGTGGATGAACTAAATTTGGGATCTTTTTTGTCCACTTAAAAACAAAATATTTATTTTTTTGTTGTTATCCAATAAAGTCCTTGTATGGTACATTCTCCAAAGCAGATTCAAGATCCGACTAGGCCCAAACCTAGAGGAAATGATGTACAGTTGGTTCACGAGTACAGGAACAGAAGACATAAAATTCATGTCGGCCTTGTTCCTGTGGGGCATCTGGCTAGCGAGGAACTATAACATCTTTCAAAACAAACTCTTCCTTCCCCGTCTTGAGTGCATTATCAGTTGATTAAACTTCTCTTTTCTATATTCTTTGGCCTATATTGGCAATTCAATGGTCAACTTACCTTAACCATTGATTTCAACCGGTAAAATAGCTCATCTTTATTGGTGCATAACAGATCCACACTCAAATCCCAACCCCTATTAGATTCTTGAAAAAATAGAAGCTTCACTAGCTTCACTCAATCAACAGTAGTGTTTAGATCACACGTTAGTAGTGTTCAAATCCAGATACCATGTTGGAATTATGACACTTTGTGCACGACTATGTACAATCTATAGTCAATGCTCATTCTAAAAGTCACTATCACAACTCTTTGTTTTTGGTTGGATTGTGGTTCTAGATCTACAATTCTTGGAGCTCTAGAAGAATGCTGCAATGACTCACAGCCTCAATTGGCTGCTTAATTTTGAATCAATTTTGAATAGAGAAATTATTTCAATGAGAATCTTGTCAAATGATTGATTTCCACTTCCGTTAGATAAGCTCTAGAACAATGGTTAAATTATGCTCACAGCTACTTGGAAGACATGTTGGTGTCCTATGTGGAAAGAGTCATTTCTCTCAACTCCAGAGTTTGTTTTGAAAGATGTTATAGTTCCTCGCTAGCCAGATGCCCCACAGGAACAAGCCCAACATGAATTTTATGTCTTCTTTTCCTTTACTCGTGAACCAACTGTACATCATTTCCTCTAGGTTTGGGCCTAGTCGGATCTTCAATCTACTTTGGAGAATGTCCCATAAAAGGACTTTATTGGATAACAACAACAAAAAAAATATTTTGTTTTTGAGTGGACAAAAAAGATCCCAAATTTAGTTCATCCACCAAGGAGGCGGTGGCCCGAGCTTTCCAGTTCGAAGCAATCTATATCCCAATTTTGGGACATATTCTCCTCCTTCTATATTTTTTCCCACATGAGTTTGTACAAGAAATATTTGATTTCAACATGGCTATGAATCAAATATTTAATATATTCATCCCAACTGACCTCTGCTTCATCCTCGAGCCCCATTTTTGTAACTGATAACCAACACTGGTGGTGTTGGCTTACATAATTGTCTTGAGGTTTTCTATAAAGACCCAGATTCTTCGCAGTTCAAGGAACCAACAAAACCCCTTTTCACCATCCCTTTCAGAAACAATCTACGAACAAACTGAGGTCTCACCCGAGGTGAAGTTATGGGGGGGCTACGGAATCTAGTTTCCATAACCAGGTGATGAGTGCGTAAACTGATCTGGCGAACAATGTGCTGTGGGACTCACGCTGCAGACTGAGGACTACATGAAGTTCACCTTCTTCATGGATAATACTACTACAAGCAAGGATGCTTGCACAACTCACGCATCCAAGGAAAACGCAGTTTAGAGGGTTTTCCGATGACAAGACAACGCAACTGATAACTACGCTTCCTCTTCGGACTTAACCAACTTTAGTGACTTTACTTAGGATTTCCTATCCATTCATCAATTGCCTTAGGTTGTTTATCTTATGACTTATGCAATATGACAAAACACAATGTACTGCACACTTCCGGTGTTGCACTTCGAGGGAATCGCACGGCGCGAACTCCACTACTTCTAATGTTTACTCAATCATCTTATGCATTCATTTTGACTTGGAAATACCTATGCATCTAAAATTCATCCACGTATGTGATACTTAACATATTATTCCCATCTTCATTCCCTATGGCGAATACATATAAAATTAAGAACATATAAGCTGATAAACGAGATCTTAAGCATTCATTGTAAGCAAATATGCAGATTCAAACACATAAACAGTCACACAACACAGAATTTGACATGGTTCACCCCCAGGATGGGACCTACGTCCATAGGAACTGCTGTTATATTATCTTGGGAAGGGTACCACAGTTCTAGTTTGTGCACTCAGCTGCAGACTCTCTTCTCTGTCTCTAGGTTTGTACGCACGCAGCTGCAGAGCCTTTACAATGGCATTCAACAATGCAAAAACAATATTACTTAAGATTTGGAAATTCATAGTTCAACATTAACCCTTTCCCTTACAAAATGTGCCCTTTTATAGACCATGCCCGTAGGTCATGTACTTACAATGCCTAGGCAAAAACCCTAAGGTTTCACAAAACTGTCGCAGTTTTCCCCTAACTAGACTATTAGGATCTGATAGTGACGCTTCTGTCGTGGCCATCCTCTGTGCGTGGTCATGTCACTTTTAGCCTGAACTGTCGACCGCATGCCGACTATCTCTTTCACCCAATCGTTCCTTCTCTAACGACTTCACATGGCTGGTTCTCGTTGTCTTCCTCTGCGCGTGTGACCAGTCTCTATGGTTGGACCGGAATGTCGACCTGATCCATCGCATCACGGGGTTAAGCAAGCGAGGTGAGGATCCCAAGCAGTTCTTTCAAGGAAAGAACAGGGATAAGGAGGTCATCGCGAAGATGAAGAAAACACACATTGTCATCAAAGGAAAGAGAGGCTTCGTCACGGACGACATAGACGACGATGCTACGTGGTTCTTAACACAACTACTAGCAGGGAAAATTCTGTGAAAAGCAAGACCTAATGAAGTACTCGCTGGTGCAGTGCTCCTTGGGGAAAATGCCACGACAGGGGGAATACTTAACTGGTGTCAATATCTGTTGAACGAATTTCTAGAGGCATTGAGCGATACATAGACACATGGCAGCAACTTTCACTATACCTGGTTGATGGTATTGATTGCATTTGTAGGATGGAAAGACCCAAAACATTATGTTGGCTTAATCACTGACAACAATGACTGTGGAGGATCCAGATATGCAAACCTCTGGGCAAATTCTATAGCATAAAGATAGCGCGCATCAGCTGAAGTTTTCCACACATACTTCAAGCAGCTGCGCGATGTCATTATTCGCACACTGCACATTCCCAAACAGGTAACAGCTAAATATATTCACACTGTCAATTTTTGCATTGACATACATTCTATCTACATTTTAGCAAAGGAACAGAAGAAGAACCCAAAATGGTTCCAAGGGAACTATCACATGGGAGAAGAAGATATTGATGGCATTATGAAGGAATGGATACCTGAGTATAAAGTTGAAGGACCTATGATCATTGACAGTGACTCTGAAGAGAGTAATCCCATTCCTACACCAATTGTTTAAGACTCACCATTAGGAAAAAGGAAGGAGCCCAGAAGCTGCGCACCGGAAAAATTCCAAAAAAAGAAGCAGAAGGCTGTAAAGGGCCAGTCATAAGCGAAGCTCCATGATGACGATTACGAGATGATCGCATCTACGGTCATCGCACAGATGGAAGACCTGCTGGCCATCAAATATAAAAAGAATGAGGCGATTCAAGAGAGTTTGCAGAAAAATCTCACCACGCTACAAGGCATAATAGAAAAGTTTGAGCAAGTCCAGCATAACTTGCCCTTGCCGCGAGACTCAGAATCATAAGGAAGTTCAGGGGACACTTCGCAGCCAAAGACAATGCCTCTAGCTCTGACCTTGCCACCAAAGTCACGCATATTCCAACTTGAACCGCTAAGCATAAAGTTACCGCGTGAACAATTAGCTTCGGGCATGCAGGACATAGAGCATGTGGACGTCGACATTGCAATGTTGCCACTAGAGGGCCTACACAACCTACACTTGCAGGTTGTTGAAGAAATCCATGATCGAAGTGTGGTCACTCTGACCTAGCACCATCAGTTACAATAAAATTATAAGTAATTGCAGGAAGCAATCTTAAAGAGGACCATGCAACTTCAAGATGAGCAGGACCGACGAAGAAGAATAGAGCATACTATCGCTTCGGTAGTAGTGGAGATACCCGAATGCAAAGAGAAGCCAGAGCCTGCAGATACTATCCTTAAGATCGGCCTGGTGGTCATCGATCTTAAGGATGAGATGAAAGATATGGAGATTGATTATTAGGCGAAGATCACCGCCTTGGAAGCACAGAATCAGCCAAAGACACCACCTAAGCAGCAACAACTTAGAGCAGCGGAAGTGAAAGCTGCCGTAGAGAGTATAACCAGTGAAGTGGCTAAGTTCAAAACTTTGTTGGATGAGGCGACAAGAACGTTTACTATGCTGGAAGAAGACCTAGAGCTACTGGAGGTCCAGAACACTATGAAGGAAAAACATGTCGCATTAGAAGGCCTGGATGCGGAGGTGAAGGCACTGCAGCCAAGAGATAGACTAAAAATATATCTGCAAGTCAGAGAACTAAAAAAAGAACTTCAAGTATGGAGAGACAGGGAGGCTGAAGCTGGAGATAAATCGCAGTCCCTGCAGGAGGAAGCCCACGAGCTATCACAGAAGATTGAACAAAAACTGACAGGGCTCCGCGACGCACATGATTCAGTCAAAGAGAACACTAAAGATGACATAGAATCGGATGTGTTAGACACCATCAAAACTATTGAACAGGAATCCAAGGTTATGGTTGCTAAGCCGAGCGCAACCTATCAAGAATTCGTGGCTAAGTTAGCTCCGCTGGAGGAAGAGCAGCTAGGAGAAGGAGATGTTGAAAGTGGCTCAGGGACGAGCCACATGTAAGTGTTAGGGGCCTGTTGTGCCTAGCCCAAGTAAGGAATTTTTGACAAAATAGTTTTGGAACTGCGAAGTTGAGCGCAGTTCAGTTGAATACTTTTTGGCAAAGACAGTTTTAGGAGTTGTGAAGTTGAGCGCAGCGCAACATTGACGGAGTAAGGAAGCCAGTGCTGCGAAGAGCCTGATCCACGGGATGCGATGGACTAGGCCGACGTTCTGATCCAACCATAGATAGCCTTAGTGAGTGTGCGACATAAGAGTGCACACCACCGCATTCAGTTCTGGTGTTCGGTCGAAGTGCGGGAGCCTCAATAGGTTGAGCAGTCCTGATTAGACTACTCCAGATAACCAATTCTACGCCACCAACACAAAATTGCCTTTCACATCCTTCTTCCAGCACATATATTGGTTTGGCTAAAATTTTGGGTACTTTGGTTCAGCCGGATCCTTCTGCATCTGAAGTAGGTCGAAGTCTTTGAACTTACACTCTGCAATTTTGCCCAACAGATTTCCTTCAATTTTGACATGCTTCGAGATAGGCGGAAGCAGAATCTCATACTTCACATTCTTTAATAGCTTAATGGATGGTGCATCCTCTATACATGGTGAGATATACTGAGGGGTCAATTTCAAGGGTATTTCTTTGTCGCCCAGCAGAACTTCCGGTACTGTGGAGCTCATCACCTTTGGCTTCATCTTCTCCACCAATGGTTCTTTGCCTCTATCTTGCGTAGCTGTAGAGTGTCTTGGAGATCGTCGTGAACCCTATCCTTGCTCTGTAATAATCTTCTTAGCAAGGTTCTCATCAGCCCTTCAATCCCTCCGTATTTAAATAGATTCACGGTTTGCGCAACTATGAATTCTTGCTCAATCGAGGAGATTTCAGACATTCACTAGATGTTCTTGATAGAGTTATGGGGTTACTGGTCGCTTACTGTAAACAATTTCAAAGTCTGGCTTGCAAGAAAATTTTCAGAGTCTTGGTAACGCCCGCGTGTACAAATACAACAGTATTTATAGGAACAGTTCGGCTCAGCCGCGCCCTTCAATGGCTAGATAAGCATTGAATGTTATGGCCGTTGGCCAAATCCGGTGAAGATTTTGGTCCCTTTTTTTTTCATTAATTCCTTCAGAACAACTATTTCTGCGTTAAATGCCCAAGCAGTCATCGGCAAAATCACTATATAATGACTAGTTTTCTGACTGACATTCTAACGGCTAGTTTTCTGGAGTGTTGCGTCGAACTGCGCGGCGGGTCATCATTTTCCAGCGCAGTTACTTCACGATGCCTTGCTTTCTTGCTTTTGAATTTTGCATCTTCTCTGCTTCATTGGATCTGTGCAACTTACTTTTTAAGCTTTGTGTTGCGTGGTTCTTCTTTTCTTTTTCTTGTTCTCTTTTTTTTTTTTACTTTGCTGCTTCACACTATTGAGGGTTTTGCAAAGTAGGGATATCCCGATAGGGTTTTAGCCTACTTCCATTGACTAATCTAGGTAGATTGTCTCCAGTTAACGTGGCTAACTGAACTGTGCCACTTTTAGTAACATGTACAACAATATATGGACCAAGCCAATGCATCTTAAACTTTCCAGGAAATTTCATAAACTTGCTATTGTGCAGGAGGACTAGATCACCTACCTGAAAGGACTTGTGCTTGATAGGGCGATCATGCATGCTTTTTCCCTATCTTTCTGCACTTGCTGGTGGAATCTTGCGATGAAGCGATCTTCCTCCAATCCGACCAAGTGTAGAAGTCTTTCCTCTAGTGCCTCATGATCTTCCATGCCTGTAAATGCAACTATTCTCAAGTTGGGAACAATGTACTCCATAGGAGTCACTGCTTCCTATCATAGGCCAACCTAAAAGGTGTGTGTCTAGTCAATTTCTTGCAAGTAGTTTTGTATGCCCATAACATCGCTGGAATGCGCAGATCCCAGTCATCCCTATTCACATTGCATACCTTTGTCAGCGCATGCTCCAATACTTTGTTGAAAGCCTCAACAGTTACATTTGCTTGCAGATGGTACAATGTACTCCTCTGATGATGAATGTGGAACTCTTCAGTTAGGGCCTCAATAGTTTTGTTTAGAAAATGAGTTCCTTGATCACTCATCAAAATCTTAGGGAATCCAAACCTGGTAAGGATGTTCTCAAAAATGAATTGCACGGCAGTAACTGCACTACAGTCCTTCACTGGCTTCGCTTCTTCCCATCTGGTGAGATAATTAGTTGCAGTGATAATATATCTCGCACTAGTCCTTTTTCTTGGTGGGTTAAAGGGTCCCACAAAATCAATAGCCCATTTCTCAAATGCCTGAAGTGTCAGCTATGGATTCAAGGGCATTTCATCTCTTCGTGACAGATTTCCTGTCCTTTGACAGACATTGCAGCTCTGGCAATGTTCCTTTGTATCTTTGTGAATAGTAGGCCACCATAGCCTTGCTCGTAATATCTTATGCGTAGTGGATTTTCCTGCGTAGTGACCGCCTAATACACCTGAATGTGCATCCGTCAAAATGAATGGCTTCTCGTGCTCTAATACACATCGGCGCAACAAGCAGATTGTCTTCAAGATTGGTAGGTTCCTCGTGCGACTCAATCCTTGAGAGATGGTTAGGTCCTAAGTTCAATCTACCTGTCTTAACTACAATTTCAAAGTCATACTCTTGGAAGAGTAACAACCATCTGCAGATTCTCCCCCCTAAGACTGGCTTATTGACCAGGTACTTCAAAGCTGAATGGTCAGTGTACATGGAGAAGTGCACACCCAACAAATAGTTCCTGAATTTCTCCAGTGCGTAGACCATAGCTAGACCCTCTCTTTTAGTGGTCGTATAATTCTTTTCAGCTGAAGATAGCTTCCTACTCGAGAATGAAATGGGGTGATCAGTGCCCCCTTCACCTGGTTGAGAAAGAAAAATGCCCAATGCTATACATGAAGCATCGACATGTACATGGAATGGCTTCTCCCAACATGGAAAAACTAGGATCGGCACAGTTACCATTTTCTCTTTTAGTGTGTCCAATCCCTGCTCACATTCTGCATTCCATATAAAATGTGCTTCTTTCTTAAGCAGTTTTTCCGTTGGTGCGGTTATTTGCACATAACCGTTGATGAATTTTCTGTAGTACCCCATATGTCCCAACGTGGTGCGAAGCTGCTTCACTGAGGTTAGTGTAGGTAGATTCACAATCACTGCAATCGTCGCAGGATCAACCATCAAACCTTGTCTGCACACAATGTGTCCTAGAAGAATACCATAAGGCACACAGAAAACACACTTCTTTAAATTTAATGAAATTTGATGTTGCTTGCACTTAGCTAACATCATTCTCAGGTTTTCACAGTGGTTTTTTGGCAAACCAAAGACAGGCCAATCATCAAAATATGCTTCTAAAAATTTGTGCATAAAGTCTTTAAATGCTGCAACGACAACTCTGAAAAAGATGGCAGGTGCATTCTTCAAGCCAAAGGGCATAACGGTGTACTGAAATGAGCCCCATTCAGTAGAAAAAGTTGTCTTGGTGTCTATCTCACTATTACATATGGTCAAAATTGCCACGATTTTTCATTGTAATTGCCATGATTTTTCGTTGTAATTGCAACGATTCGGGTTTCATTTTTTTGTGGCTACCATTTCGTGGATATAGGGATGAAGATTCACAGTCGTGGCAATAGAAACGCTCCCTAATGGACACGTGTCACCTATACAAAAGTTCTCAGATCTTCAGAATTTGAAACCTCCCACGAAGTTTCGTCGCTATATCGACGCACATCTTCTATAAGTTTCCACACAGATGCCAAACCTGCCACGAAAGTGCATCGCAGTATACACGAATCAATTCACTAACTTTCGTGGTAGGTTTAACATCTGCATGGAAACATTTTCTATAGTTCCACGAATGGTAGTCGCAGTATACACGAATCGATTCACTAACTTTCGTGGCAGGTTCAGCATCTGCGTGGAAACATTTTCTATAGTTCCACGAATGTTCGTCACAGTATCCACGAATCGATTCACTAACTTTCGTGGCAGGTTCAGCATCTGTGTGGAAACATTTCTATAGTTCCATGAATGTTCGTCTCAGTATCCACACATCGATTCACTAAATTTCATGGCAGGTTCAACATCATCGTGGAAATATTTTCTATAGCCTACCCGAATGTTCGTCGATATCAACGATACTTGGAAGTTTAAAAAAAAATAAAGCAGACTAAATGGCAATCCTAGAATCATTTTCCAGAAACCATATATCAAGGAGCATGGAAGGTTAAACCAAGTTCAAAACCATTAACAACAAGAATTTTCCTCCCCTTGTTTTTCAATATGGTGTATTTTCTATTAGGAGAATAGAAATGATGTCAATTTTTATTTCTATGTAAACTAGCATCAAAGACTTGCATATGTTGATATTTTTTTCAACACATATCATTGTCCAATTGCCTCTTATGAAATTTCAACCTTTTTCAAAACCATAGAAATTGCCACTCAATGGGCATCAATATGGAGCTGAATGACACTGTAACAGGCATATTTCCACGCTGGGGTTGAGACATGCAAGTCTCAACCAAAATTCTCTGTTTTTCACGAGTACAATGAAAATGCCTGAGAGAAAAAGTAACGATTAGACCTTGGATATTCATCATTCGATGAAGACCAGAGTGTTATAGCATTCATAAATTCCTTTATAGGGATTTCTATTATACATGAAGTCTTCCTCCAACCTATGAATCATGCAAAAACACTTCAAAGTCCGTGCCTTTCAGTTGCTTATTAACTTCTTCCCAGTTATGGACATGTTTGAAAAGAAGTTTGGTGTGGATTTTCACATGCCTGCTTTTAAGCTCCCTTGGCTTCAGACCAATAAATTTTTGGACCTCCATGACTTTCTGCAGTGACAGAAACAAAATTTAGTACACTTGAAATCACTATCATACTGGACTAAAGTTTGCACTATTCTAGCATTATTCCAATGCCACAGTTCACTGCACAAGTTGATGCCTTTAGTAAATATCCGGGGATAGCACATAATTTCACATTACCTCTAACTTGGTTATTACTTCATAATAAATTACAGCGTGGTGACTTCCTTTGAAGAAGGAAAATGCATCATCCATTATCTTTTGTATACAATAGAAATAGGGGAAGAAATTTAAATAGTTTTTGTTGAGGCTTATGTAACCCCAACAACCTATGTATGTGAAAGGGAAGAAGAAATTATGAAACTATTTTAAAGAAACTTGCAACACTGACCTCAAATTTGGAATGCATGTGTGCTTGATGTGTACCATTTAGAAGCTTTGCCTCCTTGTCAAACACATTGGCTAGGATGGATACATATCTCCTCAAAATGTTACACCTAAAAAGAAACATTACTGAGACCCCCCTTTCTTTGAAGTATGCCAATGCTTCTTTATTATATTCCATGGCACCCTGCAATCATATACAAACTAGAAGATTATGTTTCTATTGAATACTATCCCTCTCTCCTCTATCTAGTACAGCCACATCATCTTAACAAATATGACATTTTACCTATAAAATAAATGCATGTACATGCAATTTAGAGAAGGGGCAATCAAAATAGGAACACTGAAGAAAGGAGCATTCCAGGAGAGGAGTAAATCACTATATCAACATTCAATGAATATCTGCCTAATTAGGGCCACTATGCTCAATTTCATTTCTCTCAAGGCAGAGAATTATATATTAATGCAAGATTGTGATAAGTTTTGATGATACAAGAAAACCTTTGGACAATTATTCCTTTGCAAAGTAACACATATTACATTTCGGCAGGACCATTGAGATGTTTTTCCTCTGACAGGATTCCAAACAAAAACTCATTCTGAATTTTACAGTCCGTTAACAATACAAAATGGGACTTACCTGTATTTTGTTCCAAAGATCCAACAATAACTCTAAATTTTAACAACTCCAAAATAACCTATCGACACAATAACATCTTTAATTTATTAAATATGCAAATTCTTTGTCAAAAAAATGGAAGGTACAACCAAGTTCAAAACCATTACCAACAAGAATTTTCCTCCTCTTTGAAGATTTGTTAAATTAGGTGAAATCTGCTAATTGAAAGTGTTGATTTGTAATGTAAGGAAAAATTCTTCTCATGGTTTTCATGGATCTCATATTTGCAAGAAGCTGGGTTTTGGTTGCATGCATCACTATATGGTTCTTTGTTCCTCAGAAATAGATCTACCCTCACTCAATGGATGAGATGCTTTGATAAAATGCACAGTCAAGGACTCCAACAATTTTTATAACCCACAAACATATACGATGAATGATGAAGTTGGAATCATGTGCTCATCAAAATGGAAAAGGGGATCAACATCTAAGGATATCCCACCGATACAATACATAATTTTTAAGCAAGATAATAAGGCATCACACTCAGCTTATGATCAAATTCCATTTGTTTTTAAGGACACTTAAACAATAGGCCTCTATACACACATAAAAAATCAACAATTTTTTCCTACCAGTTGTTCCTTGTAATGAAACTTATTTTTTCATGATCTGTGCATTAACAGTCTCTGCAATTTAGCTGCTACAATCTCTGCAATATATAAGCAACATCAGAAGTTATATCTACAATAATATTTTATGCTAATCCATGTCGTTGGAGAAAAAAGTCAATGCAATCTTGAAAATTCTTCAAGTAAGCAAACACATCACTTGCATTTCTATCAACACTCTTTGATTATGGACACCAATTCCAATATATATATATATATTATATACAACACGCCTCCTAGAAATAAATAATCAAACAATGGTTAAGAAAATTATCTATAAATAAGGAATTATTTCTGTCATTTTCATCAATGCAAAACAACCTCATTCTCAGCAATATTGAGGTGGCCCATCGACAACATTCTTAACAATATTGAAGTAGCTTATAGACATTGTGATCCCTACTTGAAACTATCCATTGCATATTTCAATCTTTTGACTATCCAATTAAGAATATCATTGACAGGATACTCACATATGGATCAAAAGACAACATTCAAAAGTCATTGCAGGTGATGGAGCATTATATTTGATATTATTCTTCCTCACGTAATCTTTGTGTAACAATAGATCCAACATCCATAATCTTCAATAATCTAGCTGCATTGTGTTACACCATAAATTCAACAAAGGTCAACTTTGAAGGATCCATCAAAATGGAATGAATCTAGGGTTCACGCCACTTTTATTTGAATGCTACAAGTATCCAACATTTCTAGTGCCCTAACACAGTCTTCCACAAAGGTAATATTGGTCCATAGTTTGCACTCCAGGTATAAGCAGTCCTTTAAAAATGAAGATTTAAGCCAAATGTGGAAGAGTGGGATCAACATATTCACAAGTCACCCTAGTAGGATTGTAGTTTGGGGTTTCCACATGGCTCCAATGATCCTTCATATTCTTTCTATTGGGATTATGATAGTTTGATAGATATGGCATTCTCCAAGGCTTTCACTCCACAAGGTGGCATTACCAGTCTTCACAATGGAGTCACCACGATATAAAGTTGTCTAACACTTAATGGTTCACCAGTATTACGCACTCCGACTCTTATATTTGTGACACATTTTCATCAAGCAATCATTGTGATATAAAAATAAATCCAATTCCACTAGTTACCACTCACCTAATGCATAGCCAATAGAACCAATTTTTAGCTCTTCAAAAGAAGTGAGGCAGTCCGTATAGATCTCAAAAAATGTAGAAGTAGAATGGTCTAGGATTCTCACCATCTTCATTGTTGCAATTTGTTCCAACTTTCCAGTCATCACCGCAACTTGGAGAGAGGTCTTCACTAGATAAGGTTTCATCCACAGCATCAAACAATGTTAACTTCATAGGGAAATTCGCACTAATAGAGGGCATTTTCAGCAATATCAATAACTCTACACAGTTGCAGAAATATTTGTACTAGTTTTTTCATGGAGTAATAGATAAAAGGACACACATTCTAGGGTTCTCCATTGGGTTTTCTCCAGTTCACATTTGGAACACTCCACTTAGGTCCATTCACTAGTATTCAACTCAGTTCATCAATGCACAACACAATGCTTCTCTTCAGGAAGAACAATACGTAACTCAATGGTATCACTTCTCACTATTATGGAAGGATCACGCACCAAAAATCATCCAAAAAATCTCACTCCAGATGCAATAGTCAACAATACTCTCAATGCACAAGTTCACGGGAAAGCATACATACCAGAATGAACACTATGCAGAACATGCTTTCACCAGGGAACAAATATCCTAGAGACCTCTGCAAATAGCTCAAGAAATTGGAAAAGAAGAACAGGTATTTGAAGGTTCAGATCTTGCAACAAAAGCATAAGGAGCAATTGAACATGATTAAGACATGAAGGTACAAACATGACACTTTTTGCAAAGTTATTTATTTGATTATTATTTCATTTCAAATAAAAAGTGCACAAAGATCATTTGGCATTTGGGAGAAAAATAAAAAATACTGGACTGCCTGTATAATGTAGTTTCTAGAATTCCCTACTCCGATAGTTTTCATGTATAATGAAATTTCCCAATTGCCATAGAAACTCCGACTTTCGGTAACCACCAGAATTTATGTAGCTTGCAATTTGTAAAAGATCACAATGCCCAAATTGTTCATAAAAGACCACAATTTGATATTAATGAAGTAGTGAATACTCAGAAGCGTAGAATAAGTCTTGTAGGTGACTGCTAATGTTTCCTTCAATCAGCAGCTACTAAATAAACCAATATATTGCATTCCTTGTTTCCCCAAGTTACCCTCAGCACCCAAAATAACCAAAGGAAACATTATTGGTGTATATGGTTATCATACCACTTATAATGTTTTTTTCAATACAACAATTGAAAAAAGAAGACTCTATCCCATGAAATCAATACTTAAGGAAATCAATTTTATGATATTATGCACCATAAAAAATTTCATTCGTTGAATGATTTGCATAAGGAAATTATAAAATATGTAATTGACTATACCAAGCAGACCCATCATCTTTATTTTCTTTCTCAGATTCTTACAACTTAAGGAAATCAACATCTTAAACACTGTGATATGGTAATTGATACTTGTGTTTACACAGGAATCATAAGATCAAGAAACTAACAAACAAGGGATATATGGTTAATCACCTGACACCCCAAATGATACCCAAGTTGTTTAGATTGATAATATGGACAACTCTCATCCCTAGATACAAATTTGAAACCAAGCTCTTAATAATTGGAAAAAGAATGCATTATCATTTTTCAAATAAGCAAAGATGATCTAAGTCTACCTAACAGATGATCACTAAGTTTCACATGCATACTTACCTCTTGTAACCAAGAAATCCAAATGTACAACTAGTAAGTTCTTAACACAGGCTCTTTGGTATATTCATAACTACCATATCAAAAGATTATAATGAGTTACACTGACAAGCAAACTAAAACGATAAACTAATATTCAATAACATATAATAAAATAAACATATATATTATATAACAACATAAGAGATATAGTTGAAGATACCAACCTGGGTGTGAAACCATTCTTGAAAATATACTCAGAAGTGTTACTTTCAGAAAAGACTGTTTGTGCCTCGGAGAGGCCAATCTTCTCTAGGAACCAGCTGACCCTACAAGAGGGTGTGTACAAACCAGAGAGAGAGAAATGAATGGAGTTGATTAGGTCAATGAAAGTCAAGCACAGTACATAACTCAACATAAATAAAGACAAAAATTATAAACTTCAACCAAGTCTCATCACAAGAGAAGTGACTATCAACACACCACAACTGATCACAAGTGATCAAAGTCAAGTACTCTATAAGACCAAAAATTCAACAAGGTGGTATAAAAAAAATGAAGGAGGGTAAATGACCACATTAACCACAAGTCAAAGACAAGGTACCACAAGTCCAATAATAACTCAATCAAGGTGGGGAAGGTACAACAAGTATTTAATAACTCAATCAGTAACAGGTAATAAAATAAACATATTGATCATATAACAGTAAGAGAGGTATAGTTGAAGATCTCCATGTCAACATTAAACCAAAAATCAGATTTGAAGTGTGGGTACAAATATAAACAATGGTCATAAAATAAGAAAATATAAACAATGGTCATAACATAGGTGTGGGTCGTAGAAAACCCATGACCCTTAGAACCAAGGGTATGCTCCAAATGTGGCCAAACAACCATAGTACTCTATAAGAGAAAAACTTCAACAAGGTGGTTTTAAAAAAGTTACTCAAGGAGGGTAAATTACCCCATTAAACACAAGTGAA
This sequence comes from Larix kaempferi, assembly GCA_027924585.1. Classification (NCBI taxonomy): domain Eukaryota; kingdom Viridiplantae; phylum Streptophyta; class Pinopsida; order Pinales; family Pinaceae; genus Larix; species Larix kaempferi. The sequence goes on from BSBM01000062.1 coordinate 12,114,787, forward strand.
AGATAAGGTACCACAAGACCAATCATAGCTCAATCAAGGTGGGTAAGGTACAACCAGTCATATCTCTCTCAAATGTACAGTCGTTCCATATAACCCGAAAGTTCATCATCACAGTATAAGGAAGGGTGGTGGGATGCCAAATAAAAATATCCCTCATTTCTCTCTATGCAATCCTGATAGCATCACATAACAGATAAGTACCTTGTACTATAGAAAATAAAATCCACCTGTGTTACCTTTCAATTTAGGAATATGGTCTATAAAAGCAAAATTTCATGACAATTACCATCCAAATTTCTGGCTACTGCTAAAGCAACAGTAAAAGATTTTATAACATAATTTTGATCTCTATCAACTTCAGCACTCCTTTGTGGTCCTTGTGCTGAAGTTGGTCCTCGAGATGTAATGGGTAGTAATCAAATTATAACATATGCAGTAGTAGTAAATAAGCAATGAAAAAAGAGAATAAAAATTGATTAGGCTTCCTTATACTCAGACAATTTTTTGGTTCAGATCTTATCCTTTCAAGGGACAAGTCACCAAGGGAATATGAAAGTACCTCGAGAGAGAGGAAAAGTTAAGTACATACCTCAAACAGGATAACACAGTCCACATGATACTACAACAATTTAGCACACAAGTGAAAGAAAGGTACAGTAACATAACAATTCTACAGCTGCATGATAAAACTGTACTATTTCTGAATAGTGCTAAAGCAATACTAAAACATTTTATAACATAAATTTCATCTCTTTCAGTAACAGGTAATAAAATAAACATATTGATCATATAACAATAATAGAGGTATAGTTTAAGATCTCCATGTCAACATTTAACCAAAAATCAGATTTGAAGTGTGGTACTATTTCTGAATAGTGCTAAAGCAACAGTAAAATATTTTACAACATAAATTTGATCTCTATCAACTTCATCACTCCTCTGTGGTCCCTGTGATGAAGTTGGTCCTCGAGATGTAATGGGCAGTAATCAAATTATAAAGAGTGATGATGATCAAAGTCATGATGAACATATCTTATATATCTAATATAAGGAGAACCAATGTTTCAGACTAATATATCTACATGCAGCACATACAAGAGTGATGATGTGTGAGAAAACACAAAATTTGAATATTAAAATACAAAATAATGATAAACAAGCATATACTGACTTGTGATGACATTTAAATTTAAAATTCAAATTCTAAGAAAATAAAAGATATAAATGGGAAAATTCCTAAGAGCATCACATAAAAGATAAGTACCTCTTAACTATACCAAATAAAAGTTATCTATGTTACATACTAACAATATTTCATACTAACAACGTTGATATCCATCAAAATACAAGTCATGAATTTATGTTGCATCTACTTTTTCGTTGATTTCTTTTTTTTTTGCATTGTAAAAAGTTGTGAGTACGATGTCACAATCATCAATTGGCACAGTATTTACTGCGATATATCCTATTATTGTTTGTGTTTCCATGCCCTCATTTATGCCACTTCTTGTACATTGCTGAGCAGGGCGTGGAGGCAGTTCTGAAGGGGTGTGAGCCACAACAACGGAAATGAGCATATATATATGATGTTGAATTATTATTGAAATAAATATTTCATTATTTTGATTAAAATTACAATATTTCTCTTTACCAGTCTCTGTGGATGTGACAACTGGGGTGTTAATTGGAGGTCTAGTTGCTTCCTCTTGCAGTACATGCTCCTGAGATGCATGGTCTTCCATTGAAAGAAGAAAATTTATAAGTATACATTAGGAAATATATATATCTAATCATAGTAGATATTTCTATTTCCAAAGCATACATACCAGAATGGACACTATGCTCCATGCTATCATGGGACATATGCACCCCAACATCAACTTGTACTTGTTGAGTACCGCTCGATTCACTACTGCGGTTGCATAGTTGCTTAAAAACAAACATAAATTTTTAGTTATGGGTGATATAATTAGAAGTACTGAATAGAATTTAATAGTATACTACAATTGGTGATATACCTGCATTTGCATCATTGGGGAGATTGGAGTCTGCCCCAAGCTTTTTTCGATGTTCAACGACACTTTTAAAACAAACTTGAAACCAAGCTTTAGGTCTTCCTCGGTGGCAGCATCTTGGAACGTATTTCCCTGCAATGCATGATAACACATTTTAAAATTTCCAGTATCAAAATCAGAGATTTGTTCGGTACTGTTAAATAAATATTCCCAACAATTAATCATTTAATACTTATGATTCTTGCTCTTGGTTTTCTATAGCCACCCTGTTCCAGTCTATGTTGCCCGCGCTTTTCCATTCTAGCCTTGGTTGCTTTGGAGGTGTCAGGCAGCCTATATATGAAAATTTTGAAAAACCTTAGATATCAAAAATCTTACTTAAAACAAAAAAGAAAAAAAATAATTGAGCTTATTTCAGTAAAAAGATGATATGTGTTGTACCTTGCTTTACCAGGCCGTGGTTGTTTTCCTTGTTTTTTTTGCAAGTTCTCCTTTGCATCATCTATGAGTTCCTTCCACTCTTTCTTAGGAACCGTGGGAGGGCGCTCATGCCTGAGGTCAGCTTGCAATCTTTACCTATATTGGGCCCTGGTATATTTCAAATTCTCACCGGCTAACCTTGCAACAAATTTCATGTTGAAAGTATTGCCGAACAAGTTGACCATGTGGTCCATCAATTCATATCTCTTAGTGCTATCTTTCCTATTCCAGTGTGTGCGAATGGTGGGGCCAAACAATTCCAAGGCTTTGTCATTCAAATGCCTGTAGAAGACATTATTTCCTGCAAAAACATGTAATCCATTAATTTATAATAATTTCATGTATGTCTATTTCAATTTCATGATTAAAATCAACAAATTAATGGATAAATACCATCAATTTTCTCAATCTTGATAGGAACACAAGAGTCATCCACCATAAAGGTGATATCTAGTGATCTAGTGCTTTTAACTCTTGCTGCTCCAGGAAAAGTTTCCTGGTCGTCTACTGTACGTTCATCTCCAGAGTCATGTGGAGTCCTAGGATCCATCTCATCATGCTCCGGCATGGCATCATGCTCTCTCTCATTAGTGTTGTCATCAATGGATTCAAGGCCAACCACAAGAGTGCAAAAATGCCTCATTGGTGCATTGCTTCTTTTTTCCTACATTGGACCATCACTGCTACCTATACCTGTCTCGACAGGTTCTGTAGTGACGAGTTTTAAAAAATCCTACAAACGATAAACTTTACTTTATTTGATCACCTGGAATAATAAAAAACATAATATCAGATATGAAATCACAACATAACTTAAAAAAATTTGTTAAGATGCCACTTACCCCATAAGATTTTATTTGATCTTCCAGCTCTAGAATCCTTGCCTTGTTCTCCTGTGTCAAGGGCCTTTTGCAAGCCAAGGAAAGCATTTCTATGTTTTCCTTTTTCAAGGCTACTCTAAAAGTGTGTAGTGGGTTAGTGGAATAGAAAATCTCTTCCTCAAACCCTTCATCACCCAGATAGTGTGCACGTGACTAAATTCATCAAACAATAAATTAAATTAAGCAATAGAATTTTAACATCATTCAAATATTGATATTGTAATGAAAATTAAGTTACTATTATGCACTAACACTTACCTGACGCGGTGTCATGGCCGGTGAGTGTCCATGATGAACTGGCACCGTGGAAGCAACAGGTGCCTTTCCAAGGATCTGAATGAACCAGTAATCCATCATAAGCTCAGAAAAATGTGACTGACAATAGTGGACATTGAATTTTAACATACTAAATCGAAACATTTAGTTATTTTACTTAACACTTACTTGACGAGCCACAGAATGTGACCTTCAACGGTCACCCTCGACCATGGAAGCAGTAGGTGCTTTTCCAATGGCACCACCTCGACACAATAAATCAATAAATAAATGTTTACCTAGTACTGAATAATTGTAACATAAAGAAAAATGAGATATTGCATTAATATTTATTTTTACCTCAGATGTAGAAGATACATGTTCGGGTCCATGGCCATGAGCAGACTCCTGCCACAGTTTAATAAGCATGCTATCATATGGAAATATTAACAATAAGCACGGAAAAAGTGAACGCCAATAGTGAAAATCGTAACATATTGTTATTGTAGTCATATTTATTTACTATATTTAACATTTACCTGTTGAGGCGTAGATTCTGACCTTCCATGGTCACCCTGGACCGTGGAAGCAGCATGTGCCTTTCCACTGCCGCCACCCTAAACAAACGTTGAGTCAATAATTGCATCATAAACAAAAATGAGATATTCATAGCAGTGTAATCACCATGTAATCACATGGAAATATTCATAATAAGCATGAATAAAGCGAATGACAATAGTGGAAATCGAATGTTAACAGAAAAAAATGAAACATTTAGTTATTGTAGTCATGTTTAGTTACTACATTTAGCATTTACTTGATGAGGCATAGTTTCTGATGGTCCACGGTTACCCTGGACCGCGGAAGCCACATGTATTCGATTTAAGTTGTAATTGATCAACAACTCTTACCTACAAGTATTGTTTTTATTGCACATACAAATATACGATGATGTTCGCGTGCCTCAAATTCGCAATTTGGTTGCTTATTTGTTGTCACTGGTCATGTACTATTTATAAAGCTAGCAATGTTTCTGGACGCTTTTGGTCTCCCATCAATATACGTAGTTGCCCCTTTGTTTTTATTGTTTTCTGCTAGTTGAATATAATTTGCGGAAACTCTGTATCTCCGCATACTTCGAGTTTATTGGACCAAGATCAACCAGTTATTGTATCTGTATAGTGGTCCTACATACTCCATCAATTCAGTTATAGTGCCATAGCGGACCTTTATTCCATCCATGGAAAATAGCCCCAATCCATGTAAGGACGAAGGAGCAATGCGATACATCCTCCCATTGATGAGGAAATATGTGTCCACTTGAGGTAGCATAATAGGTACCCATCGTTGCACTAGATGTTTATACCTCAATGGAAAATGAATGTCTCCTATGCTCTCAGCATCATAATTACATGACCCACCATTGGCAATAAAATATTTCATGTGTCTATGAAATATTTTCCTTATCTTTTCATATCTAGTTGATATAGAACCGATAGATATAGTACAACTCGTCTCACTTTCAACCTCTCCAAGCATATCTTCATCATCACTTGAGGAAGATAGATATGACAGATACCTATTTGGTGGTACCTACACTCGTGAAAACAACAATAAACAAGACGATGCTTTCTTTCTTCTTTGAAAGTATACATTTACTTAGTTAAACACATTTACTTCCCTCAAATATGAGGCTTAGGAGGGACATGTCGAACCCTAGTGGGTGTAGTGTTACAAATCTCAGCTGAAGTGTTTGGTATTGGGAGGATTATTTGTGGCAAGAAGAGACCAAGTTACAGTGCCATAACAAGCTGTCCATATGACACCACATTCATCACTATAGGCTGTGAGCTCTTTTGTGGACCGAGTTTGCACATTTGGGGGTCTTTTTCTCTTGTGGGGAGAACAAAACCACCGGGGACAACAAATTAAGGAAGCTAACCAATATATCACCCAGTTTTGGTCCTTCCAACACTATTGGGCATATTATTGGCAGCCTACCCTCTTTCTTTGAATGGCATATTTTTGGCAGCCTACCCTTCATTTTTAAAATTTACATGCTGGTATTTTATGCTAATGCATATGAAAACTGTTTGTTAGTGAACTGTTTGGAAAAATCACTCAACTAAGAAACATTATTTGACTATATCATCCCAACAAACCATAACTACAGTGAGAGGGTCCACTCAGGAGTACATTGCAACAGTGTTCGTAACTATTTCATGTCAATAAATCTTAACCAAATAATCAGTAAAATACTACAGCAGAGAACGAAAAATACATCAACTAAATTAGGTGAGATATTACACCTTAGACATGTTGCAAATTTCAAATTCATGCACAGTGGCACTCAAATGGCCACTAGAAATTTGATTTTCAAAGACTTTCAATATTACGAGGATCTTTTTGTATCAAGCTTTAGCAAGCAACTTGTAGGACAGATTTTCAGACATTATGTGTATATTGATTTTCCGACTATATTGACTTAAAAAAAAAACAAATAATAAATTTCAATCAAGAATGAGCGTATCCATCAACCAAGTAGGAGGACCAAACCAGAAAAATGTCAACCTGAGAGTAGTATGGTGAACAACCAGAAATGAATTTATATTAACAAGGGAAATTAACAACAACGACTCATTTAAGGGAGATTGACATTTATTAACTCTCCACAATATCTCAATAATTCAATTGGAAAGGCGTACACATTAATATACTTTAATAAGAAATACTTAAATAAGCAGGTGTACACATCAATATATTTCAATATACATTTCATTTAATAAGCAAGTACTGAAATTAAATAGCAAGACAAAAATTAAACACAGTTGTCATATCTTTCAACTTTTCATCTTTAGCACTCCCAAGCCTGGGTAAGAGTATCAGCATATGAGGTTAAGTTCAGATCAGCATAGGTCATTGTTCAGAGGTCATTGATCATGTAGCCCACTAAGACATAATCACAAAACTATGTCAATTCAAACATGGGTGAGGGTACCATGACCAAAAGAAAAAAATGGTACAAGTTAACAAGATGATAATGGGTGTTATGACCGAACTCCCTTTGTACTAAAGGGTGTACCACAACCAAAGTACCCAAAAGACCAAAGCAATAAGTTAAAGAATAACTTAAGGTGGGTATGTGACCCTAATAATCACAAGTCAGCTACATGGGCATCATCTCTTGCTAGCTGACTAGTGGGATGACTTTGGGGTTTTGGAACTGTTTCATGCTATATAATTGGATAACATTAGTTATTGAGGACTTTGAATTGAGTGTACCAAGGTTGATTTCCTCCCGAATGTTTTTATTTAATTATTTATCCTAATGGTATCAATGACCTCTTTAATAGATTGTTATTAAGGTATCTATGCTTCCAAATAACTACAAAATATGCCAAATAAGGGGAGCACTCTAGTTTCCCAAGCAAACAAACAGCCGAAGGATGCCACCTTAGCACCTGATAGTCAAAATCCTAGAGTTAATTGATACCATTAGGATAAATAATTAAATAACAACGTTCGGGACCAATGTGTTAGTTGCAATTAAATTTGTGGGGAATGTTATGTAAGACCCTCAAACAACCCTTATACACCACATGTGCTTGATGCAAACATTCAAATCCTTGACAATTTAAGCCTTATCTTAAGTGAAATCAACAAGAGATATAAGTGTTGGAAACAACCAAACCATGACTACAATGATAGCTGAAAATCTAATGTGCAATAAGACAATTTTGAAAATTCGAAAACACCATGCATACAAAGAAGAAATGAAGTCCATGTTCATAGTCTCATGATGAATAGGATTGTCATTGACGACAACATAAAAGTAACTAACCATTATAAAAAACATCTAAATTTTTTTATGACTTTCAAAAGTAAGATCTAAAAGTTTTTATGACTTTCTTTTCAATCTTTATAACAATTTGAATGGACAGGCCCCACTCATAACCAAATACTTTTGAGCTATTTACAACTCATCGGAGTATGGGGGACCATATAATTCTCGAAAGACGTTGGATTCAATATCCCATGCCTTTGAATAAACAGACCTCAGGACCATGTGTCTATTATGATGCATGTGGACATCTATGTGGGTTTTGACAAGCCACTGTTGTTGGTTTTTAATGTAGTACCCAAGGATTTGAGCACCAGTAAGCTTTGTCTACAAAATATCTTTGACCTATTCGACAGATTCTCCAACTTCCCGTTTTAGATTGTAAACAACAGGTGGTTCTAATGTTGTCAGGTTGATGTCGAATGACCGTCACTAGTCTCTAATCCAATCAGGGACGTAGAATGCAGGATCCTCATAGATTTGTGGAATTTGAAGTCCAAACTTTAGCATGGTATAATATGTTCTATCTGTATTTTTCTTTTCTCAAGAATTTCCACCATAATTTTTTATATTTTTCATAAGTGTGTGTAGTACTTGGAAACCAGAGACTATCATCTTGATGTGGCCATGCTTCCAAGGAACGTATCCGGTTAATACAGTAGTATTGTTGGTCTAGTTGAAGCCGGGGGTGAGGTGTAGAGCCCTCCATCGAGATTAAGTTAAGATCATGGTAGAGGGTGTGTTAACCAATTGCTTACATCAGCTGCTTTTCTCAGGGAGTTGTTGTAAATTATCTCTGGTACAATACTGGATCCCATAGGAATTCTTTGGAGTTATGGCATCAAACCCCTATAAGTTAGCATCTAACACTTCAACATGTCTCAACTCCCACCTAGGTTTCCAGTCTTGCATATAATCCAACCAACTCATATTATCATTGATAGTATAGATATGATTTTTTCCTCCGGTCCAAGCAGAGATTTTCATGTTTATTTGTGGGTTATGGGCCCACTAGATTCCGCTTTGACCTTCTATGCTCGCTTGCCTCGTGCTCGCTTGCACCAGGCTCGCTTGTTAAAAATTAACAGCATTCTCCTATGTCAAATATTCTCTTATCAGTAACCATTGTGATACTTTGGTGCAAATGTTTTTCCTAACTCATTGTTTCTCCATATTGTGTGCCTAATGCCACCTCTCTACATCAATGCATAAATCAACTTCTTCTTGGTTTGTGGTTCTAGTTGGCCTTGTTTTGGGCCTTGTAGTGGTTCTTTAATGTCATGGCCATAGTCATTGACACATTAAAACACCTTAGATCTAATCCCGAGGTGAATCAGGATTCAGAGTCAAATCCCAGTGGCTAGTACCTCGTAGTCGTCAGTCATCACTCGTCACCTTGCAAAGCTAAGTGGTGAGTGCATGACATGAGTGAGTGACTGAGTTAGTGTACCAAGGTTGATTTCCTCCCAAATGTTATTATTTAATAATATACCATCAGAAACAATCCCACCATGGTGATGTGCTCTATAGAGCAAAAACCATAGAAAATCATGCATTAGAACAACTCCATCAACAGTAAATCTGCCTTTTTGTCTTCAAGACTAATGTTAAAATCCTTCACAATTTAAGCCTTAACTTAAGTGAAATCGACAAGAGATATAAGTGTTGGAAACAACCAAACCATGACTGACACCCAATAAATAGTGTGCAACTATAAATAGTGAAGGACAACCATAACATGGGCTCCTAATAAGTCAATTTTGATAATTCGAAAACACCATGCATACAAAGAAGAAATGAAGTCCATGTTCATAGTCTCATGATGAATAGGATTGTCATTTATGACAACTTTAATGACAAAGAACATTGATTGACAAACCAATGCCAAGTCTTTTGAAGGATGATGCCACAACATTGGAGAAGACATGCCAATTGACTAATTTTCATGATCTCCCTAATATTTGCCTCTAACAGGTCTATGAAAATGGATTTGAAATCAATGTGTCTAGCTTCAACTTTGTCCATGATGGAGACAACCTTAGTTAAGGCTTGTAAACATTGATAATCCATCAACATCTAAATAACATGAACTCTAGTATTTTAATACAATAATTAAAAAATCAACAACTTTGTGTCCTAGGCACAAAATGTTACATATTATGGGTTGAAATTGCATTCTACCAATGAATTGCCTACTGATACTGGACCTACTTCTGCTTACAATCTGACTTTGGGTGCCTTAACTACTAGAAGTGAAAAGAGTGTGCCTGTAGACGTTGATAGTGACAAGAGAGCATCTCTGTATATTGATGGTGACATGAGTGATCTTGCACTGGAAGTTCACAAAGTTCCATCTTCTAATTTAGAGTTTTCATCTAATAATGGCTTGCCGGTTGATACTGGACCCACCTCAGTTTAAAGTCTCCCTCCAGGTGCTGAAATTACTACTAGAAGTAATAAGAGGGAATTTGTAGATGTTGATGGAGACAAGAGTGTTGTAGATGCTAAGAATGACAAGAGTTTGCTTTTGCAGACATAATGTACACCTGATGAAGTTCATGAATTTCCATCATTTGAGTTGGAATTGCATGCTAATAATGAATTTCCTGCTGAAACTGGGGCTCTGGTATCTTATAGTCTTCCTATGGGTGTTGAACCTACTATTAGAAATGAAGAATTAGCATCTGTAGATGTTGATGTTGAGAATAGTGCTTTCATAGATGTTCAGCTAGTTGATGTTGGGGATTATGATTACATATAGACTAGTGGGGAGACTCTGGTCCAAGGCAATCAACCTACAATAATTGTTGACATATCAGAGATAGGTTTTTTCCCTCAATAACCAGTAACGAAGCACAAAGCCATATGGAATATACCACGAATTCATAATCAATCCAAATCTCCAACATATCATTCACCATACGCTAAAATTACTAATTATATAATACTAGTAACATAACCAGTTACATACCAGTAACGGTAAACAAAGCATAACCTGTAAACAAAGCATAACTAGTACCAGGACAAAGCATAACTAGCAACAAAGGACCAAGCATAACCTGTAAACTGACTCATTGCCATATCGAATTAACCACCTCATCCATAATCAATTCATAATTGGAACAATTATCCAATACAAATATCAATAGTTGGATGAGGACGATACCACACACTAAGAAACAAAATCCCAATGCATAATTATTATGGCACCTCCCTAATAACATAGCAGAAACCCTACCAAAGCATAACAAGTAACAAAGGACCAAACATAACCTGTAAAAATACTCATTTCCATATCGAATTTACCACCCCATTCATAATCAATTCATGATTGGACATATCTCCAACACAAATATCAATAGTTGGCAGAGGACGATACCATGCACTAAGCAGCAGAAACCCGGTGCAAAATTTCATGGAACCTCCCTCATAACAAAGAAAAAATCCTACCAAAGCACTCGCAATAACAAAGGACCAAGCATAACCTGTAAAACTACTTGTTGCCATACGGAATTTACTTCCACATTCATAGTCAATTCATGATTGGACTATATCTCCAACACAAATATCTATAGTTGGCAGTAGACGATACCACACACTAAACAACTGAAACCAGGTGCAGAATTGTTATTCTACCTCCTTCATAACACAAGAAAAACCATACCTCAACAAAAACCCTACCTTGACAAATACTTACAACAAAATACTTAGAAATTAAAACAAGGAACAACCCCTAACTCTGCAAATACATTGCAAATCTCCTTCTAGCAATACCATACGGGCTTTCATAGGGATTGAGGGAAAAACCTTATCTCATCAATCAACACAAGCAACCATTTAGGGTCTACCAATACTAGCTCTATCTCCAACATTGTTTTTTAGACAAATGTGAGTTCCATTACTGCAAATCTGGTGAATGGGAATCCACCTAAAATACTAAATTAATGTCCCAAGTGAAGACATCGCTAATGTCTGAATGGCACTAGGAATGCTACTACCGCCCCATGTAATGGTACTAGGAATGTTACACCATTAGGAAAACATGATGAATTTGACTTGGACAATTTGGCCTCAAATAATTTAGAAAACAATATGAATATCGAGAGATTCGAAATAAAATCAAAACCACCTAATTCGCACCCAAAAATGCAGAGATTCAACTTAATAGAGGAGGGTTTCAACTTACGGTTTCCATTGAGGGTCTGCGGGGATATGCAGACATGTCTGAAGTGGGTGCCCCAAAGAAACCAACTTCAATAGCCCTCGTAGCAATTGCACAGTGAAAGTTGCACAGTAAGGGTCTGCGGGGATATGCAGACACGACCGGAGCGGGTGCCCCAAAGAAACCAACTTCAATAGCCCTCGTAGCAATTGCACAGTGAAATTTGCACAGTGAAGGAGGACACAGAATTGTAGTCGGTTGCATGCAGGGGTCGCTGTCGAACCAGAGCAATAGAGCGTTTTGGCCAAGCTCGACAGAGACAGGTATGATGTTTCAGTTATGTTTTGTTTGATGTTTAAAAAATTATAATATCATATTAATTAAATTATAATATACATTAATTAAATTAAATTATAATATATATTAATTAAATGGTAATATAATGGGACTTTGTGTGTGTGCTAATTGTGTTGATGGTTCTAGAATAGTCGTTGCAACATTGCAACACAAACAATGCTCAAGGGTGCTTTGGTTAGGGTAGAATTAGACAAGTGTTGGTGACCTATTATGTGGCACAATTCCTTATATCTGAGGCATTTTTGGTATGGAACTCACCCTTCTATCATATAGACATGGTTCACTACCAATGTAGGCATAAATATTGCATTATGCCTAATTTGTTAGGGGTTTAACAAGGCCTATGGTGGTGTGAGAAAGGGGTTGTCAAGGCTCAACATGTATTATAAGGAATTATAGATCTAGTGGAATCATTGGTAGGAGGATTACAATTGGAAATTATGGGCAAAGAACCATGCCATGGATGAAGGTACTATGAAAATGGTATCACAAATGTTGAAGCTGAGGGAATTATTGGATAGGGAATTCACCACGTTAATATTGGTCACTAGTTCACAATATTTAGAATCGAATACTCAACTAGGAGCTTTGAAATCCTTAGTAATTAGAAAAAGTATGGCTCACTTACAACTCCCACGAGAGTTAGTTTTATATCCTTCCCCTTTGACCTTTGCATCACTTGCGGATCCCTCACTCAATGTCTTCTCTTGGGTAAACAATGAGTATGTGCACATTCAAGTTGATGGACTCCTAATCCAACTATGGAGTATCAAATAGTTGCAATCAACTGTATGGGTTGACTTTATGTGGACATGCATGCAACAAATTCAACAATAGAGACTTAAGTAAGGCCAAATGGGTAGAATTTCTACTTTATTTTTTATATTTTTAGAATATTTTTCCATGTTGTTTTGTTGTTGTCTCAATTTGTTCCCACCCTGCCGAGGCAATTTATATTGGACTAGGGTAAATTATGTTGGAAATTTTTTTTTGAAGAATTATATCTTTTTGTTTGTTGGCAAAAACTAGTTCATCCATAAATTTTTGCAATTCAAAATATGCCCTTCATTATGAAGTAAAAGCACTAAAAGGATTTAAATAAATAGCCGTTGAAGAAAAAAAAAGATGGCGATATTAGTAACACCAAATTATTTAAAAAATGACTTAAAATCAACTTTTAAAACATTACTACATCAACTAAATAAATAGCTCATAAAAAGGGCGTTGATCGTAGGAGAACCACTTTTAATTTGGGAACATATTTCAAGAATCTTTCGCTAAAATAGTTTACATAGTCTATTTGTAACATTATTGTTTTTTCCCACTTAATCTTAGTTTCGAAGACTTAGTAAAACATATAAATGAAATCCATAATGTGTTTTTATAAAAACTTGGTTAATAAAAATGAAAAATAAAAAATTATTTGCAGTGCCCATTCACCAAGTGACTTGCTTCTTTTTCCTGTTTATGAAGAAAAATGTAATTAGTCACTTAAACCATTCTATTAGAAATGAGTTAACACAAGGCCTAATTGCCATCACATAATGGATCACGATCAAAGGACATCAATATGTGATGGATTTTAAGAAGTCCATGTACTTTGATACAGAAGCACAAACATCTTATTAAAAATGAAACGCAAAAATGATATTGTTAATAATGACTATTAGTTTAAGAAGCATAAAAAAGATATTGTTTATTATCATTTTTGTTTAGCAAGATCAAAATAACTAACTAACATAGAATAACATAATAGCTACTAAGTAATAACAATTGTAACAATTTGAGTTACGAATCCATTTGTATAATACTTATGATAATTGTTCTAATATGAAATAACCCAAAAATTAACACATAAATCTTATAACTTCATTTTCTATCTTGCTCAATCGACACATGTTCAATTCAAACCATTACCACTACAACCTCCAGGAACACCCACTCTACTACACATGTAGAACATAATTAGATTAGAAAACTAATTTTCAAATATAACCAAGTTAATCAACAAAATGAACATATGGTGAGTGCATTTACTTTAACCTAAAAACATTGTGTACCTCTACTTTTCAACAATTAAATATCATTCATCTTCTTCTTCATCCAACTCACATCTGTATTAGGATCTGGTTCTGAATAGATATTGATGAAAGGATCATTCACATTGTCATCAACATCAAATTCATCTTCGCTAATATAGTCATCCATATCGTCAATGAGATCATCGTCTGCTACATTTGCATGATCAACCTCTTCAACTTCTTCATCTAGCACATCGACTACAACCTAATCTGAATCATCATCTTCTTCTTCTTCATGATTATCTTCATCATCTAGTACAAGATTATACTTTAATGGTCTTCCTCTTGGATCTCATCGAACAATGTATGACCAACCCGCTTTACCTCGGAGTAGTAGACTTGCTCACATTGACTTGGAAGAACATAAGGCTCTGTACTCGGTTTAAATGCCCTTGTATTAACCATGGTAAATCCATTAGCATGCTCAATAACAATTCTTTCAGGATCATGTTCATGCATCTGTATCCTGTACCACTTCACCTCAAACAAAACTATTTTAAAGGATTTAAAATCACACTCAATAATGTCCTCCAAATGCCCATAGTACCTATTCTCGGATTTACATTCTCGGGTTATGAATATTACAGTGAATATATTAAAAATTGAATAACGACGTCTTACCGGGGGATGATATTCATAACCCCCTTCGACGTGCCCATTGTCCCTACGATGTATTTCAGCTGTTGTTATTAAAAGTCTTCTTTTTTGCAAGCCCCCGCAATCAGAGCAAGGACAATAACATTTTCTATCTCCTCTCGCCTCTAATGCAGCTCTAAATTGAGCAAGCTTCCTTGCATTTTCATTCATAGTGACAAATCCTTGTAGTGGTACAAGTTATTGTCTTACCTAGACCATACCAAACAATAACTTGACAATTACATTAGATATTATAAGTATATTTCTAAATACAGTATATTATAATCCAATTTTTATATTTATAAAGAAAAACATGAAGACTAAAGTAATATATACTTCCAATGTACCATCTTACATCGTATTTAGGATCTATCACTCAATTGTGCACCACCTTGTTATAATTAGGGTCATTGCAGACGAGTTTTTTAATAAAAAAACCAATCTCTTGTGTTTCTTCGTTGACTTTAGAAAATAATTTGACATGGTTCCTATAACTAACCTTTGGAATTGATTACAAGAGCTAAAAGTTCCTTTCAAATTGAGAGATGTTGTGATAAGGTTGTATGAGAACATTATTACAAAGTTTAAGAACATTCAAGGTTGGTTATGAAGCAATGATATTTACATGAAAAATTTATCAACAAGGTCCAAGCCAAAAATAATTAGTGAGCTTATTTAAGAAGCATCACAAACACAATAATCACAAGCAAGACAAGTCACAAAAATCCTTACAAACACAATAATTACAAGCATTGTAGTGGAGGAGGAGGATGATAATAATAATATAATTTTAAGGTTATGACCTAGCCAAACACCAAATTGATATATGAGACCTCCTTGTTTGTGGGACAAGGGGCCCTCTCCATGTAGCAAATTCACTGTGTAGTTTACAAAGGTTTACATACCTAAACCCCCTACCTGCCACCCCACCGTAATAATCAAACCTTTGACCTTTAAGAAGGTAAAAAAATGCTCCTAACTATTAGGCCTTTATATCAGTCTATGTGCTTGCAACTCAAAGCCACTTTTCACATTGGAAAATGGAATTTGCAATAAAGGTTATGAGGTGTTCTGGACGATTCTTAATATATTGAGCATGAATATTATGGACTAATATTTTAGGTACTTCACTAAAATGATACATGGATAGGATTATTATAGAAATATTTGGAAAGTGGATGAAGCATGTAGAAATGGGTTGATCATCCAAATTTCAAAGGGTGGCCACATGGCCAACATTTAGGTGTTTTATGTGCATATATACTCCAACATTACCTTTGCTTTGGCATATTTTTACTTTATGTCACCTTATTTTTTGTTCCCAGTACCACTTATTTTAATTTAAAAAAAAAGACTTTAGTACAAAAATGAATGTTATTTACCATGAAAATCAACTTGTTACCCTAAAATATTTAACTAGAATCTAGATTTGACAAGGTGATGCAATTCCTAAGCTAGAAGTATGTTGGACTTAAAATATCATTTCCATGAATTTCCTTGCCACAACCGTTTTATAATGACCTTTTGTGGGTATTTTAGTACAACATAGTTGATATTTTGTATGTATTAGTTCCATAAAATTTTATTCTGTAGACTACCAATAATGGGTTTTGTTGGCATTGATTTCAACTAGGGCCTGGAGAAGATATTTCTAATCACAACCATCTAAGCACAGTGTTGAAGTGATGTGAAGATCCTATAAAAGTTGTTGCATACTACTTGGGAATTATGGTCATGAGAGATGGAATCGAGATTTCAAATCATTTGTTGATAGATTTCCAAGGAAACAATCGTTAAAAATAAAAGCCATGAATTTTGAGAATCGTAATCATAGCTATGAAGCCCATGAATTTCCCTTTATGTAAAATATTGGTGAAAAAAAGGAAACCAACAATGAAAAGACAAGGGATTGCTAGAGCAAATGGCCAACACCAAGGGAGATCCAACACTGAATACCAAAGGATCAACTATAAGTAACCTTATTGGGATAACTTTATGTAGTCGATGATATTTTCTAGTGAAGTTTCTTTCTCAAGTAGAGTGTGGTAAAATATTTGATTATGGTTCATACTTCATGGACAAATTTGATTTATAATAATAATTACAAACGTTAATATCTAATTTTAAGGTCACAACCTAGATAGATACCAAATTGATGTATGAGACCCCCATGTATGAGAACATGTGATAATGTGTTATCCTCCCTACCTAAGTTCAATTCCCTTAAGTGACATGTTGAGCTCTTAAATGATTACATTGTAGTAACGTCCTCGAACCTTGTGTTCACAAATCCTCAATCTTTTATGAAATTTGATTTAACTTGGGTACCATCCTTAGAATAAAAGTGCTTAATGAGTTTCCTTGATATATGTATTTCATGAAAATAAAAATAAAATAAATCAAATCTTTGAATCTAACTAAAGAAAGGCAAATAGTCTTGCATGGAAATCAATATACCTAGATAATCCACTCCACGTGGTCATTATCTTAAATGCATGGGGATATTCATGATATCATACAATGGAATTCAAGAATATCCCCTCCATATGCCAATTGTATTTAGTACAAACACTTATAAGAGATTGGAAAATACCCCAAATTGATGCATGAGAGAAAAGTTAAAATGAGGCAAATGAAAATGATAGCAAGTTCTTGAAAAAGATATTAGAAAGGAAAAATAGCAAGTTAACACCTAAGCATCATTACTAATCAATATGAAATTCTAACCCTTATAAAAATATAGACAAAAAAATATAAATTACTAACCTTGCAAGTTCAAAATCAGAGCTATGTAGAATATCCAAGCTCAACTAATCACCCGGCAAGTTCAAAATCCATGCTCAATGTGTCGCAACTATAGTAAATGTGTAAATAATGGTTAGAGTATGTAGTATATATAGCTCGACCTTCGTCTATATTGCAATGAAAAGTGAAACCTAGAAATTTCGTCCCTATATCAACGAAAGTTCGTGGAACATTAAAAATCGTGGATATTGCAACAGTTTTTCCGCCCTGTGCAAAAACAAATATAAAAACTCATTTTTTAACCCACGAATGTTGAAAACGTGGAAATATTGCATGGAACAATCCACCCATATGTAATAGTGTCTGCTGGATCGATCCTGATCTTATGATATCTAGAGAATCCATCAGTGAATGAGTAGGCCTCATTTGCTCCAACATTGTCTAGCATTTCATCTGTAAAAGGAGTAGGAAATGGGTCATGCAGTGAAGCATCATTCATCTTTCTGAGATCTAGGTAGATCTTGATTTCACCCTTAGTCTTTTAATCTTGGATAACCATCGGGCTTATCCATTCTGATTCTTCAACGGGCTCAATGATCCCCGCATCGAGCATATTATCAAGTTCTGCCTTAACTCTTTCTTTATATCTAGGATTCAGTCTATAGGGTCTTTGTTTAATGGGCTTCACTCCTGGACTGAGAGGTATCTTCATAACCCCCAGGTCGCCCAAAATACCCTTCACTTTAGTAAACTTTGTTGGAAATAAATCCTGATATTCATGTAGAAGGTCTGCGATCTCCGCAATTGTGGTATAATCCCAGTAATCTGCAATTGATGCGAACTT
Source organism: Larix kaempferi (assembly GCA_027924585.1). NCBI lineage: Eukaryota > Viridiplantae > Streptophyta > Pinopsida > Pinales > Pinaceae > Larix > Larix kaempferi. Next base: position 12,133,084 of record BSBM01000062.1, read on the forward strand.
CGACATGTTCACTTTTCTTGTCTTTACGGGTCCACTCATGTCTGGAATTTCCAGTGGAGGTCCCTCTATGTTGTGCACTCCTTCGGACTCAGGGATATTGATGTTGTGTGGATCCTCCTCATCACTCTCTTCTTGTTCTTCTTCGTTTTCAATGAGGTTATAGCATTCAAAGGCATGTCTATCTACCTTCCCCATGTTGATGTATGTGTAACTTCAAAAGATATTCACTTGTATATTGTATGTATTACATTTGTACTTTATTGTATCCCCAACGAAGATGTATTATTCCTCCGATTGGAAGTGTCGTCATGTGTACTTGCAAGTGTCGCAAGTTATATTGTAAGTGTCGTAACTTATACTTGATGGGTTATTAGACCACCCTATTGGGGTTCGGCCCAGTTGGAATTATTTTATGTGGTTAAGTTAGGGCCTACCTACTTGAGTAAAGGTCAAGTGAAAGTTAGTGTATAAATAGAGAGTGTGTCTCTCTCATTTTACACATTCTATTGTTCACTCACTTCGCATTAGTGAGAGAAGAGGAGGATGCGCACAAGTGGAGGAGGAGCATGCTGCTGTAGATATATATCTCTTGGGTTTGATCATGGTGATCATTGTATTGATGCTTATTCTATCTCTGAGGAAGTTGCGGAGTTTTTCACCTTCTTAGTTTTCCCCGGTGAAATGTTTTGTGTCTCTTGTCTCTTGTCTCTTATGCTTCATATGTTGTACATGTTGTTCTTTTAGTTAAGATCCTAGATTAGAATGTATTAAATTCTGAAAAACTAACATGGTATCAGATCTAGCCTGAAAGAAGGCATGGTATGGAATTTATGACACTTGTTGCACTTGTGAATCTAGGGATTGATATAGGAAAAACCAGTCATCGTATAACATTCGCTATAAATTCATTTTGGCGAATTTTTAGGATCTGAAAATATTACAGGTCAAAGATAAGATCCCCATGTACCTTGTGTCCGAAGCACAACATCTAATTCGTTGTACTTTTTGTTTTATAGTCCGTACAATATAGGGTTTCTGCCCCTTCCATATCTCAGTCATAAATAGGTGGCCTAGGAAAAAAAGTCACAACTTGGGCTAGGAAGATACAAATGAAATTTCATAAAAATTGGTAGGTAGGGAATGGACTGTGCTTTCATAGGTACGATTTTCAGACACCGAAATTGAACCAGTGACACGTGGAACTATGTACAAGTTTGCTCTCCTATTTTATCCCATAAACAAGTCATGTTGCGACACTTGGCATAACTCTCTCTCAGAGAATCCATTTGAAATCAGACCTATGGGGTTGGAAAGATAACAGGTCAGGCTACCATAGGAAGAATTTTTTAGACCCTGTGGATCAAAAATTTTGGATTTACACCAGAAACAATCATGTGCATATTTATGTCAAAACAGAATTGGATTTTGAGCACCTTCATTCATGGCTCCGGGAATTTAGGGCTTCAAAAAAAAAAAAAAAAAAATTGGAATTTTTGTAATCGGATACCATGGTTGGATGCTCTTCATGAAAATCAAAATTTAGAGACCAAGATCGAATTTTTTGGTTGGGAAGAAGGTTGGGCTTGATCAAACCCTAGTTTGGGACTTTGATCGAAAAAGTAGAAAATTAGGGCTTCTACAAAAATGGGAATTTTTGAAATCTGTGACCATATCTATAAGATCCTTGAAAAAATAAAATTTTAGAGCTTTGGATCAAACTATTTGGTAGGGTGAAGCTCTAGGAAACTCAAACCCTAACTCAGGGTCCTCCTAGCAAATCTAGAAGATTGAAAAACAAATTTGAGGGGTGAAACTTTGTAGTTTTCAAATTCTAAGTATACCAGGTTGATCAACTCATCAAGGCGCATCTTTCTATCCTTTCATAAGTTTGAAATTCAAAGTTTGAATTTTTAGGGTTTCCCTGACAAACCCTAATCCAGCTCCAGCTCCAGTTTCTGCAAATCAAGTGGATTGGGTTAATCCTAGAAGAGAATGGATTGGTCACCTACATAAGTGAAGAAGTTCCTGTTTTAGAGGGAGATGAGGCTAAGGCCTTACATAAGAAGATTATAAGCAATCTCGACAGGTATGACTTATCCAGGTATGTTTCAAGAATCTGTTCATGATTAATTTTATGGTATGTTTGTCTTCATTAAGGTTAGTACAATATTGATTAAATTTATGCCTGTTGTATCACCTTAGTAAAAGTATGAATGTATGATAGAAGATATTCATTAATTAGGGTTATAACACTTATGATTGTACTAATGCATTGTGGTGTTGTATGAGGATGATGTTGTCCGCTAATATGAAAGGTACAACTAGAAAGACAAATCAAGTTCTAGATCAAGAACATATGACCATGGTGACATGAAGACAAAGATTCATCCATTGTCATGGATCATATAGAAGCTCCACTTATGAGGTATGTATAAATTGGTTCTACAATGGTTAACTTATGAGTTATGTAGGTCATTGAAGAGAACATAAAACATTGCTAGACATAACTAGCAAATATGATGACTAGGTATGTTTTTTCTTATATCAAGTTAGAATCCTACCCTATGTAAGGATCTCATACTTTTGTATGATTGATAATGATTACTCATGAAGTCACAAGTTTGAGTAATCTAAGGTTTATGCATATTATGTCTCTTACCTTGATTGATGATATGACTAACCAGAAGAGTTCTATGGTCAAATGTGAATATGCATGAGTAAGAGAAGTCTTCCCTGAAACTTTGAATGCTAATGCATATTATCTGTGTTTGAAATGATCATGACTATACATGTTTAATATTATTGTGTTTTGATAGTATTAAGATTATACTAATGAATGTATGGTTATGTATGAGATCTCGAGGATAACACAATGATGATACTAGTAAGTATGCATAGTGATCGAGAATGGATATAAGTTCAAGGATAGGTAATCCAGGAAGCAAAGATCAAGAGGGAGCACACTCCAATAGTTCCTACAAGGAAGCAAATATTGAGAGGGAGTCCATCCAACAAACAAACAAAGATAAGTATTTGAATTGTCATTCTTGTATTGTTCAATGATGTATATACTTATGTTCCTAGACTTAGGTTGTGTATTATGCATATTAGAATAATTGCATTAATGAATAGTATACTACTAATATGCATATAATGAGTAAGTGGCCTATGGAATTATACAACATTCCATTGCTACTTATCTAGAATGAAACCTCTTTGCTGACACGTTGGGAGTAGTGCAAACTCTTAACAATGTTCTGGTAGAGATGGAAGGCATCTAGAAAGTTACAGAATGTGGATAAATGTTGTATTGAAGCATTGGCTAAGATAATTGCATGACTGTATGACATGTTTTTATGCGTATTATTTTGTTATGAAAACTATGAGAAGTTTCTTATCATGCAATTGAATTTGACTTGTAGAAAAGATCGTGTATAATCACCTACCAAAGAAGGACTACAACATTTGTTCAGCAACAAAGCTGTCTATTGAAGAATCTAAAGTTCCCAGGATTCAGGATGCAGTAATGGAAGAATGCCATGATCAAGGAATACCAATCGATCATGAAGAATGATGTTTGGGATGTAGTCCCAAGACCTAAAGGAAAATCTGTTGTGACTTCCAAGTGGATCTATATAATCAAGCATGCTGCAGATGGTAGCATAGAGAAATACAAAGCGAGGTTTATAGCTCGTGGCTTCTCCTAGAAAGAAGGATTGATTATGAAGGGACTTTTTCACCTGTAGTTAGATACACTTCCATCAGAACAGTACTTGCTCTGGCTACAGTGATAAAGTGGAAGATACACCAAATGGATGTCAAGATAGCTTTCTTGAATGGTGTAGTCGAAGAGGAATTGTATACGGAGCAGCCACTCGATTTTGAGACACATGCCAAGGAGTCATATGTGTGCAGATGGAATCTTCCTTGGACAAGGGAAGTATGTAGTAGAGATCCTGAAGAGGTTCAGGATGATGAACTGCAAGGCCATGGCCACACCTATGGAATCGAACTTGAAGCTTCTGTTTGATGCTTCATTCGAGCCAGTTGATTCCACAATGTATCGTCAGATGATTGGGTCCTTGATGTACCTGACGAACATGAGACCAGATATTTGCTTTGCGATGAAAACATTGAGCCATTTCCTGATGGATCCTAGAGGTGTTCACCTAGTTGCTGTAAAGCATATTCTGAGGTACCTGAAGGGTACAATTGATTATGGGCTCAAGTATGATGTGAATCAAAAGTTTAACATGTAGGGTCATTCAGATTGGGCAGGCAGTGCTGCAGATAGGAAGAGCACTTCTGGGTGTTGCTTCAGTATGGGATCAGGTGTGATCTCTTGGTTTAGAAGGTAGCAGTCTTGTGTAGCACTGAGTACAGCCGAAACCAAGTATGTTGCAGCTTATTCAGCTAGTTGTAAGGCAGTATGGATGAGGAAGCTACTGTCTGAGCTATTTTATCTCCTGTTGGATGCTACTGGTATTTTTTGTGACAACCATATTTGTGTGAAGTTGTCTGAGAACTCAGTGTTCCATGATAGATTGAAGCACATTGAGATCAAATATCACTATATTAGGGATATGGTGCAGAGAGGAGCAGTGAAGCTCTTGTATGTTGTGACAGATGATCAGGTTGCAGATGTGTTGACGAAACCACTAGCCAGAGTGAAGTTTGAGTACTTCAGAGAGAGGCTTGTTGTACTTCAGATCGATATTCCTTCCAAGGGGAAGTGATGAGTCCGAAGACACAGATGCACATGAGCCATTCTCACATGGTGGTAGGTGTGTCCTCCCATGGTGTAGATATAAGGGCTAGGGCCATTCTGACATGGTTGAAGTGTGTCTTCCCACGGTCGTTGATGTAAGAGCTATGCCACTCGAGCATGGTTGAATTGTGTCTTCCCATGGCTGCGATATAAGTGTTGTGCCATTCAAGCATGGTTGGAGTGTGTCTTCCCATAGCCGTGATATAAGTGTTGTGCCATTCAAGCATGGTTGAAGTGTGTCTTCCCATGGTTGCGATATAAGTGTTATTCCATTCTCGCATGGTTGAATTGTGTCTTCCCATGGCGTAGATATAAGTCTTGAGCCTTTCACGGATGGTTGAAGTGTGTCTTCCCATGCCGATGAGTGTAAGTGTTGTGTGATGTGCATCTGGGTTGTGCTCTGTGGATGATGAGGTGATCTGAAGACGATGAGGTGAAAGTATGGTACACAGGTTTTGCAGAGGCATATAATCAATCCTGAGATTCTCTTGCAGGTTTTACAGAGGCAGTGTAATCAGTCCTAGGAGATCTTGCAGGCTTTGTAGAGGCAGTGTAATCAGTCCTGAGGTGTACCTACTTGATGGCTTTCTCACTGAGATGACATGATCAATATGATCATCTGGATGATACTTCGTGATCATGGACGGGTTGTACAGTTGCATGTAAAATATCCTCAGAGATCCGATAGGTTGAGCTGTGTGCTCGTAATCAGTCCTGGGATGCTCTTTCGAGGTTTTGCCATGACCACATGTAATATTGCCATGGGAGATCCGATAGGTTGAGCTGTGTGCTCGTAATCAGTTCTGGGATTCTCTTTCGAGGTTTTGTGGAGGTCACATATAATATTGGCTTGGGAGATATGATAGGTTGAGCAGTGAGATCATAAAAGTCTTGGGATTCTCTTTCGAGGTTTTGTTGATGCACGTAATAAGTCCCGAGGATTCCACAATATGGCCAGTGAAGATGAAGACCTACAGGTGGTGGGCCTACATCCAGCATGAAAAATGGATGGCTCTGTAGAACTTCCTATGACGAGAATAATAATGAGATAGCACCAGTGATTGAGATGACGAGTACAGCAACAGTGACGATGATGCTCCGTGATCCAGTGATGATGATCCAGCTCTAGAATTGAAGACTTGTGCATATATGTATTGATGACTTGTGTCAAGAGAATACCTTCCTAGTTAAGAGGGAGTGTTAATGTATTTGTAACTTCAGAATATATTCACTTGTATATTGTATGTATTACATTTGTACTTTATTGTATCCCCAATGGAGATGTATTATTCCTCCGATTGGAAGTGTCGTCATGTGTACTTTCAAGTGTCACAAGTTATATTGTAAGTGTCGTAACTTATACTTGATGGGTTATTAGACCACCCTATTGGGGGTCGGCCCAGTTAGCATTATGTTATGTGGTTAAGTTAGGGCTGACCTAGTTGAGTAAAGGTCAAGTGAAAGTTAGTGTATAAATAGAGAGTGTGTCTCTCTCATTTTACACATTCTATTGTTCACTCACTTCGCATTAGTGAGAGAAGAGGAGGATGCACACAAGTGGAGGAGGAGCATGCTATTGTAGATATCTATCTCTTGGGTTTTATTGTGGTGACCATTGTATTGATGCTTATTCTATCTCTGAGGAAGTTGTGGGGTTTTTCACCTTCTTGGTTTTCCTCGGTGAAATGTTTTGTGTCTCTTGTCTCTTGTCTCTTATGCTTGATATGCTGTACATGTTGTTCTTTCAATTAAGATCCTAGATCAGAATGTATTAAATTATGAAAAACTAACACCCCATTCTGGTTGTAGGTTCATAGCAACTTTTATATCTTCAATCACTCTCTCTTTGATTTCTTCCAATGCCTCGTTTATACTTGGGCATTCGGCTTTGAATATTCTTTCCTTGATGATCTGCAAGGCTTCATTTATACTTGGAATTCCCTCTTCAAATCTAAAACTTCCGTTGAAGTTCGCAGTCAAGGTAGACCAATCTATAGATCCTTTGTGCAACTCCGTATCTAGGTACCAATTCTTTAGAATCTGGTCTAATGTTTGCACAAACAGATGAACCATTCTGTCTGCAGTCTCTTTATCCATGCTTCTGAACAGATCTCTACGTGATCCCTTGGACTTGTCTGTCCATTTTACTTTACCATAGTCAGTGCAATGTTTTCCATAAATCTGATTTGCATCATATTCCTGCACTGATCCCATGTGGTCAAAGTCTTCTTATGCGCAGCCCACCATCTGGAAGGTGTCTCGCGCAATGCCATGTCTAGTGCTGGTATGCGATGTTCAGCTGCAACTAATACAATATATTCTTGAATAAATGTATAAACATTAGTCGAACCATCATAGGTGGGGATTGGACTTACCTCGGTTCCAATACAGCACAGTGACTTTGTGATCTACATGCATCTCCTTGCAGATACTTCATGCATACAGCTTTTCCAATTCTCCAGTCCTGCGTCAGAGTCTGAGATGCAAGAAATATCGCATTGCCAACTAAGTGATCCATCCACAATAGGATTAACGTAGTCATCTTGATTCGCAGTCATCTTGAAAATGCAATCAAGATCCTATGCTTTGGATTCTTCCTGAATCGGCTCACTCTATCGTTCTCCGTCTGAAGGGTCCAATGGTGCGATGACCCTTATGTACTGTCCTTCAAAGATCATCTTCTTGGTCTTCAAGTTTATGATGTCAAGGTTATCCATAGCCCAATATATACCCAATAGTGCTGGATAAGACTGACTATCATCCACAATTTCGATAACCTCGAAGTCTACATGACTTTGCACTCCATCGATGTCAACTATAATATTGGCTAATCTCCCAAAAGGTATGACTTTCTGCTGGTTGTCCAGTCACAAATGTATGGGTGACCATAAAACTTTGGTCTTCCCATCTGCTTTCATGTCTGCTTATTCAAGACATTTACCTCTGATACTAGATCAAGGATGATCTCATCCATCTCATAATCTACTATCTGCGCAGTGAGCCTCATTTCAATGCATGTTCTCTTATAGCTTTTGCTGTGACGAACTGCGCTCTAGGTAGTATCCTTCTCACTGCGTGGTTCATACTGGTTTAACAATTTTTGTAATTCCACTACAACATCTGCGCTTTTCAATAATATCATGCAACTCCTTAGGAATTATGCAACAGAGGTGCCTGTATCTACTGCATTACTAGTTGATCATACGTTGTTAGCATATCTTCCATATGCGGTATTTCACTTCGCAACGGGATTCTTGGTGGCATCAGTGGTTTCTCTTTGAAGGTGTCCCATGGTTTCTCTTTGAAGGTGTCCCACGCTTGTTCAAAGACTTCTTTGTTTTTATCCAGGTTGAAAGCAGGTGTCTTCCCGCTAGCCTTTTGGATCCAGATTGTTCCAACAGGGGTTTTCCTAGTTTCAAAGTATCCAGAAGTCGAAGCTTCTGCTTGCCTATACCTCCCTATGACAGTGCCACTTCACGTCACTACATTGACACTTGGATCCGCAGCCCTTCTCTCTGCTGCGATCAATTGAATGTTCGGGTTAGGTAATATTGCTTTCTCTTCTGCATTTCTATCGCTAACACTGGGCAGTCCTCAATAACATGATCAAAAGATTTACAATAGTTACAAGTAGTACATGGATTGGTACAATATCTAGATAAGTGACCTGGCTGGACACAGTTATAACAGATCATTTGGCCTCTTCCCCTTCCTTGTCCTGGGCCAGTATTTCTTCCTCTTCCGCTGAATCCTCCATGGCCTCTGTATGTTGTTTATGTATATGTAACTTCGGAATGTATTTCATATATGTATATTGTACTCCTAGAGAGGTGGTATTATTCCTCTATACGGAAGTGTTTGTATTCCTATAGAGATGTTATTATTCCTCTATATGGAAGTGTCGTCATTTATATTGTAAGTGTCGCAACTTATACTTGATGGGTTATTAGACCACCTTGTTGGGATCAGCCCTGTATAAGTCATGTGGGCCAAAGGGTTATTAGACCACCCTATTGGGGGTCGGCCATATGGGTCAAAGGGTTATTAGACCACCCTATTGGGTGTCGGCCTAGTCAGCTTTGTGTTATGTGTTTAAGTTGAGGCCGACCTAGTAAAGGTTATTAGGCAAGTCAAGTCAAGTATAAATAGAGTGCGGGAGGCACTCTATTTCATCATTCTATTCTCTCACACACTCTTTAGAGAGTGGCACACTTGTGGAGGAGGATAAGCTGCTGCTAGGAGATGTCTATCTCTTATTCTTGGGTTGTATCATTGCTCTATCTATCTCTAAGGAAGTTATTGTGGTTTTTCACCTTTATGGTTTTCCCCAAGTAAACTCTGTGTCTCTTGTGTGCTTGCATTATTGTGTCCATGATTGATATGCTGTAGATATGCTGTACATGTCGTTCTCTTAGTTAAGATCCTATATAAAATTGAAGTAAATTCTGAAAAATTAACATGGTATCAAAGCTATCCTGAAAGAAGGCATGGTATGGCATGTATGACACTTGTTGCACTTACGATGCTAGGGCTTGATATAGCAAAAAACAGTCATCGTAGCACTTTCGCTATAAATCCATTTTGGCAAAGTTTTCGGATATGAAACTTTTACAGGTCGAATATTAGATCCCCATGTACCTTATTTCCAAATGAAAACTTATAAATCATTTTACTTTGTGTTTTATGATATGTACAATCTAGGGTTTCTACCTCTTCCATATTTGAGTCATAAACAGGTGACCTAGGAAAAAAAGTCATAACTTGTGATAGGAAGCTCCAAATGAAATTTTGTAAGAAGTGACAGGTAGTGCATGGATTGTACTTTCTCAGGTAACTTTTTCAGAGGCTGAAACTGAACCAGTGACACATGGAACACTGTACAAGTTCACACTCCTGTTTTATCCCATAAACATGTCACGTTGCGACACTTGGAATAAATCTCTATCAGAGAATCCAATTGAGGTCAGACCTATGGGGTTGGAAATATTATAGGTTGGGCTACCACAGGTAGAATTTTCAAACCCTGTGGATCAAAAATTTCAGAGTTACACCAGAAACAATCAGGTACATATTTATGTCAAAACAGAATTATTTTGAGCACCTTCATTCATGGCTTCGGGAATTTAGGGTTTCGGAGAAAGATGGAATTTTTGTAATTGGAGACCACGGCTGAATGCTACTCATCAAAATCAAAATTTAGGGACCAATATTGGAATTTTTGGTTGGGAAGAAGGTCGGGCTTGATCAGACCCTAGTTCGGGACTTTGATAAAAAAAAAGTGGAAAATTAGGGCTTCTACAAAAATGGGAATTTTTGAAATCTGTGCCCACGGCTGGAAGCTCCTCAGAAAAATAGAAGCTTAGAACTTTGGATCGAACCTTTTAATTGGGAAGAAGGGTGGGCTTTATCAAACCCTAGTTCGGAGTCATGTCTAGTGAATCCAGAGGTTTTAAAGGCAAAATTAAGGGGTGAAATTTTTGCAGTTTTCAAATTCTGAATATACCAGCTTGATCAACTCATCAAGGCACATCTTTCTATCCTTTCAGAAGTTTGAAATTCAAAGTTTGAATTTTTAGGGTTTCTTTGATAAACCCTAATCTAGCTCCAGATCCAGTTCCTGCAAATCAAGCGGATTGGGTTAATCCTAGAAGAGAATGGATTGGTCACCTGCATAAGTGAAGAAGTTCCTGTTTCAGAGGGAGATGAGGCTAAGGCCTTACATAAGAAGATTACAAGCAATCTTGACAAGGATGACTCATTCAGGTATGTTTCGAATTCTGTTCATAATTAAGTTTATGATATGTTTGTCTTCATATTATTACGGTTAGTACAATCTTGGTTAATTTTAGACTTGTTGTATCACCTTAATAAAATTATGAATGCATGATGGAAGATATTCATTGATTAGGGTTTTTGACACTTATGATTGTAGTAATTCATTGTGATGTTGTATGAGGTTGATGTTGTCCACTAACATGAAAGGTACATCAAGAAAGACAAATCATGTTCTAGTTCAAGAACATATGCCCATGGTGACATGAAGACAAAGGTTCATCCATTGCCATGGATCACATAGAAGATCTATTTACGAGGTATGTATAACTTGGCTCTATAATGGTGAACTTATGAGATATGCAGGTTACTAGCACAAGTCATTGAAGAGAACAAGAAGACACCATGGGGGTATGTTAGACTGTAACATCCCAAAAATCGCTAAATTTTTTTAAAAATTTGATATAGCCTAAATCATAAGAGAAATGCTATCTGCAGAATGAAAGTTATTTAACTAATAGATAATGACAGCTTAATAAAATTATCATAGTTATTCTTAAGCATAAAAATATTATAGATTAGAAATGAAATGTGATAAAACAATGTTTATTTCTTATGTGTAATGATCTAGTAACAATACTGATGATTTGTTTGCATATTTCTGAAGGGGTTCCTACAGGGTGCCCTTGGGTTTACTTAGCTTGATAGCTAAAGTGTTGGGTTCTTTTCTTTCGCAGATCTGCAGGTAAGGTAAATAAATAATTCCAATACTTCGAGAGGTGTTTTACTTTTCAGCTAGCCGTCTTTGTTTTAAGATAGGTGTATAAGTACTGCCTATGCATGAAGGTAGCAATGGTATGAAGTTCCTAGCTTTCCTAATCAACTTGTATCATTTTTATACTAACACTTGTAGATGTTTTACACTATACTTCTGTGGTAACTGTTGGTAGATTCAATGGAATTACAACTTACATTAACGGTCTGAAAATGCGACAAAGTTGACCAAGATTTACTTTGGTGAAAAGTGATAACAACTATCATAAGATGATATCCATTATTACGACATGGTTGAGCATTGAATGATCTTAGTGAATAATAAAAATTGACCATTTATATCTATACGGCGTATCTCAAATATTCAAATTTCTAGATGTGTTGTTACATGTTTTGTTATGTCACTTTATAGGAAAGATGTTGCTTGGTTAATCGAATGCGACACATATTATTTTGTGGTCAAACCCTAGCTTTATAAATAGTGAGAGGGTTAGAGTTATAATCCATTAGCCTTATGCAAAGTGACCTAGCTTTTGAAATCATAATGCAGGTTTACTATATGCAAGAATTGTTAAAGTTATAGTGCCTACAAACTAAGGCTTGTGTTGACATTCTAATATGTGCTTGATATATAAATATATTGTATCTTTTGATTTTGCAACGTATAATGGCTATGCGAATTGATTTGGCATTGGAAACACGATATGCATATAACCTATGGTTCGAAGTGCAATGCACACATGCTATGCGAATTATAACATGATTTGAAACGTTATACGTGAATGTTATACTGTGATGTGATAATACCCTATGGTTTGAAACTATACAACGGGGTTGTATTATAGTGGTGATGTTATTCCGAGATCAAGCTGTAAACAATAACTTCGACATTGACATGAACTAAATGTCGTTGCAGGCATACTCTGGTAGGCGATACGCAAGATCCAGAATTAAATGCAAACCTTGTGTAATGGTAGTGGTTTGTCTCGATGGCTTCGACGTGTATCTGGATCCACGTGATGTAGTTGTATAAATGGTGAGAACTTGCTGAACTGTAAGCTCTGCCCTGGTAATATGGAACTCCAACTAGGCTTGCTATTTATTGAAGTTATTAATGGTGGGTGATCGTAATCTCTGTCTTGGTACTGGCGTGGCTTGGTTGGCCAAATCTCGCCCGTTGATCTAATTGCCTCGATCATTGAGATCTAAGCCCTAAGACAATCTCGCATTACTATTTGTTGTTTGCCTCAATGCATTCATTTGGAGTTTTTGGGTTTGGGAAGAGGCTGACAGGCCGCTGAATAGCAGGGCTCGACCTTGGGTGGTTTCTTGATGGATCTATAACTCCAATCTCTGTAAATTAATGGTGAAAACTTACTGTATAAGTTGCTCGAGTTCGAAAGGTGTATGGTAATGAAGCCCTGTGGCTTTCCTCGTGTGATAGATTAGGTTCTCGGTGAGTTATACTCCGAGTTCGATAACTGTTTAGTTGCATGATGCCCCTGTTGCGTCGGTTGGAAGAATTGGAAGCATGAAGCATTCCATCTGTCTGTTATTTTGAAGGTAAACTTGACTCAAACACTGTTTGTTAAATACAGTTTTGGTTTATCAAGAATTCGTTTGGAACTCGTTATAACTTCTGGTTGATTTGTGTGGCAGGTACTACCTTCATTGTGAATTTTATAGTGCTGGGGTTTGTTGGCAATGGATGGCATGCTACACTTTGGTAACCCCCGGTGGCATAACCCTCCGTAGGTTCTCTTGGAAGCTTTTGGCCATTGTTTGAAGTTGTAACAACTTTGTTTTTTGGAATTCGTGGTTCAAAAACAATGTTGTTTTGTTTTACGCCTGTGTTATGGATGCCTCTCGGCATACAGGGTCAATGTAATAATTTTGTAGGTTACTGTAGAATGTTTTGGATTCTGAGTTTGAACTGGGCAATGTACTTCTGTCCATGAGGGTTTCAAGCTCTATAGAGTTTTCAATAAGAAGAAAAATTTACAAGTCTATGTTGCAGTAGTTGTTTTGTTTCGTCGTTTTTGGGACTTGGCCCGTGAACATGACCTGTGACTCGTTGATTAAAATGTGGAAATAAACTTGCGTTTTAGTAGACCTTTGCATTTGACTTTAATTTAATATGAAGTATGGTTTGTGAAACTAGGTTTTAATACATCTGTTGCTATCATTTTCTTTTATGGACTGTGAAACTATGAAATGTAAAACAATGGAAAAAGGAAACCATGTGATGTATAAGAATAATGAGAAGATTGTTGCTGTTACTAAACATGGGGTAGATGTTCGTAATCTATGATGTGGTTCCAGCCTGTATGTAGTCCATCGATTTTGAAATGATCTTGCATTTTCCTTCTATAAGCTTTTCAAGGGTTAAGGTTTGACTTTGTTTAAAATGTATGGATATGAGTTTGCTCGTCGTTAATACCTCGGCAATCCAAACTTGTTTTTGCTTCTGTTGTTTAGAGTTGTTCTACTGTTAATTAAATAATGGAACTTTGAAATAATAGTGAGGTTGTTCAACTAGCTCAAACTGTAGAAAAGAATGTAGTTGTGTGTTTTGTTTTATGGCAATAGAAACATGTGATTGAACATTAAGTTGATAACTGTTTAAAATAAAAAGATATTCTTTAATATCTCTATTGCTATCGTTCAATGATAAATTCAATAGTTTTAAGGTTTGGCTATGAAAATGAAAAATGTAAACCCTAGGTCCATAACATGAGACTTCTGTTATATGACAAGAAGATTTGTTTTCCATAACATAGAAAAAATTTTATATAATTTTCAGAAAGGAAAATTATTTATACCTAAACAACTGATATTTATAAAATGGAGAAAACATTACTGTATATTCTTAAAACAATTATCTATGCAGAATAATAAGGAAAAACACTGATACATGTATACATAGGAAATTAACAGTAAACAGTAACTTAAGAAAATACAACGTTTTTATCTTCTCATTCACATGACTATTTTGTCTATCATTCATCCATCCAACTTAATTTGTCTCTATACTAGAGTATGATGCAGTTACTATAGCATGGGGGAAAATGCAAAGAATATCTATTTCAGTCATCAATTCTATTCATAATTTTAATTTGGTTCAAAAACTAAAAGTAGGGGTAATTAAACCAGAACACATTCTATAATTAAGAATGAAATACTTGCAATAAACAGATTTAACTACTTAATAACAAATAAACAAATAGAACCTGTAAATGAAGATAGGGCCGACAAACACCCAAGGAGGCCTGTTCCTCCTAACCTATTCCAGAAGAAGCAGCCCAACTGCTGGCTTCTTGTGAACCCCCGAGTCTGATTACTGAACCACTAAGTAGACGGAATCTGTGTAGAAGCAAGGCACTCAAAATGCCTTCAGCACTCAGCATCAACCTCCTGAAATAGCATGCCTTCACCACTCAACATCAACCTCTTGAACTCAATAAGGGTTTGGTAGACTCACAACATGATCAACAACATAGCATATCCCCTCATCAAATCTCTTGGGTGCAAACACAGCAAAACCCCAAGGTAAATTTCCTCGTCAGAAAAAGTGATGAACCTCAGTTCAAAATTTGATGGCTATTATATAGACTGCCTAGGTCTTTAGTGGTCAGTTTGGAATAAATAAGCCTCAAGCTCCAATCTCATCTTTCAGGGCACTATGACCACATTTCAAGGGAGTTGTCCCATACCAACAGCTAGTTAGTTGCATCATGATGCTGCCACTTGTCCATTGCCTTCTACCCCAAATTCCATTCCACCTAGTGGATCAATAACCACTCTTTCAACAGTCCTCTTACGTGTTTGTCTCCTATTTTATTTATTTAATAATAATATATTGTGCAAATTACAGTCATCCTTGGACACTTGTCCAACATAAAACTATACAATAAAATTTATCATAATGTTTTTTAACACAAAATGTTTTCCAGCAAAAAAGGGTATGTTACAAACACCCCCACTTAAGCTCAACATCGTCCTCGATGTTTCTTATTCAAAATCAAGTTCCTCATGGAACAAACTGGATATGTTGCCCGCATTTTACTTTCCAGTTCCCAAGTAGCTTCATCAAGGCTAAGGTGCTTCCATTGCACCTTTACCTGCCCTATGGTGCGATTCCGAAGCATAATTTCCCTCCAGTCGAGAATACAATCCGGTTCCACCTGAAAATCTCCTTCGGGTTCCACCTGTATGTCATTCCAATTCAACACATGAGTAGCATCGTGCACATACTTCTTTAAAACAAAAATGTGAAAAACATTATGGATTTTGAAATTATATGGCAATGCCAATTGATATGCAACAACACCTATCCTTGATAGGATTTTGAATGGTCCACAATACCTTGGTGCTAGTTTAGCACAAATCCCAAGCTTCAAAGAACTTTTATTGGGTTTTACCTTTATAAAAACATGGTCTCCTACCTGAAATTCTCTTTCAGTGCGTTTCAAAGCATAATAGCTTTTCTATTGATCTTGGGCAACCTTTAAGTTACCTTGAACCTGTTTCACAGTTAGCTCCATTTCTTTCAATAAATTTGGTCCTAAAATTAATCTGTCTACAGGGTTATCCCAAGAAATAGGAGTACAACATTTTCTTCCATACAAAATCTCAAATGGACTTAACTTAGCAAATGCTTGATAATGATTGTTGTATGCAAATTCTACTAAATGTAAGTAATCTTCCCACTTAGTTGGTTGATCTTTAACATACAATCTTAACATATTTTCTAAATTTTGATTTACTCTTTCTGTTTTACCATCAGTTTGTGGGTGGAAAGAAGTGCTGAAATTTAGTTTAGTATTTAATCCTTTAAACAATGTTGTCCAAAAAATTTCGGTGAACTTAGAGTCCCGGTCTGAAATAATTACCTTTGGAATTCCGTCTAAGCGAAAAATTTGCTTCATGAAAATATCTGAAATGTTAGAAGCCTTGAAAGTAGTTTTAACAGGAATAAAATGAGCAGCTTTACTAAGTTTATCAACAATAACCATGATTGAGTCATTCTGCTTCTGATTTCTAGGCAAACCTGTAATAAAATCAATGCTTATAATTTTCCATTTCCATTTTGGAATTGGTAAGGGCTGCAATAGTCCAGCTGGATGTTGGTGTTCAGCTTTGATAGTCTGACATTCAAAACATCTAGCTATATATTCAGCTACTTCATTCTTCATATTGGGCCAAAAATAATCTTTTCTTAACATAGTTATCATTTTCCGATAACCAGGATGTCTTGAATAAGGAATCTTATGAACTTCATCCAAAATCAGCAACTTAACTTTCGAAATATTAGTTACATAAATTATGTTTTATATGTTAAGAAGCCTTTTTCATTAATACTATAATATGTTATTAAATTTTCAGACGATTTTTCAACCACTTTATCATCTAATTTTTGGTAATTTTCGTCTTGCTTAATTCCTTCTTCGATCTTATTTTCCAGATCAGTCTTAAAAGTGTTGATTGCTGCCACAAAACTTTATCTACCATTTCTGCTCAAAGCATCAGCAACCTTATTCTCCTTTCCATTAATGTGGTGAATCTCAAAATCGTACTCGCTAAGGAAAGCTAACCACCTAGCTTTCCTTGCGTTAAGATTTGTTTGATCCAATAAATACTTTAAGCCCTTATTATCAGTCATTAAAATGAATTTTCTTCCGATCAAGTGACGGCACCACATTTTTAATGCATGTATCAAGGCTGCCAACTCAAGATCATAAGTAGCATAATTATTTTCATGTATTTTTAACTTCATTGACTCAAAAGCAATGGCATGACCCTCCTGACTTAAGACCCCTCCAAGTCCATCGTTGCATGCATCCGTGCATACAATGAAATCCTTATTGGGACTTGCAATTTTTAAAATGGGTGTTGTAGTTAATAACTCTTTTAACTTATTAAAACTTTCTTGACACTTTTGATCCCATACGAATTTCTTCCATTTCTTCTGCAAAGAAGTGACGGGGTTAGCAATTCTAGAGAACCCTTCAATAAACTTTCTATAATAGCCCATTATACCCATGAATGACCGCACATCAGTTACGTCCTTATGGACAGGCCATTCATTAATTGCTTTTATCTTATCAGGGTCAACAGAAATGCCTTCTTTAGAAATTATATGACCTCAATATTGTATTTTATCTTTATAAAAATCACATTTACTGAACTTGGCATAGAGCTGGTGTTCTCTTAGTACTTGTATAATTATTTTTAAATGTTTGTCATGCTCTTCTTTAGTTTTCGAGTAAACCAGAATATCATCAATGAATACCACTACAAACTTATCCAAATATTTATGCAAAACGTTGTTCAGTAAACACATTAACACTGTCGGTGCGTTGGTTAGCCCAAAAGACATAACTACGAGCTCGTAGTGTCCATAACGCGTTTTGAATGCAGTTTTGAATATGTCCTTGTCTTTTATCCGGACTTGATGATAACCCGACCTTAAATCAATTTTAGTGAATATCTATGTTCTGCGTACTTGATCAAATATATCATCTATGCGGGGTAAGTGATATTGGTTCTTAATTGTCATTTTATTAAGCTGACGGTAATCAATGCACAAATGCATGGTACCGTCCTTCTTTTTAACAAAAATTATTGGTGCTCCCCCAGGGGACACACTGGGCCTTATGTAGGTTTTATCTATTAATTCTTTCAGCTGTGATTTTAACTCATTTAACTCCTGAATATTCATCCAATAGGGAGCCTTCGAGTTTGGTACCGCACTGAGTACTAACTCAATGGTGAAATCAAGTTCCCTTTACGGAGGTAATCCTGGAATTTCTTCCGGGAATACGTTAGAAAAGTCCCTAAGGATGGGAATATCCTCTAGTTTTAACTTGTCTTCTTTAGATGTACACTCGTCATTAATAACATTAACAACAAACATTTTACAGCCTTTTCTGATAGCTCTCTTTACTTGTAGAGTAGAAATCTGCCTTACTGAAATCTTCCTATGAATTCCTTTAACTGTTTCTGAATTACCTTCATTATGTACACATGTAAAAGATTTGTTATAACAATTCAAAAAAACCCTATGTTGTTCAAGCCAATCCATACCAATTAACAAATCATATGATCCTAAGGGTAAAACATTCATATTAATTTGCATTTTCAACTGACTTTAAAATACTTCACAATCCTTTACAAAATCTGTAACTTTTCTTTTAGTTCCTGTTGCAAGCTGAACTAACCATGCATTATCAAATTTCTCTATTTTTAACTTGCAACGGTTTACTAAAGTAGGTGAAATATAACTTAGATTTGCACCTGGATCTATTAGAATAGAAATAGACTCATTTGGTATCATACTTTCAATTTCGACCATGGATGTTTGGTCCGCTTGACGGTTCTCCAGTGATGCATTTATCCTGGGCATTTCTCTTGTGATATATCCAACTGTAGGTTCTGCTTGCATAGTGTGAATATTGTTGGCTGTCCTCTTGTTGCGTGGGCAATCTACTCTCTTATGTGGTCTGCCACATTCATAGCACTTCATGGGTCCTTTCTGTTCAGCATACCTATTGTTGTTATTATTGTTATTGTTGTGATTATTATTGTTAGGTACGTTTCTTGCAGTAGTAAAATTATGAGATGCATTATTCCTGTAATTATTAGGAAAATTTCTGTTGTTAAAATTTTTCTTAAAACCTCCAGAATTATGATTAAAATTCTTTTTTTTATAGTCAAACTGATTATTCTTACTGCTCTTCCAGCCAATTGTTCCTTCTCTTTTTCTGTTTTGAGCAAAATAAAAATTTGCCTTTCTCATGGCCTCTTCCAAAGTGGATGGATTATCATACTCTATACGGTCTTTTATATTAAAAGGTAGACAGCTGAGAAACCTTTGCACTTTAGGCTTTTCCTCGACCATATAGGGCATATACCTTAGAAAACTAAGGAACTTGCTGCATAGTTATTTCATGTTCATTGTACCCAACTTTAAATCGTAAAAATCCTTCGACTTATCTTCAAAATATTGTTCCGACAAAAACTTATTTTTAAACAAACTTTTAAACATAGTCCAAGTTACTTCTTTTTCTTTTATACTCTTAATTCTTTTAAGATCCTACCACCAAATATCTGCTTTCCTGGTTAGATTGTAAATAGCCATCTTGGCTTTTAGTTGAGAACAGTAGTCGTAAATATTAAAGTATTTCTTCATTCCAGACAGCCAAGCTTTTGTTGTCTCACCCTTCTCACTTTCGCCATTAAAGGTGGGTGGCTTAATCTTTTTAAATTCCCCAGTAATTTGTTCATGATGTCTATGTTTTCTCTTTTTAGAGTAGCATTCACTGCTATTGCTGTCATATTAATATCATCATTACTTGGAACAGATTTAGAGGATGAGTAACTGTTCCTTTTATCATTTCTTGTCTTCTTATGCTTATGTTGGTGGGACATTGTTTTAGAATCAGCCTTCATTTCTGATTTTCTGCCTCTTTCATCATTATAACAATTTCCTTTTAAATTATGTTGTAACTCTTCCTATACCTTAAGGATTTGTTCATTTTTTTCTTTAATAGCTTTTAACTCAGATTTTAAATTCTGTACAGTGCGTAAAATTTCAGAAGACTGGTTGTTTAATTCAACATAAATTCCTTCATAATTGTTATTATTAATGCATTCATTACGAGGGGATCTATCCTCTGTTGATTCTTCTGGTAATTCCATACCTGCAATTTAACGGTAAATCTGTTCTGTGCAAAAATAAAATTGAATTACAAAGTTAGTAACATAAAATTTCTGTTTTTGTTTCTATTTGCATGCATGAGCCTAAATCAGGCCTAGAGTTTGAACTTGCGCTCTGATAACACTTGTAACATCCCAAAAATCGCTAAAATTTTAAAAAAAATTGATATAGCCTAAATCATAAGAGAAATGCTATCTGCGGAATGAAAGTTATTTAACTAATAGATAATGACAGCTTAATAAAATTATCATAGTTATTCTTAAGCATAAAAAGATTATAGATTAGAAATGAAATGTGATAAAACAATGTTTATTTCTTATGTGTAATGATCTAGTAACAATATTGATCATTTGTTTGCATATTTCTGAAGGGGTTCCTACAGGGTGCCCTTGGGTTTACTTAGCTTGATAGCTAAAGTGTTGGATTCTTTTCTTTCGCAGATCTGCAGGTAAGGTAAATAAATAATTCTAGTACTTCGAGAGGTGTTTTACTTTTCAGCTAGATGTCTCTGTTTTAAGATAGGTGTATAAGTACTGCCTATGCATGAAGGTAGCGATGGTATGAAGTTCCTAGCTTTCCTAATCAACTTGTATCATTTTTATACTAACACTTGTAGATGTTTTACACTATACTTCTGTGGTAACTGTTGGTAGATTCAATGGAATTACAACTTACATTAACGGTCTGAAAATGCGACAAGGTTGAACAAGATTTACTTTGGTGAAAAGTGATAACAGCTATCATAAGATGATATCCATTATTACGACATAGTTGAGCATTGAATGATCTTAGTGAATAATAAAATTTGACCATTTATATCTATATGGCGTATCGCAAATATTCAAATTTCTAGATGTGTTGTTACATGTTTTGCTATGTCACTTTATAGGCAAGATGTTGCTTGGTTAATCGAATGCGACACATATTATTTTGTGGTCAAACCCTAGCTTTCTAAATAGTGTGAGGGTTAGATTTATAATGCATTAGCCTTATGCAAAGTGACCTAGCTTTTGAAATCATAATGCAGGTTTACTATATGCATGAATTAAATGTTAAAGTTATGGTGCCTACAAACTAAGGCTTGTGTTGACATTCTAATACATGCTTGATATATAAATATATCGTATATTTTGATTTTGCAACATATAATGGCTATGCGAATTGATTTGGCATTGGAAACATGATATGCATATAACCTATGGTTCGAAGTGCAATGCACACATGCTATGCGAATTATAACATGATTTGAAGCTTTATACGTGAATGTTATACCGTGATGTGATAATACCCTATGGTTTGAAACTATACAATGGGGTTGTATTATAGTGGTGATGTTATCCCGAGATCAAGCTGTAAACAATAACTTCGACACTGACATGAACTAAATTCCGTTGCAGGAATATTCTGGCAAGCGATACGTAAGATCCAGTATTAAATGCAAACCCTGTGTAATGGTAGTGGTTTGTCTCGATGGCTCCGACGTGTATCTGGCTCCACGTGATGTAGTTGTATAAATGGTGAGAACTTGCTGAACTGTAAGCTCTTCCCTGGTGATATGGCACTCCAACTGGACTTGCTATTTATTGAAGTTATTAATGGTGGGTGATCATAATCTCTATCTTGGTATTGGCGTGGCTTGGCTGGCCAAATCTCGCCTGTTGATCTAACCACCTCGATCGTTGAGATCTAAACCTTAAGACAATCTCGCATTACTGTTTGTTATTTTCCTTAATGCATTCATTTGGAGTTTTTGGGTTTGGGAAGAGGCCGACAAGCCGCTGAATAGCAGGGATTGACCCTGGGTGGTTTCTTGATGGCTCTGTAACTCCAATCTCTGTAAATTAATGGTGAAAACTTACTATATAAGTTGCTCGAGTTCGAAAGGTGTATGGCAATGAAACCCTGTGGCTTTCCTCGTGTGATAGATTAGGTTCTCGATGAGTTATACTCAGAGTTCAATAAATGTTCAGTTGCATGATGCCCCTGTTGCGTCGGTTGGAAGAATTGGAAGCATGAAGCATTCCATCAGTTTGTTATTGTGAAGGTAACCTTGACTCGTAACACTGTTTGTGAAATACAGTTTTGGCTTATCAAGTATTTGTTTGGAACTCGTTATAACTTCTGGTTTATTTGTGTGGCAGGTACTGCCTTCATTGTGAATTTTACAGTGCCGGGGTTTGTTGGCAATGGATGGAATGCTACACTTTGGTAAGCCCCGGTGGCATAACCCTCCGTAGGTTCTCCTGGTAGCTTTTGGCCATCGTTTGAAGTTGTAACAACTTTGTTTTCTGGAATTCGTGGTTCAAAAACAATGTTGTTTTGTTTTACGCCTGTGTTATGGATGCCTCTCGGCATACAGGGTCAATGTAATAATTTTGTAGGTTACTGTACATTGTTTTGGATTCTAAGTTTGAACTGGGCAATGTACTTCTGTCCACGAGGGTTTCAAGCTCTGTCGAGTTTTCAATAAGAAGAAAAATTTACAAGTCTATGTTGCAGTAGTTGTTTTGTTTCGTCGTTTTTGGGGCTTGGCCCATGAACATGAACTGTGACTCATCGATTAAAATGTGGAAATAAACTTGTGTTTTAGCATACCTCTGCGTTTGACTTTAATGTAATACGAAGTATGGTTTGTGAAAGTAGGTTTTAATACATCTGCTGCTATTGTTTTCTTTTATGGACTGTGAAACTATGAAATGTAAAACAATGGAAAAAGGAAACCTTGTGATGTATAAGAATAATGAGAAGACTGTTTCTATTACTAAACATGGGGTAGATGTTCGTAATCTATGATATGGTTCCAGCCTGTATGTAGTCTGTCGATTTTGAAATGATGTTGCATTTTCCTTCTATAAGCTTTTCAAAGGTTAGGGTTTGGCTCTGTTTAAAATGTATGGATATGAGTTTGCTCGTTGTTAAGACCTCGGCAATCCAAACTTGTTTTTGCTTTTGTTGTTTAGATTTGTTCTACTGTTAATTAAATAATGGAACTTTGAAATAATAGTGAGGTTGTTCAACTAGCTCGAACTGTAGAAAAGAATGTAGTTGTGTGTTTTGTTTTATGGCAATAGAAACATGTGATTGAACATTAAGTTGATAACTGTTTAAAATAAAAATATATTCTTTAATATCTCTGTTGCTATCGTTCAATGATAAATTCAATAGTTTTAAGGTTTGGCTATGAAAATGAAAAATGTAAACCCTAGGTCTGTAACATGAGACTTCTATTATATGACAAGAAGATTTGTTTGCCATAACATAGAAAAAAAATTATATAATTTTCAGAAAGGAAAATTATTTATACCTAAACAACTGATATTTATAAAATGGAGAAAACATTATTGTATATTCTTAAACAAATTATCTATGCAGAATAATAAGGAAAAACATTGATACATGTATACATAGGAAATTAACAGTAAACAATAACTTAAGAAAATACAACGTTTTTATCTTCTCATTCACATGACTATTTTGTCTATCATTCATCCATCCAACTTAATTTGTCTCTATACTAGAGTACAATGCAGTTCCTATAGCATGGGGAAAAATGCAGAGAATATCTATTTCATTCATCAATTCTATTCATAATTTTAATTTGGTTCAGAAACTAAAAGTAGGGATAATTAAACCAGAACACATTCTGTAATTAAGAATGAAATACTTGCAATAAACAGATTTAACTACTTAATAACAGATAAACAAATAGAACCTGTAAATGAAGATAGGGCCGAAAAACACCCAAGGAGGCATGTTCCTCCCAACCTATTCCAGAAGAAGCAGCCCAACTACTGGCTTCTTGTGAACCCCCGAGCCTGATTACTGAACCACTAAGTAGATGGAATCTGTGTAGAAGCAAGGCACTCAAAATGCTTCAGCACTCAGCATCAACCTCCTGAAATAACATGCCTTCAACACTCAAAATCAACCTCCTGAACTCAATAAGAGTTTGGCAGAATCACAACATGATCAACAACATAGCATATCCCCTCATCAAATCTCTTGGGTGCAAACACAGCAAAACCCCAAGGTAAATTTCCTCGTCAGGAAAAGTGATGAACCTCAATTCAAAATTTGATGGCTATTATATAGACTGCCTAGGTCTTTAGTGGCCAGTTTGGAATAAATGAGCCTCAAGCTCCAGTCCCATCTTTCAGGGCACTATGACCACATTTCAAGGGAGTTGTCCCATACCAACAGCTAGTTAGTTTCATCATGATGCTGCCACTTGTCCATTTCCTTCTACCCCAGATTCCATTCCACCTGGTGGATCAGTAACCACTCTTTCAACAATCCTCTTAGGTGTTTGTCTCATATTTTATTTATTTAATAATAATATATTGTGCAAATTACAGTCATCCTTGGACACCTATCCAACATAAAACTATACAATAAAAGTTATCATAATGTTTTCTAACACAAAATGTTTTCCAGCAAAAAAAGGGTATGTTACATAGACATAACTAGCTAACATAATCCAGGTATGTTTTTCCTATATCAAGTTAGAATCCTACCTTGTGATAGGATCTCTTATATAAGTATACATGGTATGATTGATAATGATTATTCATAGGTTTGAATAATCATGGGTGTATGCATATTATGCTTTTTACCTTAATTGATGATATGACTAACCAGAACAGTCATGAAAGTATAGGTTTGAGCAATCACGGGTTTATGCATATTATGTTTCTTACCTTAATTGATGATATGACTAACCAGAAGAGTCATGAAAGTATAGGTTTGAGTAATCACGGGTTTAGGCATATTATGTTTCTTACCTTAATTTATGATATGACTAAACCATAAGAGTCCTTGAATACTAATGCTTATTATTTTTGTTTGAAATGATCATGACTATACATGCTTAAGATTATTGTGTTTTGATAGTATTGAGAATATACTAATGAATGTGTGATTATGTATGAGACCTCGAGGATAACACAATGATGATACTAATAAGCATGCATAGTGATTAAGGATGGATATAAGTTCAAGGACAGGTAATCCAGGAAGCAAAAATCAAGAGCGAGCACAATTCAGTAGTTTCTACAAGGATGAAGATATTCAGAGGGAGTTGACCACTTCTCACAATCCACATCAGAATGGAGTTACAAAAAGGAAGCAAAGACTGAGAGGGAGTCAACCTTACAACCAAACAAAGATAAGTATTTTGATTGTCATTTCTTGCATATTTGTTTGTTTAAATATTATTGTTCAATGATGTATATGCTTATGTTCCTAGACATATGGTGTGTATTATGCATATTAGAATAATTGCATTAATGAACGGTATACTACTAATTTGCATATGATGGGTAAGTGGCCTATGGCACTATACAACATTCCATTACTACTTATCTAGAATGAAACCTCTTCGCTGACATATTGGGAGTTGTGCACACTCTTAACAATGTTCTGGTACAGATTGGAAGGCATCTAGAAAGTTACGGGATATGGATAAATGTTGTATTGAAGCATTGGCTAAAATAATTGCATTACTGTATGACATATTTCTTTATGTGTAAGAATTTGTTCTGAAAACTATGAGATGTTTCTAATCATGCAATTTAACTTGTTTTGTAGGAAATATCGTATACCATCACCTACAAAAGAAGGACTACAACATTTGTTCGGCAACAAAGTTATCTATTGAAGATATTGAAGATGTTGAAGTTCCCAAGATTCGGGAAGAATGCCATGATCGAGGAGTACCATTTGATCATGAAGAATGATATTTGGGATGCGGTCCCAAGACCTGAAGGGGAGTCTGTTGTGACTTCCAAATGGATCTATAAGATTAAGCATGCTGCAGGTGGCAGCATAGAGACTTTTGCTCCTGTAGACAGATCCACTTCCATTAGATCAGTACTTGCTCTGACTACAGTGATGAAATGGAAGATACACCAGATGGATGTCAAGACAGCTTTCTTGAATGGTGTAGTCGAAGAGGAAGTGTATGTGGAGCAACCACTTGGGTTTGAGACACATGACCGAGAGTCACATGTGTGCAAATTGAAGAAATCCATGTATGGTTTGAAACAAGAAACTAGGACCTGGTATGGCAGGATAGATGGCTTTCTGTCCAGTTTGGTCTTTACCAAGAGTAAAGCAGATTCCAACCTTTACTACAAGGTTGAGGAAGGCAATCCAGTGATACTACTTTTGTATGTGGATGACCTGTTTGTTACAGGTGAGGATAGATTGATTGCCAACATGTAGTGGAAGCTTGCTGCCGAGTTCGAGATGAAGAAATTGGAGATGATTCACTACTTTCTAGACATGGAGGTGTGGCAGAGTGCAAATGGAATCTTCCTTGGATAATGGAAGTATGCAGTAGAGATCCTGAAGAGGTTTGAGATGATGGACTTCAAGGCCATGGAGACACCTATGGCATCGAACCTGAAGCTTCTGTGTGATGCTTCATCTGAGCCGGTTGATTTCACTATGTATCGTCAAATGATTGGGTCCTTGATGTACCTGACGAACATGAGACCAGATATTTGCTTTGCGGTGAACACATTGAGCCAGTTCGTGACGGATCCGAGGAGTGTTCACTTGGTTGCTGTAAAGCATATTCTGAGGTACCTGAAGGGTACAGTTGATTATGGGCTCAAGTATGATGTGAATCAAAAGTTTAACCTGTAGGGTTATGTTGATTCAGATTGGGCAGGTATTGTTGCAGATAGGAAGAGCACTTATGGGTGTTGCTTCAGTATGGGATAAGGTGTGATCTCTTGGTTTAGCAGGAAGCAGTCCTACGTAGAACTGAGTACAGCTAAAGCAGAATATGTTGTAGCTTGTTCAACTAGTTGTGAGGCAGTATGGATTCGGAAGCTACCGTTTGAGTTTTTTGATCTCCCGCTGGAGGCTACTAGTATATTTTGTGACAACCAGAGTTGTGTGAAGTTGTTTGAGAATCCAGTGTTCCACAACAGGTCGAAACACATTGAGATCAAATATCACTATATCAGGGATATGGTGCAGAGAGGAGCAGTGAAGCTCATGTATGTTGCGACAAATGAGTAGGTTGAAGATGTGATGACGAAGCCACTAGCTAGAGTGAAGTTCGAGTACTTTAGAGATAGGCTTGGTGTTCTTCATATTGATGACACTTCAAGGAAGAAGTGATGGACACATTTGCAGGAGCCATTCCAAGCATGGTGAGAGGAGGATCCTTCCCATGGCTGTGGATGTAAGTGCTGGATGATGAGCATCAGGATGATACTCCAGTTACTGCTCTGTATATGCATCAGGTGGATGCTGGAGATGATCAATTGGATCATTTATATGTATATGTATGTACGCATCATGTTGGATGCTGGATATGATCAATTGGATCATTTATATATATGTATGTACGCATCATGTTGGATGCTGGATATAATCAGTTGGATCATGGGTATGTATCTGTAGATGTATCAAGTGGATACATTGTATGATCAGGTAGATCATGTATGTTGATATGTATCAGGTATGATCAGGTGGATCATGTATTTGTATATGTATCAGGTGGATACATTGTATGATCAAGTAGATCATGTATGATGATATATATCAAGCAGATACTATGTATGCATCAGGTGGATGCATTGTATGATCAGGATGATCATGGATGACGAGCTTCAGGATGTTGCTCAAGATATGCATCAGGACGATGCAGTGATGAGTATCAAGACAATACTCTAGATGATATGCACCAGGATGATGCTATGATGATGATCAGGATGATCATATGTATCAGGTGGATACATTACATAATCAGTTGGATTATGTGTGATGAGTTTCGAAGACACAGATGCACATGAGCTTTTCAGACATGGTTGTAGATGTGTTCTCCCATGGTCGCAATGTAATTGCTGGGATTTTCAGACATGGTGGCAGATGTGTTCTCCCATGGTCGTGATGTAATTGCCAGGGCCATTCGAGCATGGTTGTAGATGTGTTCTCCCATGGCTGCGATATAAGTGCTGGGGCCATTCGAGCATGGTTGTAGATGTGTTCTCCCATGGCTGCCGTATAAGTGATGGGGCCATTTGAGCATGGTTGTAGATGTGTTCTCCCATGGCTGCAATATAAGTGTTGTTCCATTCCGACATGGTTGTAGGTTGGTCCTCCCATGGTCATTGATGTAAGTGATATGGGCCTTTCACGGATGGTGGTAGGTTGGTCCTCCCATGCCGGTGAGTGTAAGTGTTGTGTGTGTGCATCTAGGTTGTGGTTCGTGATACTCTGTGGCCATGGACTGGTTGTGCAGTAGCATGTAAAAGGCCCTGGGAGATCCGATAGATTGAGCTATGTGCTTGTAATCAGTCCTGGGATGCTCTTTCGAGGTTTTGTGGCACACATAATAAGTCCTGAGGATTCCACAGTATGACCAGTGATGATGAAGACCTACAGGTGGTGGGAATACATCCAGTATGAAAAAGGACTAGCTCTGTAAAACTTCCTATGACAAGTAGATTCAGAGATTGATTAAGATAGCAGTAGCAGTGACGATGATGATGACTCGATGATGATTATCCAGTGACGATGATCCATAGAAGAAGACTTGTGCTAGAGGACCTGTGTTGAGAAATACCTTCCCAGTTAAGAGGGAGTGTTGATGTATATGTAACTTCAGAATGTATTTCATATATGTATATTGTACTCCTATAGAGATGGTATTATTCCTCTATACGGAAGTGTTTGTATTCCTATAGAGATGTTATTATTCCTCTATACGGAAGTGTCGTCATTTATATTGTAAGTGTCATAACTTATACTTGATGGGTTATTAGGCCACCTTGTTGGGGTCAGCCCTATATAAATCATGTGGGTCGAAGGTTTATTAGACCACCCTATTGGGGGACGACCATGTGGGTCAAAGGGTTATTAGACCACCCTATTGGGTGTCGGCCTAGTCATCTTTGTGTTATGTGGTTAAGTTGAGGCTGACCTAGTAAAGGTTATTAGGCAAGTCAAGTCAAGTATAAATAGATTGCGGGAGGCACTCTATTTCATCATTCTATTCTCTCTCTCACTCTTTGGAGAGTGGCGCACTTGTGGAGGAGGAGAAGCTGCTGCTAGGAGATGTCTATCTCTTATGCTTGGGTTGTATCATTTCTCTATCTATCTCTGAGGAAGTTATTGGGGTTTTCACCTTTATGGTTTTCCCCAAGTAAACTCTATGTCTCTTGTGTGCTTGCATTATTGTGTCCATGATTGATATGTTGTAGATATGTTGTACATGTTATTCTCTCAGTTAAGATCCTATATCAGATTGAAGTAAATTCTGAAAAATTAACATATGCACCTTGGTCATACTGCGCATTATCTTGTTTCTGTGGAGTTTCTTCTTGGACTCTGTACACTCCACCACCCTGCATATGCTCTAGATCTCGCTTTCTCTCCATCATGAGATGATATGATCTATAGTTTGACTCATCATGTCCAAATGATTTACAGAAGTTGCAATATAAATTCTTAGGGGTGCGCACATACTTCTGAATTAAGTAGCAGTCTTTTGGCCGGTGTCCTCTAGTTCTACAGATCTCACACCCTGGTGCTTGGTTCTGATTGAGTGGATTCGGTGCTCCACTGTTAAGGTATTCTGAAAATAAAGGATAGTGCTCTCTGGTGTGCCCTTCTCCCTTGCATACTATACACCAGACTTCTTGTCTTTGTTCTTTCCCCTTCTTCATGTCTTGCAACTATAATGTCAAGGTAGCTAGTTGGGTCTGGATCTAGGAAATTCCAGTGCTAGTCTCACCTATAGGTGAAGCTTCCAACTTCATCTCAATCTCCAAGGCTTCTGCCTGCAAAGCCACTTTCTGTTGCATCAATGGCAGTCTAATATGGGGCAACAACGCGGCAATAAACCATTCTTGGTGCTGTTGCGGTGCTATGTCAAAGCTGATCTGGTCTAACAATGTATTAAACTTCTGGTCAAATTCCCAAACTGTCTCATTAGGTTTTTGATTAATTTCCCTTAAATCTGTTATACATTGGGATTCTGACTTTGGTTTCTTGAACTCCCTCAATAATGCAGCCTTAATCTCCACTAAGGTTCTATTTTGTCCCTAAGAATACTTCATGAACCAGTGCAAGGCTCTATCTCTTAACATAGTGACGAGCTGCGCTCGCTTCACAGCATCATCCTAAACTTGCTTGACACTCCACACGGCTTCACATAGAAACCAATCTTGCTTAGGGTCCTCTAGACCCGTTCCTTTAAATATCAGCAGTTTTATGTCGTTAGTCATTCTCATTCTTGGCTGCGCGATGGTCTAAGTGGTGTTAGGGATATTACTGAGTGGGATATTCTGAATCGGGATATTCAGAGATGAAATAGTTTGCGACAGAATGGTCTGAGCGCTAGATCCTGCTATGTTACTGGTATTGACACTATGAGGATTAGGAATATTAACAACGGGAGGGTTTTGAACTGACGGATTCTAAGAAATAGGAGGTGCGGTACTTGCAATCGGTGGATTCTGCGGAGTAATAGGCTGATAAGTGGCTGATAGGGGTGTGGTCTGGCTATCAGGATGGGCTTGGAACTCAGTTTCTACACGGAGTCCACTCTTCTTGATGTTAAACTTATATCTCTTTCCACTTCTCAAACTATGTGTTTCTTTGTCAGAGTCACTATATATGCTATTCACCATTACAGACTCAAAATCTTCTAGGAATTTTACTGCATTCTTAAAATGCCTTTCTTAGCTAAAATCATTTTGATATATAAACTCAAATTGTTCAGGTACTTACCTCTAAAACCTTTGAAAAACTCTGCTTCGGCTGTGCTGTAGTACTTCAGGGTGTCCACAATGAACTCTGTAATGAAGCCTTCTAGTATACTGTCAAGCCAAAATTTGACTGCTCGCGAAAGTGGACTATCTATTGCTTTGAGCCTCGTAATGAGCTCCGGGGTCCACTCGGTAGGTACTTCTGGATGGAAACAGTTCTTTCATTCTACGAGCCTCAATATCCACTCCTGCAACTCATTTCCAAAGGATACCCAGAAAATTTCATCAATATCTTTCCACTGGTATTTGTTCAACCAATCTATGTCAGAGAGATGCGGATGTCTATTTTCCTTCCTTGCGAAGTCTCTTTCTGTCTTGTCACACCATGCCCAAATCTCTTTCTTGTTTGGGTGCCAATTTTCTGCAATCAATAGAACCTTTTCTTCCGAGCACATCACTATTTCAAGCGCAACAACTCATCACCGATTCTTATCATGACAATGGAACCATTTGTTGGCTTACATAACTGTCTTGATGTTTTCTATAAAGACCCAGGTTCTTCATGGTTCAAGGAACCAACAAAACCCCTTTTCACCGTCCCTTTCATCTACAATCTGCGAACAAACTGAGGTCTCACCCAAGGTGAAGTTATGGGGGGGCTGCGGAATCTAGTTTCCATAACTAGGTGATGAGTGCGTAAACCGATCTGGAAAACAGTGCGTTGCGGGACTCGCGTTGCGGACTAAGGACTACACAAAGTTCACCTTCTTCGCAGCTAATACTACTACAAGCGAGGACACTTGCACAACTCACGCATCCAAGGATTGCGCGGTTCGGAGGGTTTTTCGATGACAGGACAACACAACTAATAACTATGCTTCATCTTCGGACTTAACCAACTTCAGTGACTTTACTTATAATTTCCTATCCATTCATCAATTGACTTAGGTTATTTATCTTATGACTTAAGCAATATGACAAATCACAATGTACTGCGCACTTTTGGTGTTGCACTACGAGGGAATCGCACGACTCGAATTCCACTGCTTCTAATGTTTACTCAATCATCTTATGCATTCATTATGACTGGGAAATACCTATGCATCTAAAATTCATCCACATATGTGATACTTAACATATTATTCCCATCTTCATTCCCTATGGCGAATACATATAAAAGTAAGAACATATAAGCTGATAAACGAGATCTTAAGCATTCATTGTAAGCAAATATGCAGATTCAAACACATAAATAGTCACACAACACAGAATTTAACGTGGTTCACCCCCAGGATGGGAGCTTCCTCCACAGTAACTTTTGTTATATTATATTGGGAAGGGTACAACAGTTCCAGTCTGCGCACTTAGCTGCAGACTCTCTTCTCTCTCTATAGGTCTCTGCGCACGCAGCTGCAGAGCCTTTACAATGGCATTCAGCAATGCAAAAACAGTATTACTTAAGATTTGGCAATTCACAATTCAACATTAACCCTTTCCCTTAAAAAATGTTCCCTTTTATAGACCATCCTGTAGGTCATGTCTTTACAATGCCTAGGCAAAAACCCTAAGGTTTCACAAAACTATCACGGTTTTCCCCTTATTGGACTATTAGGCTCTGATAGCGACTCTTCCGTCCTGGCCATCCTCTAGGCATGGTCACGTCACTTTCATCCTGCCCTGTCAACCACATGCCAACTGTCGCTTTCATTCAGTCGTTCCTTCTCTAACAGCTTGAGGTGGTTGGTTCTCGTCGTGCTTCCTCTCCATGTGTGACTGATCGCTTTCTTTCTGCCTTAATCCTTACCCGCCTGCTTCGTAATCATGGAGTATCTTAACAAAAAATAGACCACCAATGGTCTTACCAGAATATGTACCATTTTCCTTCCAACATTCTGCCTTGCCAGATCCCTGCGGATCAGGCTCTTCGCAGTGTTGTCTCTTCATGGCACTGGCGTCCTTACTCTGCCGATGCTGCGCTGCGCTCAACTTCACAGCTCCCAAACTGTCTTTTCCAAAAATACTGAAACTGAACTTTGCTCAAATTCTCAGTTCCAAAACTGTTTTGTCAAAAATGCCTTACTTGGGCCAGGCCCAACAGTGGACCCACGTACTATTGGCCTGGGTTTGTTCCAAAAAGTTGAAACCTCCATTTCTTAAAGTCTTTGCCATCTTATTTGGGAAGGAGTATTTACCAGGGCAACCAACCCACAGATCATGACCAATCTTCAAACTTCTTCCATCCCCTATACTCCAAATAAGATGGTCTCCAACGACCGAGAAAGCTTGGATGAAAGCTTTCCATGTAATGGAGGATTTTTGTGGGATTTATTAGGGAGTCATATCTAGTCATAAATCGACAAAGGGTGGATATACTTATGGGTGACTATCTGGGCCCATAATGCATTTCCTTTGATCACTCGCCAAATTCGCTTTGCAGCAAGCACCTTTGCGAATAGGGTGGACTCTTCAGGCCCCAAGCCCCCAAATCCTTTGGAAGAGTGATTTTATCCGAGGAGACCCGGTGGAAGAAATTGTTGGGGGAATTTCCTTTTCACAAAAAATTATAACATAAACTTCTGATATGATCGTGTATACCCACATGAATGTGTGTCAAGGAAGTCCAATATATCGAGGACGCTTCTAGTACTTCCTTCATTAATATGATCTTGCCCCTGCGAGATATCCAATGGTTACATCATAGATTGATTCTTGATTCTATTTTAGTGACCAACCATGCCCAATCCTTTTTAAGGTATTCATTTGGCTTCAATAAGAAACCCAAATTGATATCCAATTCAATAAAATCAAATTGGTTATTGATCCAATATAATGAAGGATGATCAAGATTTTAAAAAGATGTTGAAGACTTCCCGGAATTAATGACCATACCTGTAAATTGTAAGATTATGACTTTGAGACGAAGTATAAGGGAGGATCCCTTATACTGTTTCCTCCTCTTTTTTCCTTGGATTCCATAACTAGATTTAAGTCTCCAGCTACAATAATATTATTCAAAGGATGCGCTTCCAAGAAAGAGTTTAAAGTATGCCAACACTCTTTCTTTTCAGCAAAGAGTAACGGAACATAAAGATTAAAAAGGGAAATAGTAAGCTTACTTGAATATTGGCTGATTTCGGTGTATAACCAATGCTGGGTTTCAAAAGATTTTTTTAAGCGGAACTTATCAGTCGACCATAGAGTTGCAAGCCCTCCCAAGGTTCCCCTAGCACTGATCGCCATTCCATCATTTTTCTTCCACTTCTGTTTTCTAAGGGATAGTAGACCATCCCCATCGATTTTTGTATTTGGAGCATGAGAATGTCGGGAGTCTTGATTTTCAGAAGATCTTTTACTACTTCTGCCTTCAGTGGGTTTCCTAAGCCTCTACAGTTCCAAGAGAGAAGGTGCATTATTTACCAGCAAGTGAGGGGATGGGGCCTCCCTTAGCTGGCCTTGTTTTGGTTTTTCTGCCTATAGACATTTCTATGGTGGAATGATTGCCTTGCATTTTTTTTCTCTCGGCTTCTTCCTCCCTTGCATCTTTAAGATATTTTCTTCCTGCTCTTTTTGATGGCTTCTCAAACATCTCATCTTCCGAAGAACCTAAGGAATCCATAGGTTTCTTCCTTTTCATTTCAACGTAGGAGAGGAGGGAGGGCCCCCCTACTGGAGAATCTGGGAGAGATAAAGGAATGTTTGTCTTTTCGTTTTCTCCTTCAGGAGGAATGTTTTGCTGTTTGAGTTCCTCAATAACTGAAACTAAATTATCTTTCGGTTTGCTGAGAATTTCAAAGGAATTTTTATTAGCTGCCAGTATTGATGAAGCCGTGCTTCCTTCACCTTGTTGTTGCTCTGTTGTGAATGCACTAGGGCCCATTTCCTTCCCTTTCCCTTTATTACTGGTGTTAAGTTTTGTCTTAGCTATTTTTTGGACTTGCATCCATTGCTCACCTTTTGGTTTTTCCACCTCTTCTTCATTCCTCTTTTTGCAATTCCTTGCGAAATGGTCATATCCATGACAAAATCTGCACTTAAAGGGTAATTTTTCATAATCAAATTCTTGGATATGTATCCAGTTAGTTATTGTTAATTTTATAGCTTCTAGGAGGCCTATTTCCAAGTCCATATTGACACAAATTCTAGCACAAGAGTACTGGTCCTTTCGTTATGCTCGGTCAATGTATTTACCAAGTGTGTTTCCAATTGATTCTAGATCCTTCAGATTCCAGTAGTGGAGTGGAAGATGAGGTAGATGCACCCAAACCGGGACCACTGATGGCACATCCTGAGTAGGATCAAAGTCAAGGTTCCAATTGTTCAGGTACAGACCCTGTGGGCCCATGAAGTATGGACCATTCCGAAATATGAGATGCTTATCTTCTACACTGTAAAAAACAAAGACAAAAAAACCTTTGCCAACCGAGTAGCTTCTTATTCCTTCCACTGTGATCAATCTCAAATTCCTCTAAACCCAAGCTTCAACCGCTTTGGGTGAGGGCCATAAGCCTGTGAATTAACCAATTAGTCCCCTCTCTACAAAATTCAAGGCAGATTTGCAAGCTTCTATTTCATGTAATGCTA
Organism: Larix kaempferi; assembly: GCA_027924585.1. NCBI lineage: Eukaryota > Viridiplantae > Streptophyta > Pinopsida > Pinales > Pinaceae > Larix > Larix kaempferi. The sequence goes on from BSBM01000062.1 coordinate 12,168,425, forward strand.
CAGTGGGATGTTTTCAAGTTTCTTGACAAATTTCTGGGAGGAGTCAGAATATTTTCTCTTATTACTTGCTGCTATCAGGTTCCTAAAATCTAGGATCTCGTTCGTAGGGAGAGAAGGATCCATAGCAATAACCCCGCTAGAGGCCATGAAGACAAAAACGCAGATTAGGTCTGTGTCTCTGACCTGGCCTCCATAGTATTATCACCGATGGAAAGCCTATCCAGAGGCCAAGAAGATAACTAAGGAAATAAAGTTACCTTCAACCAAGTCTAAATCCGATCTTGATGCACCCACATCGCTGCTAAATTCCAAGCGATGCAGGGGAGAATTCTCGTTCCACGCTGTGCAAAAACTGCTCCAAGAAACTGTCTCTTGTCTCTGCTCCATATTTGAGTCTAAAGTGTTGTGACTGATTTTGGAATAATACTGTCCCTGCACCACATATGCTGGGTTCACCTCGTCATGCTCCATCTGAATAGCCCCATGGTTTCTCATAATCAATGCTAGGCATCACTATAATCCTAATACCTGCCATTTTTTGACACTTTTTTGTTCTATCATAGTCAACTTGATTTTATATGAAACTTGGTTAAGTGATAAATCCATACCTTGGAAAAGTATGTGATTTCTAGACCACCACTGACCGTAAATTAATAAGCCCCACAATTCCTTATAATATTCTACTTCTTTATTTGTTAGTTATTCAAACAAGTATTAATCGAGAGCCAGTCTTTCCCATCTTTCACTTGCCAATATTTTTGGTGTTATTTCTTTCCACGCTTCTCTTCCAAATGAATAGGTCACAAATAGGTGACTAGATGACTCATTTTTACTCTTACATAATATACATCTTCTTGCACTAATCCAATTTATTTTCCACCCATTATCCTAAGTTAATAACTTATTTGCTAGTAGTAGACAAAATAAGATTCTTGTTTTTAGTGGACATGGAAAAATCCAGATGGATCTCCACCACTAAAGTATCTCCTCAAGGGCCTCTTCTTCTGCTCTTGATATGTAACCAAGCTTGACATTATACTTACATGAGGTGGGTTGGACCAACACAATTTATCTTCCTCATCTATTAAGTTGATAGCACTGTGTTGCACTGTATGGCCATACTGCCCCCATTCCTTTGCTAGTGCTCCCTAAAGTGTCACTTGATCTATTGAGACCCAAACTTGTGTCCAAGCATTATTATGCATATCTTAGGAAATAAATTCCTTTTCTATGTAAAACAAGTAATAAATCCTTTGAAATCCAGAAATTTCCTTTTGATCCAATCCAAGGATCCTCTCTTACCTTCACTTTTCTACCATTCCCCACTTTCTAGGCTAATCATTTCTCAACAAGTGAAGAGGCATGAACCAAAGCTCTCTAGACAATAAAATATCCTTTGGAATCTTTTATTTCTGACTTAAACCAAACGTGATTGAGTTTTAAGGTGTTTGTAGGTTTCTATTCTTCTAATGCCAACTTCAAGAGAACATGTAAGAGGTCTAAAGCCCCGCTAGTTCCTACCCAAGATTTGATCATTAAATTGTCTAATAATAAATCCCCTGCCATAGGAACCTATCAAGTCTTTTAGAAATACCATCTCTTTCCCTTCTGGCATTCCTCCAAGTCAGAATGAGTTTGATAGGTTTAATATATATCAAATTATGAGATTGAAAAAGACTTCTAGATGTCTTTTGATTTATTGTCTATACTTCCCCTATAAATACTTCTATTCTATAGAATCTCGGGAGTGGTTCTACCTAGAGATTGATTTTAAACAGTGTTTTTGTTTCTTGATTCCTCTAATTTATTCAAGTAATGTAGTTATCTTTGTCATTTTTGTTTGATTGGAAGGATCAAACATATGGGGTTATCTTATTAATGTAGCATACATATTTTGAAAAAGAGATTGTAGGATTTGTATAATGGCTTCTATTCTATCTACTTTTAAAGAAACTAAATTACAAGTTATATCAATTTTGGTGTGCTGGCTTTAATTTTGCTACACTCAACCCAAGAAACACTACATTGGAATTATGTAATATGTTATGAATTATTAGTTGTTCAATCTTATTTTGAGCTGTGTGTATCCATTTTCTATGAAATTCATTTATTTTTCTCAAGGGGCAATGATTCTTCTCCTTGGATCCTAGTAACTAGCTGGTATTGGAGTCTCTTATCATCAAAATAATTATCTTCTCTTGCTTGATACTTAGGATAGGAGTACTTTCCCCATATTTTTTCAGATATAATTTTTACAGTATTAACATAAAAAAAAAATTGGGGAACTTGTATTGAGATCCTAGGGAACTTCTATTAGTATCCCAAGGCTTTCAAATGTAACATGTGTCTCTAGAAATTCTTTGTCTTTAGTTTTGGGCTAATGGGGGGGTTGAATTTGGTCTACATAGCACATGAATTTAACACCCACAAACTTTCTATTTGTTTGCCTAGGTTTTAATGTCCATGTATCACCAATTGGTATCTGATTTTTTTATTTATTTTGAAGTGGTATAGATTCTTTTGGTCATTATATTCCTTAATAGTAGGGATGTTATATGTAATGTAACCCTATCTGTCTCTAGTTCTGCAAAATGATTTCAAGTTTTGTCCAACCATGATGAACTTTATGCCTTGGGGCATATTTTCATTATTTATGAATGTATTATGTAGTTTTAATATTGTCCAACCTCTTATTGCCATGTATGAGACTTCTAGATGAAATATGAACCTTTTAAGTTCTACACACATAACCTGTTTATTTGGGATGATTTGGCCAACTAATGCCATGTTGTAGTTTAATTGGATATCTCATATGTCTAGTTTTTCTCTTAATTGGCATCTATAGGCTTCTTGCCAATCCAAGTGAGCAATGTCCAAAGTACTTATTAAGTATTCAATGTTTATTTCATGTGAAAATCATGGATTTACAAAAAATTATAATTGAGATATATGTCCATATTTGCACCCTTTTGAGACCCAATTTCTACATTCTTGATTTGTTATGAATGGTAAAAACCAGGTGCAATGTCCACTTCTAATATAGGTATTTCAACTTTAGATTATTTAATGGATGTTGTGAATAAGGATTTGGATATTGTTTCCTTGTAAAGTTCTTTAATAAATGTTTTTGGGAAGGCAAGTCAACCTTGATCACCAATTAGAGTAGCCTTTGGAAAGTTCTAGAGGAGGAGGAGCAACTTTGGCTAGAGGTGCAAGCCATGGAGTTTGAGAAACCAAGCAAATTTAAGTTCATGTGTGCCATTGAAAGGACCTTGTGGTTGTATTCCACCATGTTGATGTTGTAGGGAAGAAAAATAGGTCACAAGTCAAAAATTTCCTACCGAGGGACTAATGAACTTATTTTTCCTTATCTGCAACTTGCTACCACCTTTCAAGTATTGACACAGAATATTCACTAAACAAACCAAGAATTATATTTGTAAATTGTAGCTATGGTTTTCACCCTAGCTGGTGCAAATGGGCACCTACTAAGGAGAAGGAATTCCTTAGTAACAGTTCAGTAAAAATGGTAAAAACAAGACAGTAAGCAAAAACAGTAAACTACTCTAAGCATGTGCATAAAATAACAAAAAGATAATAAAAATGGGTTTTTGTATTAATTTTACCTCAGATGTTGAGGTTGGTGAAGCTCTTGCAGTAGTCTAGGAGGGCTGCTTCCAATCTCCAATGGGTTCCTTCTCCTTCTCCAAAGTGTTTTGGATATGGGCCAAAGGGGCACTCAAATGTGAAATTAGCTCAAAAGGGTGAACTAGGGTTTCAGGAGTGATTTTGGCAAAGTGAGGATAGGGAAGATTGTGGATGTGAAATGGGGAGCCTCCATCACCTATTTATAGGTTTTTAGCGGTGGAGTGTTGACCCATGGTTTTGGGAACCATATGGTTTAGGTCAGGTGTATAGGGTTTTTGCTTCCTTTTTTCTCTCTTTTTCCCCTTTTTTGTATTTTTTATTCCCTTTTTAGAGGGTTTTTGCTATTTTTGGAGGAATTTACATTATTTTGGGGAAAAAAATGGAGGTTTTGGCCTTTTGGAGGCTTTTTTAATGGGTTTTTAAGGTTTTGGAGGCAAATACTGTAGGAAATATGGACAAATGAGTCATGTAATGAGGGAGATGAGGTAGTGAGCACTTTTTGGGTGTTAACATAAATAGTGAGATTCCAACCCAAACATAATTCACACAACCAACCCAAATATGCAAATGCAAGGGTTTATGTACTTTTCGGTATGTTGAATCAATTGATTTACTAGCTCATGTGTATTTCATCCAAAGAGGATGTGAAGATGTCCTTAACACCCCTAGAAGCTCAACGGATTGAAACCAAATGAGAAGAGGTCTAAGTATTGGAAAGATTCACTTATAAGTCCCTTGTATCTCCAACTAATAATATGGTCTCCTTATCTAAGTACAATTTTTCAATTCCTAAAATATACCGACTCCTTGGGATGGCTCAATATTTCCCCATGAGGCCAAACGTAAATATCAATACAATATGACTACACTGGGAATTTTTTGTTCCTTGACACTAATAGACCAAGTACATTTATGTAGATGCAAAACAATGCAATAACATAAACTTACAAAATATAGTAATATAGATTATGAGTTATAAAACATTATACAACAAGTATACTTTTTAACTTACAATCAATGATATGGAGGCCAAGCAACTCGATTTTAGGCATCATAATTTTTTTTTAAGTACAATCTATGTTTTTATTAACTCCATTTTTTTTAACAAATGGGACCATGTTCTTCATTTGGTCCTAAATAAACCAAAATATCATGAATGTATACAAGAATAAATGTAACAGACAATTATTAATGGGTGTTTTTAACTATAATGATATAATCAAACATTGTTCTAAGCATTATTTTGATTTCAAAATTCTTCATATACATTTTTTTTTTGTTGCATAGTTCTAAGTTTCTAAGTACAAATTCAATAATCTGACTATTGTTAGACTCACAATATAGCTTACAACCATAATTTATCTATTCTAATTAATTAATTTTGATACTTAGGGTAGATGCTCATAATAGTTTATACAATTTAATGAAAATAACTTAATAAAAAAGAAAATAGTAGATCGCCTATAACACTATCGGATTTATGTTGGTTAATGCACATTCATTTTTCATATTTTTTGCATTTCTAGGGGACAATAGCACTCCTACTAGAGTTCTCCCCTGATTTTAGGGTTAAGGGAACACTTGCATGGTAAAGGCCCCCTTTTTAGGGTCAAAGGCACCCTCACAGCCAGTTAACCCCCTTTTTTAAGGGATTTGTGCACTTAAGTTAAGCAATTTGGGCTCAATTAATTGTTGAATACATCCTAGTTGACTATTTTGGATTAGTTAAGTGTCAAATGCACCCTAGTTGGCTAATTTGGGCCAATTACACTTCAGTTTCACATGCATGTCAACTTAAACACTTGTTCCTCATGCATGATTTATTTAAATACCTCATGAGGCAATTCTAGGACTATTGAACCTTTGCTACACTTGCATGACCTAGTTTACTTCCTAAGGAGGGTGCGTTTTTCTAACACAGAGCACCTCTCTTTATCGGATTTAGGCCTAGTTATCCCTAACAACACTTGCATGGTCAACACAACTCCCTAAGGAGGACACATTTGACCATTCAGGGTGATTTCTCTTAGGTTTAACTAGCTTATGTTTGTGCATGTAATTAATCCTAAGCTTGATTACCTATATTTGAAGATTTGCAACTCAATGATCAAGCATTTATTCATTTACTCTCTTTTAGCATTCATTGGTTATTAAATATTACATTGTTTGGATCATTACTTGTATTATCTTCTCTTTTATGTATTGTTAATTGTATTACTGCTCCATTTAGCTTCTAGATCCATTGGTTCAAATCTCACATAGTATCAAAGCCTTGGTTATTCTAAACAAGTTTTTTTATAGGTTTGCAAATTCAAGACATAGCTTAAAGCTCACAGTCAGGATGGGTCAATCTACCTAGCTAATTCTTACTCCATTCAACTACTTTGAATGGAAGACTGGGATTGTGATTGGATTGCACAACAAAGGCCTCTACAAGATCACAATGGGAATATAAATTGAGTCAAATTTCATTGTTGAAAATACAAGATGGTTTAATTGGATAGATGAAGCTTTTGGATTGATATGTATCTCAATTTCCCCTAACCTCCTATATCGCATTGTTACTAAAAATATACCAATGAATTTTGAACCAAGATGGAAGGACTCTTTGGGAAGTAGGATGATATGAGATAACACCAATTGGATAATGAGCTCAACAAATTGAGCCTGAGAACTATCCAATATTGAATCATGCTCTCCCATCTTATTGGGAGATGATTTACCAGTTTAATAAACCATTCTGCCAAGGGAGAACGTGCTATAGATCCAGTTCTTATTGATGTTTCTTCAATTTCCTGAAGTGATATTTTAGATTTGCATGTAGAAATTGTTCACATTTATGAGCAGGTTTTTGTAGATCCAACAACTAGAAAACTTTGGGCACAACATACTCTTCATGTAATAGATGATCTAGGTTGATAGCCAATATATATGTGGTGGACTCACTCACATTTTCAAGGTGCTCCTCATGCACTCACTACATTCATTGTTACATGGTCATTATAAGATATCCATAGTGTTTTTTAGAATTTGTAGTAAATTCATATTTGAATACTACCATGAAGGAGGAACATCTGGCTCTAATGAAGAACCAACCTTGGTATCCATATCCCCTACCCACTAGTAAGAGACTTGCATGGAGCAAGTGGAAGTATCGATCAAATTTGGTAGTTTGGGGGGGTCTAGCACTCTCTTCTCACATATCTATATATAAGCATAATAATGAATAATATCTACAAGCATGATAATGAGAATGCTTCTCTCATTCTTCTATTTATATTATAGGTGAAGGGATGTCTATAATGACTAGTGACATATCCCACTACAAGCAATCTACAAGATGTTGGTTGTGGAGCTTGATCTTCCTTATTCAGAGGTTGTGTTTTAGCCGTGTCTGGATCCCAGCCCATGGAGGGGGGGTTTGGGGGGGCCTTCCCCCCAAAAATAGTCTCCATGGGGGGTCTAGGGGGGCGGCAACTAGTTTGGGATCCCCCCCGTGGTGAGGATTCGGGGGTAGCGCCCCCGTAGTGAAAATTTCGGAAAAAAAAATGCCTTTAAAATGTTGTAATTTCATAGTCATGACTTGGTCAATAATGGGTGATTTATGGGCCCATGGTATTGTGTGTTCCATAGTATTTTTCCCATGATCTCTCTTTAAAAGGAAGGCATTGTAATACACTTGGGTATTGTAGCATTGTAAAGATCTCTATGATTGTGTGAGAGAGACTATGAGAGAGTGAAGAGGAAGTTGCAGTAGATGTGTTGCAAGTTGTATCCCTTCATTTGTTGGATGGTATAATAATAAGGACTAGTGATTTCTATGTGGACGTATCCCATCTTGGGTGAACCACATTATATTGATGTCTCTCTTGTAATGTGTTTTATGTGGTTTATATTTTCATCTTGTTTATTGTTATTGCTTTGCGATCCTATTTTTCTAACAATTGGTATTAGAGCCAAAGGTCTATTTGTCATATAAACTCACAAGAAAGAAGGGTTCCTGGGTCGAGTGGTAGCAATGGACGAAGAAGGAAAGTTTAAGGTCAATAAATTTAATGACCAAAATTACCATTTATGGAAGATGCAAATGGAGGACTATCTGTATCAGAAGGATCTATTCCTACCGTTGGGAGGAAAAGCAAAAAAGTCAGTGACTATGAAGGATGAAGAATGGGAGGTTCTTGACAGAAAGGTTCTGGGAATAATATGACTGTGCCTGGCTTCGTCAGTGGCTTTCAATATTTCAAAAGAAAAGACAGTGGAGGGTCTGATGAGCACATTGGGTAATCTGTATGAAAAACTCTCTACCTCCAACAAGGTATTTCTAATGAAGCATTTATTTAATATGAAGATGTCAGAAGGTGGATCTGTTGCTGATCATTTATATGAATTTAATATGATTACAAATCAACTAAGTTCTGTAAAAGTGAAATCTGATGATGAGGTTAGGGTTGTTATAATCTTGTGTTCATTGCTAGAATGTTGGAATGGCTTGGTCATGGTTGTAATTAAATCTGTCTCTAGTTCAAACACTTCAAAATTTAATGATGTTGTTGGGGTTATTATTAGCAAGTAAATGTGAAGAAAAAGCACAGGTGAGACATTAGGTAATGCATTGACCATGGAAAGCAGGGGAATACAAAGGGAGAGAGGAAAGAGCCCAGGTAATCGCAGCAAGTCTAGGAATGACAAATCCAAGTCCAAATTGGTAAAGATAGAGTGTTGGAACTATGGAAAGAAAGGACATCTAAAGAAAGACTGCAGATCTCTAAAGAAGAAAGGAGATGGACAACATGAGACTTCTCAAGAAGCAAATGTAGCAGGTGATGTGTTACAATATGATTTGATTCTTGAATTAGATAATACTAGTGATTACTGGGTAGTATATTCAGGGGCTTCATGTCATGCTACACCCCATAGGAAATTATTTCGTGATTATGTTCCAAGCAATTTTGGACATGTTTTATTAGGTGATGATGAACCATGTAAAATTGTTGGGATGGGTAAGGTCGAATAAAGTTAAATAATGGTGAATGGCTGCTGAAATATGTAAGGCATATTCCTGCTATGAAAATAAATCTGATCTCAACAGGGCAATTGGGAGATGGTGGTTGTTTATCTACATTTGGATAAATGTGATGGAAGATCAATAAAGGATCAATGGTGATAGAAAAAAGAGATAGGATAGGTACATTGTATTTATGTCCTCATAATACTGACTATTATATCTCTTTATCTTCCACATGAATAGATACAACATTATGGCATCATAGGTTTGGCCACATGAGTGAGAAGGGGATGCATATTATCCACTCAAGAAAGTTGCTTCCAGATCTGAAGCAGGTAAGTTTAGAATTTTGTGAGAACTATGTTTATGGAAAACAGAAGAGAGTCAGATTTCTCAGGGTTGGGAAATAGAATAAGAGTGAAAAGTTAGAGCTTTTGCATACAAGTGTATGGGGACCGTCTTAAGTACAATCTCTTGGTGGCTTTCATTATTATGTTACTTTTATTGATGATGAAACTAGAAAAACATGGGTTTATTGCATTAGAAATAAATCTGATGTGTTTTCTACTTTTAATAAGTGGAAATATTTGGTTGGGAATGAGACAGGAAAAAGGTTAAGTGTCTCAGATATGATAATGTAGGTGAGTATTGTAGAAAGGAGTTTGATAGTTACTGTTCATACCATGGGATTCGTAGAGACAAAACAGTCCCAGGAACACCACAAGAAAATGGTGTCAAAAAGGATGAACAGAATAATCATGGAGTGTGCAAAGTGTATGAGATTGCATGCAGGGTTGCCCCTACAGTTTTGGGAAAACGTTGTAGATACTGATGTTTACTTAATAAATAGAGGTCCTTCAAGTGCTTTGGATGGTGGTATTCTAGAGGAGGCATGGACAAGTAAAGAGGTAAACTATTTTTTCTGAGAAATTTTGGTTGTGAATCATTTGTCCATATTGATAAAGAAAATAGAACAAAGCTTGAGGCTAAATACAAGAAATGTAACTTTATTGGATACGGGGTTGATGATTTTGGCTATCGCTTATGTGATTATGAAAATAACAAAATCATTAGGAGTATAGATGTGGTATTCAATGAAAATTTCATGTATAAAGATCAGTTGTAGGGAAAGAAACAGGAAAATGAAAACATAGAGTACGCAGTGCTTGATGAAATAAAAGAAAATGAAGTTCCAAAGGTGCCGAAAAATCAAGAACAATAGCAGGTACCTCAAACTCTTGCAAGTGTTAGAATATCTACCAGGTTAATTAGACCCCCTAAATGATTCTCTCCTTCATTGTATTATTTATTGATGATTGGTTCTGGTGAACTAGAATGTTATGAAGAAGTAATGCAGGTGGAAACTGGAAAGAAGTGGGAGCAAGGCATGAATGAGGAGATGGACTCATTAGTAAGAAACCAGATTTGGGATTTGGTTCAGTTTCCTACTAGTAAAAGAGCATTGCAGAATAAATGGGTTTACAGGTTGAAGGAAGAAGATGGAGGAAAGAAGCGGTACAAGGCCATACTTGTTGTAAAGGGGTTTCAATAGAAGAAAGGTATAGATTTTGATGAAATATTTTCTCCTGTTGTTAAAATGACTTCAACTAGAACTATTTTAAGTCTAGTGGCAGTAGAAGATTTGCATCTTGAATAATTAGATGTAAAAACAACCTTTCTCCATGGGAATTTGGAGGAATATATTCATATGTAGTAGCCACAGGGGTATGAGGTCAAAGGGAATGAGAATTTGGTATGCATGTTGAAGAACTTGTATGGCCTGAAGCAAGATCCAGGGAAGTGGTATTTTAAATTTGACAGGTTAATGACAGAACAAGGTTATAGTAGTTGTCATTTTGACCAAAATGTTTATTTCAAGAGGCTAGATAATGGAATATATATTATATTTTTATTGTATGTGTATGACATGCTTATTGCAAGGTCTCACATGCAGGATATAAATGTGTTCAAAATGAAGTTAGCTAATTCATTTGTGATGAAGGATCTGAGTTCTGCAAAGAAAATCCTTGGTATGAGAATAACAAGAGATAGGAAAAATTGCAAATTGACATTGTCTCGGGGTGAGTACATACAAAAGGTGTTGGAGAGATTTAGAATGCAAAATGAAAAACCAGTTAGTACACCTTTGGCCAGCCATTTCAAACTAAGTAATGAGATGTGTCCCAAGACATAGGAAGAGATAGACTACATGTCTAGGGTTCCCTATTCATCAGCAGTTGGCAGCTTGATGTATGACATGGTGTCCACAAGACTAGATATTGCACATGTGGTGGGAGTTGTGAGAAGGTATATGAACAATCCAGGTAAAGAACATTGGAAGGAAGTACAGTGGATTCTCAGGTATTTGAGAGGTACTATCACTCATGCATTATGTTTTGGAGGTTCAGACACTATTCTACAGGGATATGTTGATGCATATATGGAAAGTGATAATGATAGAAAGAGGAGCACCACAGGGTATGTCTTTAGTGTAGGTGGAATGGTAGTAAGTTGGATTTCAAAGCTCCAAAAGGTTGTTGCACTTTCAACAACAGAATCGGAGTATGTTGTTGCTATAGAGGCTAGTAAAGAGATGATTTGGTTATAGAGGTTCATGGAGTAATTGGGTAAGAAGCAGGAGAATAATAGGTTGTATAGTGACAGCCAGAGTGCCATTCAACTTGAGCCTTCCATTCTAAGACTAAACATATACAGCTCAAGTACCATTTCATATGGTCTGTTCTGGAGCACAACAAAATTTGAACCCAAAATCTGACAAGACAATCCCATGAATTCCGATGAAATTGACCTTTTCATCGGATTTCACCTTGAAAATTATGAATTTTGCTTAATTTTTTTAAATTGATATCTGTTGTTGTCAAATATCCGACGCCAGTCAGTTATCCAGCAACACGTGTCGGATATGCAACATATAGATTATAACGATAACTATGATAATATTGTCGGATCTCCGATGAACTTTTAATTTTAGAAACTATAAATTTTGTAAAAATTCCGACATGTTGGCTATACAAGCGACGATTTGCAGAAATTATATTCTTCACACAGACTGTTTTCCGTACAAAAATACACAATTATTCAATTGTTACTTTAATTAAAAATAGTCAAGTGTGGAGCTTGATTTTTTAAGATCGATAAATAATTCAAGCTCTTTATGAGAAAATGTCACATAACAATATTCTTGATCTAGACGAACAAAATCAACAATTGCTTGCTAAATTGTGGGATGGACTGAAACGAAAGGGTGATGGGAAATGTTATTGTCCATGTAGTCAATGCAGGGGCTTTAAAAGGAGAATAATAAAGATCACAACAAACATAAGACATTGTAGGGAACATGGGCACGGTGAGGGGGGACATGAATATCGTCCATTGGTAGGTTTTGCATTATATATGTCTTTATATTGATTGGTTTTGTAAATGTATGTATCATTTTAATATTTCTTATATTAACTAATATCCATTGATGGTTTCATGTAATTATAAAGGAAAGACCTCCTACGGCATATCTCCTGGAGGATGCGCTTTCAGAACAAGTACTAGAGGAACATGGAGCTATGAATAATGGAGAACAAGTTAATGATCATATTGAAGAAGATGATCATACTGATAACATAGTTGAAGATGATGGTACAAATACATTGATCCATAATACATTTAATGTTAGAACGGATGATCATCATCATCATCATGAAAATGATGACTTTGATGATGTTCATGATTTACCTCTTCTTGAGAAGGCATGCAAACCCCTTTATGAGGGCTCCAACACAAATCTTCTCTCTGCTATATTGTTGATAATGAACTTGAAGGTTATGAATGGTATTTCAAACACATCAGTCACATGGATGTTAAGGTATGTAATATATTCCATCACATATATATGATCCACGCTAAAGGTTATCATTGTTCGTCTAGTAATTTTAGTGTTAATTCATAAGTAAAATTAATACGGATGAAATGTGTTTCATTAATATTATTTATATATTATATTAACTAGTTTTTTATTTTAATTTGGTGTAGCTTGATAGCTGAATTTTTGTCACCACCGTCAAATATTTTACCTTGCACATATTGATATTTATCTTCCATCATGAAAGAAATTGGAATGCAGCATGCCCCGATGACCATGTTATATATTATAATCAGCTTGGATTTGAAACGGAATGTCTGGAATGTCATATCAATAGATATCGAACATATCAAGTAACAAAAAAGGTGCCTCGCAAGGTTCTTCATTATATTCCCATTATTCCACGTTTGCAATGATTGTTCAGGTGCAAAAACATGGCGCAATTTATGGATTACCATGCACATAACATAATTCAAGATGACATTATTCGAATGCCTGCAGATGGGTCTACAGTTAGAGATATGGAGGGAAAATGGAATCACTTTAAAGAAGAACCTTGTAATCTTAGTATTTATTTGGTAGTAGATGGTGTAAATCCATTTGCAGAGACGAGATCCATTTACTCAGTGTGGCCTATTTTTGTTATCAACAATAACCTTCCTCCATGGTTGTCAAAAAAGAGGGAGCACATAGTGTTGGCAATGATTATTCCAGGTATGTGTCCACAATTTTTTTTTTTAATGTAGTGGCATCTCATTTGTCGTATTTTGTTGCATAATGTCATATATATATATATATATATATATATATATATACATAGATATATATATATATATATATATATATATATTATTTTTCTCTTTTGTGTGGTTTATATATCGAAATGGTTGCAATAATTATATATTTTATTTGTTCAAATCAATTAGGTAAGTACCAAGTTAAAGATATGAATGTATATATCGAACCTCTTATTAACGAGCTACTAAAGTTATGGAAAGGCATCACTATGTATGATGTATCTAGACCAATACGACAAAGGAAATTTCAATTCCATGCAGTACTTGTATGGACAATACATGATGCCCTAGGGTTAACCCATTTTTGCGGTCTGTAATTATAAGTTTCACTTTAATTGCATTTATTTTTATGAACTAGTTAATATATTATGAACGCATGTTTTTTTAAATAATCCATTCATTTTATATATAATTGTAATTGACATAGTTAATCCATCTCTTTATGTAGGTCTTCAGACAAAGGGAAAATTTGCATGTCTAGTTTGTGGTCCTAAGATCAAATCTCGTCGTTCAAAATTTTTAAGAAAGGAGGTGTTTGATGAGTATAGGCACTTCCTCTCTAAAAATCATAGGTATCGAACTATCGAAAAACATCTATTAAATGGGAAGCAAGAAACTGCATTAAAACCGCAGAGAATGAGACCTCACCTATGGAAGTTGCAATATAATAGAAATTGTCAAGGTATGTACGGATGCAATTGTATATCTATCATCGCAGATAAAATGTTATGAATTTTTTTTATTGTGTGTTGTTTACTGTAATTGACATTAATTTCTGTAATTTCTTTATAAACTATGATTGATGATGGTCATCATGATCATGAAGGAATTAATGGGCTTCCACGAGGAATGAAAATTTATCCTAAACAATTAAGTAGGTTTCCCTACTATGAGCACCTACAAATTGCTCATCTCTTTGATACAATGCATATCGGAAAGAATGTGACTGAAACATTATGGTGAATATTGGATGGAAGGAGTGACAAAGAAAAAAATTGTCAGAATTTGCAATGGCATTCAAGAAGCCAACCATGCAATTAAATGCGTCATTCAATTACATAGAAATGTAGACCAAATTAATATAAACTCACTTCCATGGTTGTTAAAGGAGCAGAAAAGTAATGTTGTAAAAGAAGTCATGCGAAAAATTAAATTTCCCACCAGATTTTGTTCGAACATGAAGAATATCATAACAGGCCAGGTGATTTTGTGGGGGTGAAAATGCATGATTGGCATATCTTCATCAAGGTAATTATTATGGTATGCATATAATTGCTATATTTTTTTATTCTAGTGCATATTGTTGGTATTTTTTTGTCTACTTTTTGTAAAAAAAATGAAACAATTTGTATATTGTTAGAGTATGTTTTACCTCTCTCTCTTGGACAACTTCAACAACAATGTCAAACAAGTTATATATAATCTTGGGAAATACATGAGGTAAGTAGCGATTTTTTGCATGCGCTTAGTGTTTGTTTAATTCATTGTAGAACTTATATTTGACATTTGTGCACTAATTGTTATGTAATATAATGTTCTTTTTGTTAAATCTCGTGATTCGTTTGCATCACTTGTAGATGGTTGTCATCTAAAGAAATCCATAAAGAAGATATAAAGTAATGGAGGAGAGAAATTTCTCGTCTCATGTGTGAAATGCATAAGCATCTACCTTTGGCATTTTTCAATGCACAAGAACACTACCTTATACACCAAGTTGAGGAGAATGAATTGTGTAGACCTGTACACTCAAGGTCCATGTGGATGGTTGAGAGGCAGTTGAAATTTTTGAAGGGTTTGGTTAGACAACGAGCACGTCCTGAGGGTTCTATGGTGGAGGGATATATGGTATATCAGAACATGATATATATTAGTGAATATCTTCCTAAATTAGCGTCAAAGCTCAATTGAGGTCGCATTTGTGATCCGGACTCCAATAACAATTTTGAAGGGGAGTACCTGAAGGGGAAAGGTAGATCGAGGAAGGTGAAAGGTAATTATTAACTAGTGGATATTAATTAATATAGTACATTTGACTGTTGATTTTTATGTATATATCATACTTATTCTATTTTTCATATTCAATATGCATCAATTAAAAGTGTATACTATGTTAAGTGAATATACATTTGTAGTTAATTTTAATTTTATTTTCATCAAGCAATTGGTCGAGAGTGAGATGCACTTCATTTATACATCGCAAACAATCTTGATTGGATGAAGGTATGGATTAAACGATGTGAACAATCTGGTCATGGAATATCATGGGAAGGTGTGGCTTCATTAGTTAAAGCATCTCAATCGCCATGGAGATACCAATTTTACACAAAGGGAAATCGATTTAGCATATGGTTTAAAAGATAAGCAGGGAAGCATATTAATCAGCCATACTACTTTTTTTTTTTGCAAATATATTGATGTACATGTTGATTTTTTTCCATGCAGGGCATAAACATGCACTTAATCATTAATTCATGATGTAATCTTTATGTGTATGGCTTGTTGTAGGTAAAACACCATAAGGCTATGTGGTGCAATGGTTGTAATTCGCATCAAAAAGTTGGATGAAATGAAGAAAACATCAGATTGTGGGATATCTATAGTCTTTGAGGCGACCAATGTTTCCTATAGAAGTGACAGATGAAATCGATACTATGGGTATTTGGAAGATATTGTTCAGTGTGACTTTAACTCCTTCAAATTAGTTTTGTTCGTTGTGAAATGATACAGGTTACGATTGAATCAATGTGATCCCGATAAAACTATTATTGAAAATGATAATGGACTTACCATGGTTAATACAAGGTTATTTGAGGCAGGAATGAAGCCCTATGTTCTTCCAAGCCAATGTGAATAAGTATTTTACTATGAGGTTCCATGTAGAGGGGGTTGGTCATTTGTTGTGAGACATGATCCAAGGGGAAGGCCGGTAAATTATAATGTAGAGGAAGGTAATGAAGAGGGACTTGAAGAAGAAGACGATGTTGAAGATGATCAACATGAGTTAGATGATCATGTTCCAGAGGAAGATGTCGAAGAATTAGTTGAATTAGATGATGTAGCAGGAAATGTCCATGAAGATGATATCGACGATGACATGATGATCGTAACTGAAATCGAAGACAATGATGATATGGCCAATCCTTACAATGTTGAATCTGGATTGGATGATACAGATTATGACTTGGATGAAGAATATGATGAAGTCCATTGAAGTGTATGAGGTATGCCTTAATATATCTACTCTATATATTTTGATTTAATATTGCGATAGAATTATTGAATTTTATTGGTACGTATAAATTAATTGTTTCTTAGTGTTTTTTCCATTTTCCTGTATGTTGGCATATGTTATAATTAGAGACATTGCTTCTTAAGTATGACAAAAAACACAATAAATTATTTTTTTGTACATAGATTTTGTCGGGTTATGGGGGATTGAGAGTGACGTGAGGGGGGGTCAGATGAGCTTCCACCTTCATGTGGTTGGCCCTGTTTAGTAGAGAATTAAATTATTCTCGAAACAAAGAGAATCTCAGTAAGGCAATGCACAATTATCATGTTAACCCAAATGGTGTGCTTGATCATGTACTGCATGGGGCCAACGTTGAATTTTTTCAATTTGTGCTTGTATGGATTGAAATTTGGCATGGTTAGACTAGACACATGCATTAACGGTGTGGGAGGTTTTACATACTCAAACATGACTAACACAAACAATTTGACAATAAAAAACCATACCTATAGATTAATTTACTACACGGGGCCAACGTTGAATTTTTTTCAATTTGTGCTTGTACGGACTGAAATTTGGCATGGTTAGACTAGATGCATGCATTGAGGGTGTGGGAGGGTTTCCAGACTCAAACAAGACTGACACAAACAATTCAACAATAAAAAACCATACCTATAGATTAATTAATGTGCTACATGGGGCCAACGTTGAATTTTTTTCAATTTGTGCTTGTATGGACTAAAATTTGGCATGGTTAGACTAGACGCATGCATTGACGGTGTGGGAGGGTTTCCAGAATCAAACATGATTGACACAAACAATTCGAAAAAAAAAAACCATACCTATAGATTAATTAATGTGCTACATGGGGCCAACATTGATTTTTTTTCAATTTGTGCATGTATGGACTAAAATTTGGCATGGTTAGACTAGATGCATGCATCAACGATGTGGGAGGGTTTCCAAACTCAAACAATTCGACAATAAAAAAACCATACCTATAGATTAATTAATGTGCTACACGGGGCCAACGTTGAATTTTTTTCAATTTGTGCTTGTATGGACTGAAATTTGGCATGGTTAGACTAGACACATGCATTGACAGCATGGGAGGTTTTCCAGACTCAAACATGACTGACACAAACAATTCTAAAATCAAAAACCATACCTATAGATTAATTAATGTGCTACACAAGGCCAACATTGAAATTTTTTAAATTTGTGCTTGTATGGACTGAAATTTGGCATGGTTAGACTAGATGCATGCATTGATGGTGTGGGAGGGTTTCCAGACTCAAACATGACTCACAACATGAAATATGGAAAAAACATGAGGACAAAGGAAGAGGGAAACAACATGAGGACTGAAATTTGGGTTCCAACAAAAATATTTAATAGTGATTTCTTTAATAGTGGCAATATCAAACATTTTTCTCATTCAAACATTGATTAAGTATAATATATCCTTGAAAATCATGAAATCTAATTAAATCCTTTGTCATGGGATTCAATAAATCACGATTCTTATTAAAAATTCGTCGATGTCACATAATTGTAATGGATGTATGTGTGGCTTATTCCCACCATAGTGGAAGGAAGTTTTAAATGTTATTAGTGGGATTAATTCATAAAATTATTATTTGATAACATTTGAATTGGACTACTCCAATCATAGAATTTCCCATCACATCTCTTTTCATATGTAGGTATATTTGCATGGCACTAGTATATTCAAAAATGTGGTAAATGGAAAGGATTAAACTTGTGTTATGCCCATGTTATGTTGAAGTGCCCTAGGATTTGTTGAGATAGTTCCTTATTCTATAATGTTTAAATCATTTTATGGCCATTCCTTTAAACCCCATGGTATTATTCCATCCTTCCTAGTCAAGATTGGGGCAAGATCCATGTCAATTGCCAATTTTGGTTCTTTATGCTTAGTCTATGAAAGACGCAAGTTACAACATATAGTCTCGGCCTAGAGGGGTGAAAATTTTCATAGTTGTGACTTCACTATATATCCTATTGATGTCTCATTATAGTTAGTTAAGCCTTATAATACAATGTGTTTTTTACAATACATATCCATGGTATGCCTCACTTGCTTATGATATACAAGGCCATAAATCCTCATTCCATATTTTCCAAGCATACTACTCACCATTGAAAGAATTGATAACACAAATTAAGCATCCCCTAATCTATTTAAGTCAATGCAACCCTCCTCACAAAAGGTCTCTAATTCCATTTGACCATATACCGAAACGTTTCTTATAAATTGATAGCTTACTTATGATTTGTCTTTTATCTAGGGATTTATTTAAAACCCATCCCATTTCTTTGCTTACATCTACATCCCAATTTTCTTCCTCTTTGTAACATTTTATATTATAGTTAGATTGTGCTACACCTAGTTAATGGCATTTTCACACTTGAGAAAGTGATAAACCCTAAGTCCCCTTTCATACATTTCATCATCACGATATTGAAAGGGGATAATATAATTAATGTATTTTGTTCATTGTATTCATTAGGTAGAAAAGATAGATTAAATAGTTATTTCCTTTGTTTTCTTGCACCTCTTCATTTCGTGCAAGTTACATTATATTACCTAGTTGTAGACATCTCAACTATATTACCATGAAAAATATGTAACATATGCCTAGTCTAAACACCCAAAAATTGTTCCATGACTATGCGAAAACTTTCTGCCTCCTCGGCATATTTCTCCACCCCTAATGAAAATCTCACCTGCTGAGTTATCATTGTATGGAAAATCTATTGAAGAAGGGCCATTCATGGATCACTACATGATTCAATGCCATCCATGCCTTAGATAATGCTTCCAAATGAGCTTATATTGACATGTAGTTGGTTTGTAACAAACAAAAACAAGTCTACAAATTTCCCCATAGAATGCCACTCCCATGTGGAGACCATGATCATATATTTCTATTGATTCTATAGGAATATAACCACCCAATGTGCACCAATATCAACATCCTATTACTCTCTACTCATCATGGTTATAGAAGTATAAGGTGCTTCACCCCTATGTCCTAACTTTTACTAACGATGGCGATGATGATGCTTATGATGATGATGATGTTCTCGATGATGATGATGTTGTTGTTTTCGATGAAAACCATGATGATGATGATAATGATTATCATCCATATGATGACAATTATGGCCATGATGACGATGACGATGATAGTCATGATGACTACAAAGATGACAATGATTTTGTCATCAACATCATCATCATAATCATCATTGATGATGATGATGGTGGTGGTGGTGGTGATGATGACAATGGTGTTGTTTATGATGATGATGATGATTATTGACGACAACGACGACGACGATGATGAAAATTATGATGACAATGATGTTCTTGATGATGATGTTGTTTATAATGATGATGATGATGTTGTTGTTGATGATGATGTTTTTGTTTCTAATGATGACGATGATGATGATGATAATGATAATCATATCTACAACAACAATGATGGTCGTGATGACAATGATGATGATGGTTGTGATGACTACGATGACAATGATGCTTATGATGACAATGATGTTCTTGATGTTGATGTTGATGACAATGATTATCATGATGACGATGACAATGTTGTTGTTTATGATGATTGTGATGATTAATAATGACGACGTCGACGATGATGATGATTGTGATGATTAATAGTGACGACGTCGACGATGATGATGATAATGGTGTTGTTTATGATGATGATGATTAATGAAAACGACGACGTTAATGATGATGCTTATAATGATGATGATGGTGATGATGATTAATGACGATGAAAACGTTAATCATGATGCTTATGATGATGATGATGATGATGATGATGATGATGATGATGAAGATGATGACGACAACGACGATGATGGTGACGATGATGATGATGTTGTTTATGATGATTGTGATGATGAATAGTGATTATGATGATTATGATGGGGATGGTGATGGTGATGATCATGATGGTGATGATGATGATGATGATGATGATAATGAAGATGAATATGATGATGATGATGATGGTGATGATGATAATGATGGTGAGGATGATGATAATGAAGATGAAGATGATGATGATGTTTATGATGATTGTGTTGATGAATAGTGATGAAATCGATGTTGATGATGATGATGATGAAAATGGTGTTATTTATGATGATGATGATGATTCATGACGACAATGACATTAATGATGATGCTTATGATGACAATGATGTTTATGATGATGATGAAAATGATTATAATGATGATGATAAGGATGGTGGTAATGGTGATGATGATCATCATCATCGACATCAATGTCATCAACACCATCATCACTAACATCGTCATCAAATTTTTATTTAAATTTTTTATCAATTTTTTAAATAAAATCTTATTTTTAATTTTAAATTAAAATTTATTTTTCAATATATATATATATATATATATATATATATCAAATACATAAAAAAATAAAACAAAAAAAAATAATAATACAAAAAAAAATATCTCACCTTTCTACCTCCCGCGCCAAACATGTTTCATTTTCATCTTTAGCCTCTCGCATGTGCACTCATTGAGTTCGGTGAGCTGTGAGTAAAGGATTCCGCCCAAAGAAGATCTGAGTCCACTGAGTTAGCAACCAGTGGGAGAGGTGATTTGGGCCCGCAGAGATTGAGCAGAGCAAAGCATGAACCCATTAAGTTCAATGAGCAGTGAGCAGAGGATTCCGACCAGAGAGTATCTAAGTCGACTGAGCTAGCAACCAATGGGAGAGGCGATTTGGGCCCACGGAGATTGAGTAGAGCAAAGTTGGATTTTGGTCATGTAGGGGAGAGGGAGGCTGAGCAGGGAAACTTTGAGAGGAAGCAATGCATCCCAAATCTGTGAGTACCAAGCCCTAAATTTTATGGTGTCAAATTCATAGTTTGAAGGGTTGATTTCATTGTTGTATATGTTCGTTTTCCCTTAGAAATCACTATAAATTCCAAATTGATCCAGATTTGAACCCCATCTCTCTCCTTTGGCCACGAGTTCATTGGGAGGGTTTTCGATTTTAGAAGTGTCGAATATTTATCAAACGTAAATGCAAACGTAAAATGTGGAAGAATTGGGGAATGGAGATAATTTGCAAATTACCCCCCTACTAGGTTATTTTCTGTCATGTCACTTCACCATGCCCGCTCTACCAGGTTTACCAGTCCGATGGGATTTTTTCACTTCCTCCATTCTTGTCATCTAACGTCTAAACCGCTTGAGTTCACACTCGACACATTGCCATTCCTCATATTCTTTCTTTCATTCATTCTCCTTATGTAATTTCCTTTACAATCCAATGAAATAGATAGCAAACTCAAGAATTAATTAATTCTCCATTATAAGCTTCTATAAAACTGGCCAATAGTCTCTTGAAATCAAATCATAGAAAATATGGAAAAGCGAATTAAATTACACATGATTTTTTAGAGTTTACTGTGAAAATTCCAAAAAACATGAAAAAAAGGGAGGATGACTAGTGTATTTTAAGAGACTCAAAATAGGTGAATATGTGATAATTTGCTTGTGATTACGTAGTTGTGGACCTTAATTAGAATGCATGACATCCTGGATTCCAAATTTATTCTAATATAGAGGAAAAATTGAAAAAAGAAACCATTGAAATAGTCCAGAATATATGTGACAATTTTCTTTTGATTTGGTAGCAAAATGCTTGAAGGCCTGGGTTGGAAATTTGCTTCATAGTTATATACTCAAAATTTATTCGAAATTACAGAGATAATTCAAGAAAAAAAGAAAAGTATGAACAAAGATGAATGTGTTGAATGTGGAAACAGCTTCCTAAGCTTCACGTATGTAGAGTTGAATGTGGATTGAGGGGTGACATCGTGTCAAATGGGGTTGGCAAGGTTTTAATAGTTTGGAAGGTCAAATAAGAGGTATTTACATACAAATGTTATTACTATAGTTATCAAAGCCTAAAGGCTTGTTAGGAGCTATTGCATGGATGCATGGTTACAAGTGATGGGTCAGTTTCCAACCATTGCAAGGTTAACTCAATTTAGGAATGAAAACCTAATTTAAACCCTCCTGAGGATAAGGGGATCCACATAACCTTAAATGACAATATAAAATCAAAATAAGGGATTGTAAAGTCACAAGGATGCCTAAGTTATTCATGTAATCATAGCTATGTATGGGTTGGCCCATATGCTCCACAGTTGTTGACTACCCATACTTCATCTAAATGTTAAGGCCAATAACACATTTACAAGCCTCGATGTAGGTTATATTTTGTTGTGTTTGCCTTGCTAATCTTGTTGATTCCATTAGAATTCAACAAGTCTTCAATAACCATAGCTAGTTCTCATGGTTATATATATCTTATCCCCACATTGTCATGATTTTATATAAAATTGGCATCCAATATGCTAGTTTAGATGTTGTCATTGAAACTGCTACATCACTTGTAATACCATTCCTTGTATTTCACAAATTGAATCCTTCGTAAGCAAGCCCATTTTTTCATACTACTATCCCATTTATTCATACTATCATAAGGGTAAATCCTAAAATATTTATCTCTTATGAGCATAAACTATAGGGATTGATCTCCTTATCTTCAAATCTCATCCATTTCATTTCACTAGTAAGAAGGGGCTTATAGAAACTCCCTCAAAGTAGAGAATGTATGTTATATTGCTCATACTCTAGATATCGGGTGACCTTGATAGACTCAAACCTTAATTCTTTTCCAAATTGTGTGCCAACAATTATGGGCATTCCTTTACCAAACTGTCTAAATTATTTTCCATTTTTGTGCATTTACTAGCAAAGGGGATTAAATGTCTATTATATAAATTAATGTATGAGATTTATTTGTTTAGCATCAAAATCATTCCCATGGTCGATATATAGTGCACAAAAAGTAGGTTAGGTGGCTTATGCACTAGACATTTCCAACAAGGGAAGACTCCATGATGTCTTCCATGTCTTCATATTTAAAAATAAGTTAGGTAATGAAGTGGTTACTTGAGTATAGATTATTCTCACAAACAAAGAGGGTGAGATAATAGTATAATGTGAGGGCATCCATGGGGTGAATGTAAAAAATTCTCATGGGAGATAGATTAAAAGTACAAGATGAAATGGAAGGATCTACCATAGGAGGAAATGACTTGGGATTTTGGAACATATATGTTGGAACACCAAATTTGTAGATGTTGTAGGGAACCTCCCGCCTCCTTTGTAGCCATTAAGTAAAACAAAAGGTTGTCTTTCTCCTTTATTGATTATATAATAATGTCTCTAGTACAACTAGTTGACATAGTGCTTTTTGGAATAAAGTGGTTTGAGGTTCAAAACTCTCTCTATTTTCCCAAAAAAATATCTCTATATTATTCATATGACTTAATCATAAAGTGCATCCATCTATTCTTTGCACATACTCTGTGAAAATCAATGATGAGGCCAAAAGGTGGGTACCATTACCAAATTTGTGCAATCTAATGCTTCCTCTAAATCAAGGGGCATGTTTTGCATCTTTCAAGTTATGTATATTCACATACTTTAAACTTGAGCAAAAAAACGTCTTTTTAATTATTCCAATGTTTATTTATAAAATTGGCCTTTATTTTTCTAGTTTTCAACTCCAGGGGCAAATATTTTTTAGGGGGGCATGTTGTGTACTTAACCATGAAATATTTAGTGGCTATTATACTCTATGTATTATTATTTTTGTATGTATGCTCATATTGTATCATTTCTAAACATATGTAAAAGGCCACTAGTATGTTATAGGGGACTTATCACTTTTATTAGTAACTCAAGCTTTTAAGTAAAAAAAAATTAGGAGTCCCTTGTGGGCTCCCTATAATAACACATAAATATATATACTTTTTAGCAATAAGCAATAACCTCTCTTGTGATGGAATGACGTAGGTAGTTTAATGTTGAACAAATCCTACAAAACCCAATCTGCCTAGAACCATTACTAGGTAGGCCCTATGCTAAAATCAACACAGTTTCAAGGTTGTTTTCTACACATGCTTAAGCTCTGAGACAAATAAAGTGAAATAAATGTACCTAAGATATTGTAACACTTCCTTATGCACACTATGCCAATTTATCCAATTTTTTGACATTATGATGTAGTTGATGATGAACTCATTGATTTCCTTTCTCTTGGCAAATGTCTTCTCATCATGATGTGTGGGATGCCATCATTAGTCCACGTTCACACATATACCTCCAAACAATCAAGTGGATTAACCTCTTCGTGGCGTAAACCTAAGAAATTCCCACTATAGCTACTACAATCGTAGGATACATTATTTAACTTCATTGCATGTGAAATAGTGAGGATGGCTTTTAATATTGACAGTTGTTAGGATCCATGCTTACGATGGTCTCATGTTAGGTGTTTGATCTATTATTACTTAAATACCAAGTACGAATTCAAGACCCATGAGGAAGTCTCATGCCAGTTAAATTAATATACTTATGTATACCATTAAAATCTTGAAACTCTAGTGCATATAGAAATCTAATGGAGTGAAACCATACCATAAGCATATTTTTTTATTCATATCTTATTAAACTGTAAATGCATATTAATTCAACTAATGTTTAATAACTTTTAACCCCCTCCATTTATACACTTTGAACCATTTAAAATTCCATCTCATAATTTCGAGAGCCATTCCTTTAGAATGGAGGTTGGTCAGTTACCAAGATGATGATGTGTGATGTCCTCTTCTCCTAGGTCTTAGAGATGGATGAGCTAGGTGGTCTTCGCAAGGGACTAGACACCCATTGATGGAGTCACTAGCACTTGATCTAAGGAGCAGTCTAGGGTACCACATGATCACATCATCCGTGTGGACCCTTCCTTATACAGTAATGATGAACTTTAAGGTTATATGGAACATTTGTACATTTGAGAGAGAGATGATTGGATGTACCTTCCCTACCTTGGTTGATTTAATTTTGGTCCTTACACTTTGTTGTTTATTGGTCTTGTGGTACCTTGTCCTTGACGTGTGGTTAGTAGGGTCATTTCACCCATCTTGAGTTGTTTGTGCCACCCTTTAATGTTTTTGGTCCTTTGGGTACTATGGTTGTTTGTACACTTTGTGATTTACCCTTGTCCTAAGGGATATGGGTCATGTACCCACATGTATCTTATGTTTGGTCATATTATGGGTCTTCATACCCTCACCTAAATGACCCTAGAACCCCACTTATGATTTATGTTATTATTTATGACTCTTTTATATTTTATTTGTTATTTTATTATTTTACTTTTAATTTTTATTTTTAATTTTTTATATTTTATTTTTATTTTTATTTTTTATTTTTTGTATTAAGTAGTTCCTTCCTATTTTAATGGAACCCTATTTTTGGAATTTTCTAGAAGATCTTGCTTCTATGGTTTGTTTTTTTATTCTAAGAACTCTGATCTGCTATTTAAAGTGACTTGAAGTTTGTTCTCCTGGGGCATGCTTGTGTGAACTCAATATTTTGTTTGGGTAGATCATAACCCTATATCTTCCTCTTTGATGAAGGTCGTGAGCATGATTGAGCAGGGTCATGAAGCCTTAAGTTTTATCCTAGCCAATTGCATGCTCCTTTTAATTTTAATATGTTTGTTGGCTGATTATTTGAGAAGTTTTTATACCTAGCTTGGACTGAGTTCTCTTTATTTTTGTTAATGTTGAATCTTATCTTTTCCCAGATCTCTCCTGTTAAGACTTGTCCTGTCAAAGAAAATTGTTGGTGATCATATCTGTGTTTTTTTTAAGCTTTTACTTGCACTGATACTTTTGTTGAAATTAGTCTTTGTGCTTTATTTAACTTCTGTTATGAATGTAATTGTCTTTGTCTAACTATTGTTGCATACAACCTTTCTCTCTCTCTCTCTGGTTTGTACTTACCCTTTAGTAGGGTCAGTGGGTTCCTAGTGTTGGCTGACCTCTGAGAGGTACAGTTTTGACTAAAAGTAATATTTCTGAGTATAAAAAAGGAAGGTTCCACATTACAGGTAAGTACCCTAAACATATCTTCTTTACTCATGTTAATGTTGATTAACTATTGTTAGTAATTACATGTTATTGAAGATTACTTTAACACAGTGATCCAATTGGTAGTGTTAAAGTGGAAAAGTTGAAAGAGATGAAAATTATGTTTTGTTACTGTTGTACTATTTAGTTTCAGTACTTGTTTATTAGATGTAATTTTGTATTAAAGTATATTGATTTCTTTTATTCTTCTGCATAAAACCGTAACTCTACCAAAAATTAACAAAATGTAGATAAAAGATTTGAAACCCCAATAAATATACTTATCTATAATGCTGGTAAACAAAAGCGATAATATCTCAATTAGAAAACAAAGACTTATACATCAAGTGCATGCTACACTAGAGTTCGTCCCTCCTCTTGAATACAATTTATAAAGGTCGGCGCTATTGTTGGAAGAGTTGAAATGATACTTTAACTTGGAAATAGTTGTGTAATTACTTTTTACAAGGAAACATGGAATGAATTGGGTGGTTGGAATGTATTAAAGAGAAGGAAATCCCTAGAGTGTTGGGAATTCCATGTTTCATGGTAATATTTGCATATGTGTATGTACATGCACATACACATGAAAATATGTGCATATGCATGAAACTAATACAACAAAGGGCGATAATAACAATATGGAATCACTTCCCTATTCAATGCTCCCTAACCATATTAGGACTCTTTAAATCTATTTCATATTTCCACAAGATTCTAAAGGTCATGGTTCTCTCATCATATTAGGAATGTCAATGTGGTTCATATGACAATTTCAATAAAAAATAAAAGTTCAAACACATCAATAAGGTAACAAATAATCCATCAACATTTCACAACTATTGTACCACTACACTACACAACAAATAACATTTTGTCTATTAGCTTTAGCTTGGTTGGTTAAGTGGAGAATACTTTATCCTCCCTACTTATGTTCAAAACCCACATGTGACATTTTTGCTTCTTGTGGATCAAATAGAGGTTGCAAGGTATCAAAATTTTCAGTCTCACTTGAGTGCCAAAGGGTGGGATGATTTAACTCCATTTTGGAGAAATCAACATAATCAACTCAAAATACTTAAGACACCATGAATTTAGCATACTATTTTGAAAATAAGCCATGCACATTCATTTTAAAAAACATATGTCAACAATATCTAGATGGACCATTAAAATTAGAGTGCTTATGAAATTATTATCTCTCTGAGGATAATATAACAATAATATATAGAAAAAATATGGGAAATATATGGCAATCCAAGGGCTCATCATACCCCCCCCCAATTGGAACGTTGCATACATATATGCAATATAGAATTAAAATAACCCAAAGCCAATGCCGTGCTTTAATAATTCTTCATCTTCAAGTTGTTGTTGCTTGCATATCTCCCTATGTTCTTAATATGCCATAAAGTGTATAATGGTGTCTTTGTCATGATATCCCGATTCATTTTCCATTGTATTCCATCTCTTCTTCTTCTCTCTCTCTAAGTCAATAATCTCATTAGTATATTTCCATAATGGAGTGGGGTGTAGCAAAAGTTGGAATCTAAATCTTAGGCTAATCTAATTCAAATTCATCTTTTGATAGTGTCCACATACAATTGCGATTTGTATAGAGAATTTTTTAGGCCTTATGGAGAGTTAGGTTTTGCTCTTTTGAGTGCAGTTAACTCCCCCCACTTATTTTGGCATAATTATAACACTCTATCCCGAAAGTTCCTCATGGTGCTTTGATATTGCAATGTTCCTTCGTCTTGTTCCTCTTTTAGAATTGGGATCGCCTCCATATATAAACCATAAACATAGTTTATAAATACATCTCTAAGCTTAGTAGTTTCAACCCTCACCCATAAGCTCATGTTGAGTTCCTTTTATTTGTATCTTTAGGATTTTATGGATCCGCTCTCCCCATTTTGTACCCAAGAATATAATTCCCTCAACTAGACATCTCCCACATGAGGATTAGGAGACCATATTAGTGGATGAGGTTAGGCATATTTATGAAAGTAAAAAATTACAAACCAAATTATTCTCCTTATTATGACATTTGTTATAGATTTCATCAAAAACTCTATGGTTATTCATATAGAAAGGAAAAAATTCAACATTTTTGTGACTTGGAACTTATATGGTTATTCTCTCAAGTATAATGTATAAGTTCTAGTGGGAGGTCTACATCATAACATATATTCTGCAAACTTTGCACTCTTAGCAATGGAAGTTTCTAAGATCACAATCTTTTCAAATTTATTCTCAGACTCCTCTTATTTTCTTTACCTGTCTACATTTCCACTTTTTTATATCCAAATCTCAAAGCATATTCCATTAGTTTATGTCCATTTTTTTATATCCAAATCTCAAAGCATATTCCATTATATTTCAAAGTATGTCTCACATTGTTTATCAACCCATAGGCTCGGAATTTCGATGAATCCTTCTTATATGAACTCGAGGCATTCAAAAATTAATTTTGGCCATGTTTGCCAATTTTGAACATGCAAGACAATTAAAGGAAAAATCCCTTACTAATCAACAAATGCATTTTCAATATTGGGGGAGGCATGGTAACTATGTATGATGATAGTGGAAAACGCATGCCTTAATGCCTTGTAATTTTCTAATATGAATTATGCATACACAACAAGGTCCTATTTGAACTTTTTTCCCATGATGCAGGTAGAACCAAACAGGTATTTGTCATATCTGTCTTCATCGAGCGAGGGGAATTTAGGAATACTAGAGGAAAGTGAGACATCCAATAGGTCTACAAGAGTTATATCAACTAGATGTCAAAAGATCATAATAAAATTCCATAAACACATGGAATTTTTTCTCGTTGAAGGGGGGTCATGTTCTTATGATGATGAGACAATAGGCGACATCGAGGTGCCCTTGAGGTACAAACATCTAGTGAAATAATGGGTACCCAAGTATATTCCTCAACTAAACATAGATTTTTGTGTGAACGAGAGGATATATCGAATTGCACCATCGTCAGTACATGGTTTGGGGTTGTTTTGCATGGATGGCATAAAGGTCAATTACGATAGATGTACTGAATTTATGGAGTATGTTGGACACTGTTACAACTACAAATATTGGATGCAAATGGTCCAATATACATGAAGTATGCATAGATATGGATTGTTAGAAAATTATTTACAGGTGAAAGACAATGATCAAAATAAACGAGCAACGGTATACATTGACGGAAGGCCAAAAGCTACAGGGAATATTGAAAGGTTTATAAACAGTACACAACCAGGGTCTATAATTAAGCAACCCAACTGCATATTTGAGGGGCATGAAGGAAACCGTTTTTTTGTATGTGCCATTAAATCAATAGCTGCAAAGGAAGAGTTTCTTATTAATTACAATTTGAATCGAATAGATACAAACATGGTTACTATAGGAGTGGTACATCTAACAATTTACCCAAGCTATTATTAATGAATTTAACATCTTATGGATTTTTTGTTAGTCTATTGTTATAATTTTGCTAAAATTTCTTATATTTACTTCACAGGGTAGTGATCGGGGCATCTCCCCAGTAGTTGGTCAGAGGAGTACAACATCCTCGAGGCAGCAGGTACACATCTTTGTAATTGTACAAATATAATATGAAAAAAAAAATTGTTGTGTTTTTTCATGAGTATATTCGTTTCATTTAGATAATGTTATCTATATATTTGTTGCAGAGTGTTGATCGGGGAAACCACCCGACTGTCGATCAGACGACAACAGCCTCAGGGCAATAGGTATACCTGATTGTAATTGTACAATTTAAATACATCAATATGTTTTCTTATTATGTTTTTTCTGTGAGTATTTTCGTTTCGTTTAGATAATTTTTTCTATGTTTTTGTTGCAGGGTGTTGTTTGAGGCACCTCCCTAGCAGTAGATGAGACCAGACCATGCTCAAGGAAGCAGGTATACATCGATGCAATTGTACAAATTTAATATGAACAAAAAAAAAGTGTTGTGTTTTTTCATGAGTATATTTGATTCGTTTAGATAATGTTATCTATATATTTGTTGCAAAGTGTTGATTGGAGAAACCACCCGGCTGTCGATCATACGACAGCAGCCTCAGGGCAACAGGTATACCTTATTGTAATTGTACAATTTAAATACATCAATATGTTTTCTTATTATGTTTTTTCCGTGAGTATTTTGGTTTTCTTTAGATAATTTTTTCTATTTTTTTGTTGTAGGGTGATGATCGGGGCACCTCCCTAGCAGTAGATCGGGGAAAGTCCCGACCATTGATCATATGAGTAGACGATCCTTGAGGAAACTGGTATAATTCATAGCAATTGTACAAATATAATATGGAGCATCATGTTTTTTTGTTATGTCTTTTTCGTGTGTATATTGGTTTCATTATGATAATGTTTTCTACATTTTTTTGGCAGGGGGATGATCAAGGAAAGTCCCCAGCTCTGGATCAGATGACACCGGCATCGAGGCATTAGGTATACCTAATTGTAATTTTAGGAATCTATCATGACCGATATGTTTTTTTAATATATTTTTTTCCTCAGTCTATTGCTTTTATGTTAGTAATGTTTTATATATTTTTGTAGCAGACTACTGATTCGGCGTATGATCCAGCGTCAGAGCAATCAATAGATTTTGATGTGGATGATCTAATGCACGATGCTAACATTGGATATTCTCTAGACCCAATTAAGATGATAGAGAAGACCTTAAAAAGAAATCATGAGGATATCCTTCGTATGTTATTCATTCAGTCGCATACAAATTAGATTAGAGCAAAGGTTGATGTTTTGGTAAAGAGATATCAGGCCTTGAAAGTAAGTTACAGAATCTTGAATCAGAATATAAATTCATTTAGTATTCTATAATTTTTACTTGTATATGATGGTGAGCTAAAATATGGTTTGTATTTACAGGATTTTTTGCGCCCACACACTAGTGGTCAAGGCAGTGATGGCACTAGTGATGCTCATGGAGAGTCGTCACATGAGAAAATGACTCCAGGTGCATCTCATCTGCCATTGTTTTCGACTGAACAGTCGACAACACATTCCAAGACACCCTCGAGGCCAACTATGAGTGCAACCACTAGTGACCAGCACACGCCAGATTGTGCAGAAGAAGGGGTCGATGCAGAGACTACTAGTATTGATATTATTGAAGCAGCATTTCCTGTATCTTCCCGTGTCACTAGAACGGGTACACTACAGACCACATCTTGGTGGACAAACAACTCATTCCAATAAAGATAGAGAATATCTCAGGTATTTATACATTGTTCAAGTTAGTGTTTATAATTGGATTTTAATATACTGATAAAACATTGTTTTTCAACTGATGATGGCGTGATCGTTTTGCAGGAAATGATGTTTTTTTATAAACATATAAATGATTTTTCATTGGATATATTTGGGCCCACCATTTGCACAAGGTGGGATAAACAAAGTAAAAATTTAAAAGATGAGATCACTAATCGCTCGGTTGGCTTGTTCGGCAACGAGACCTTTAATCAAGCTGGGGTCCTAAAGAAGGATGGACAACATATGAAGATTGTGAGGGACCAATATAGGGTTCATATACAAATTAACCCTAGGTATGAGCACCCTCCAATGATTCCAGGAAGAGAGTGTAAATCCCTAGTGGAAGATGGAAAGGAGAGGGCTCTGAGAAAAGAAGGAAAGCTACCACTGGGAATAGGAAGGTATGCAATACCTTCCACAATGTAATTCTAAACCTTATTATTATTAATTTTTAGACCAAATTTGAAACATCTAACGTATTTCAACACTTTCATAGGATGTTAGACACATCAAAGGCCACAAATGAAAGACAAGAAAAAATTGGTCAACACAAGCTTGGTCCTGGTGGTTATTCGAATTTGGAGGCTCGAATTGTAAGTATCGAAAAACCAATATTGCATCCAAATAATAAATTGAAAAATATTTTCTTTTTATTGCACTGCAAAAGGTAAATTCATGACATTATGCATATATGCAAGTCGACCGATTCAAGGAAGTGCCCGCTGAGGAAGACTTGAAGTTTGTCTTCCAGCAAGGCTTTGGAGCTGTTGTTGAACGCCGAAAAATATTGTATGGGAAAACACAGTCTTCAGGTGATCCATCTTGCGCACATGTATATAAAATCAATATAGTTAAATGAAGATTTATTGCTTGTACAATATATTCGTTATAAATTTTGCCATAAAATATTGACTCTGTTTTGATCAGGAAAGCAACAATCCACTTAATGTCGAGGATGGAGAACAACCAATCAAATATCATGCTTCGAATCCTGGTAATGAATTTATTCATATGCTACAATTTTAAATATTGCATTACAGATGGTGAATATTAATTGCACTTTTCCATGTTTCAACTGCAGAGCATGTAGAGGGTCATGTTAGAAAAACAAGATCGCGGAGCAATAAAAATAAATAGAAATGCAAATATAATCACACATACACATTACAAGAGAGACACCAATATTTCGTGGTTCACCCAAGATGGGCTACGTCCACATTGAAATTGATAGTCCTTATTTTTATACCATCCAGCAAATGAAGGGATACAACCTACAGCACATCTGTTGCACTTCCTCTTCATTGTCTCACAGTCTCTCTTCACAATCTCAGAGATATTTACAATGCATAATACCTAATACATCAACCCTAGTCGTATTACAATGTCTTTCTTATAAAGGGGAATACCATGGGAAAATACCACAAGTTACCCAAAACCATGGGCCCGTAATACCATGGGAAAATACCACATGAAAATACCACGAGTTACTCCCCCAGACCCCCTGGGGCACGTGTCGGGATCATAACCAAACCTAGGGTACAACATGGCTGAAACAACATCATCTATGAGACTGGAAGATCAGGCTCCACAACCAACAGGTCACACTGTACAAGATGATCCTAGACAGGAATATGAAGTACACGATGTGGCCACAACAGGGAAAAAAACACCTTTGTAATGTTTTTTTAAAATGAAATGCTTGTCATTATAATATCAGAAGGTATCAATGTAACATTTTCACATTATTGCAGCAAATCCAGACCCCTTGCTGCAACATCCACGTCGCGAGTACTGTTGATGTATATGTAACTTCGGAATGTATTTCATATATGTATATTATATTCCTATAGAGATGTTATTATTCCTCTATACGGAAGTGTCGTCATTTATATTGTAAGTGTCATAACTTATGCTTGATGGGTTATTAGACCACCTTGTTGGCATTGACCCTATATAAGCCATGTAGGTCGAAGGGTTATTAGACCACCCTATTGGGGGTCGGCCATGTGGGTCAAAGGGTTATTAGACCACCAAGTGTGGGGTCGGCCCAGATTAAGTTAACCATGGGTTAAGCTAGACATGTAGGCCCCATCAGTTTATTGGGCAGGACAGAACAAGTATAAATAGAGATCGGGAGATCTCTATTTGATCATTCATTCACACACTTCTCTTATTCGGAAAGTGGCACACTTATGAGGAGGAGGCTCTGCTGCTAGGAGAAGACTATCCCTTTTATTCTGGTTGTATCATTGCTCTATCTATCTCTGAGGAAGTTATTGGGGTTTTTCATCTTTATGGTTTTCCCCAAGTAAACTCTGTGTCTCTTGTGTGCTTGCATTATTGTGTCCATGATTGATATGCTATATATTTGCTGTACATGTTGTTCTCTCAGTTAAGATCCTAGATCAAATTGAAGTAAATTCTGAAAATTTAACATGGTATCAGAGCTAGCCTGAAAGAAGGCATGATATGGCATGTAGGACACTTGTTGCACTTACGATGCTAGGGATTGATATAGAAAAAACCCGTCCTTGTAGCACTTTCGCTATAAATCCATTTTGGCAACGTTTTCGGATCTGAAACTTTTACAGGTCGAAGATCAGATCCCCATGTACCTTGTCTCCAAAGGAAAACTTATAATTAGTTGTACTTTGTGATTTATGATCTATACAATATAGGGTTTCTTCCTCTTCCAAATCTCAGTCATAAACAGGTGACCTTGGAAAAAAGGTCATAACTTGGGCTAGGAAGCTCCAAATTAAATTTCGTAAAAAGTGACAGGTAGTACACAAAATGCACTATCTCAAAAAACGTTTTTAGAGGCTGAAGGTGAAGTAGTGACACGTGGAACTCCATACAAGTTCGCTCTCCTGTTTTATCCCATAAACAGGTCACGTTGCGACACTTGGCATAACTCTCTCTCAGAGAATCCAATTGAGTTCATACCTATCGGGATGGAAAGATGACAGGTCGGGATATCTCAAAAAAACTTTTGAGACCCTGTGGATGGAAAATTTTGGAGTTACACCAGAAACAATCAGGTACATATTTCTGTCATAATAGAATTATTTTTTAGCACCTTCATTCATGGCTTCCGAAAATTAGGGTTTCAGAGAAAGTTAGAATTTTTGTAATCGGAGACTACGGCTGAATTCCACTCATCAAAATAGAAATTTAGAGACCAATATCATAATTTTTGGTTGGGAAGAAGACCGGGCTTGATCAGACCCTAGTTCGGGACTTTGATTGGAAAAGTGGAAAATTAGGGCTTCTGCAAAAATGGGATTTTTTGAAATCTGTGACCACGGCTGGAAGCTCCTTAGAAAAATAGAAGGTTAGAGCTTTGGATCAAACCTTTTCATTGGGCAGAAGAGTGGGAATCACCAAACCCTAGTTCAGGGTCACGTCCAATGAATCCGAAAGTTTCAAAGGCAAAATTGAGGAGTGAAACTTTGCAGTTTTCAAATTCTGAATATACCAGCTTGATCAGCTCATCAAGGCGCATATTTCTATCCTTTCGGAAGTTTGAAATTCAAAGTTTGAATTTTTGGGGTTTCTCTGACGAACCCTAATCCAGCTCTAGGTCCAGTTCTTGCAAATCAAGTGGATTGGGTTAATCCTAGGAGAAGATGGATTAGTCACCTACATAAGTGAAGAAATTCCTGTCTCAGAGGGAGATGAGGCTAAGGCCTTACATAAGAAGATTACAAGCAATCTCGACAGGTATGACTTATCCAGGTATGTTTCAAGATTTTCTCATGATTAAGTCTATGGTATGTTTGTCTTCATATTATTACGGTTAGTACAATCTTGTTTAAATTTAGACTTGTCGTATCACCTTAATAAAATTATGAATGCATGATAGAAGATATTCATTGGTTAGAGTGTTGACACTTATGATTGTACTAATGCATTATGGTGTTGTATGAGGTTTATGTTGTTCGCTAACATGAAAGGTACACCAAGAAAGAAAAATCATGTTCTAGTTCAAGAACATATGATCATGATGACATGAAGACAAAGATTCATCCATTGTCATGGATCTCTTAGAAGATCTACTTACGAGGTATGTATAACTTGGTTCTACAATGGATAACTTATGAGACATGCAGATTACTAGCACAAGTCATTGAAGAGAACCAAAAGACATTATGTGGGTATGTTAGACATAACTAGCTAGCATGCTAATCTAGGTATGTTTTTCCTATATCAAGCTAGAATCCTACCTTGTGTTAGGATCTTATATTGTTGTGTTGTTGATAATAATTATTCATGAAGTCATAGGTTTGAATAGTCATGGTTGTATGCATATTATGTTTCTTACCATAATTGATGATATGACTAACCAGAAGAATCATGAAGGTATAGGTTTGAGTAATCACGGGTTTAGGCATATTATGTTTCTTACTTTAATTTATGATATGACTAACCATAAGGGTCCTATATAAACCTTGAATACTAATGCTTATTATTTATGTTTGAAATGATCATGACTATACATGCTTAAGATTATTGTGTTTTGATAGTATTAAGAATATACTAATGAATGTATGATTATGTATGAGACCTCAACAATAACACAATGATGATACTAATAAGCATGCATAGTGATTAAGGATGGATATAAGTTCAAGGACAGGTAATCCAGGAAGCAAAGATCAAGAGGGAGGACACTCCAGTTGTTCCTGTAAGGAAGCAAAGATCAAGAAGGAGCACACTTCAGTAGTTTCTGCAAGGATGCAGATATTCAGAGGGAGTTGACCACTTCTCACAATCCACATCAGAATGGAGTTGCAAAGATTCAGAGGGAGTCCATCCAGCAACCAAACAAAGATAAGTATTTGAATTGTCATTTCTTACATAATGTTATTCAATGATGTGTATGCTTATGTTCCTAGAATTAGGTTGTGTATTATGCATATTAGAATAGTTGCGTTGATGAACAGTATACTACTAATATACATGGGTAAGTGGCCTATGGAACTATGCAACATTCCATTGCTACTTATCTAGAATGAAACCTCTTTGCTGACATGTTGGGAGTAGTGCAAACTCTTAACAATGTTCTGGTAGAGATTGGAAGGCATATAGAAAGCTACGGGATATGGATAAATGTTGTATTGAAGCATTGGCTAAGATAATTGCATGACTGTATGACATATTTCTTTATGTGTAAGAATTTGTTCTGAAAACCATGAGATGTTTTCTAATCATGCAATTTAAACTTGTTGTGTAGGAAAGATCGTATACCATCACCTACAAACGAAGGACTACAACATTTGTTCAGCAACAAAGTTATCTATTGAAAATATTGAAGATATTGAAGTTCCCAGGATCTGGGAAGAATGCCATGATCGAGGAGTACCATTTGATCATGAAGATGTTTGAGATGCAGTCCCAAGACCTGAAGGGGAGTCTGTAGTGACTTCCAAGAGGATCTACAAGATCAAGCATGCTGCAGGTGGTAGCATAGAGACTTTTGCTCCTATAGCCAGATACACTTCCATTAGATCCATACTTGCTATGGCTGCAGTGATGAAATGGAAGATACACCAGATGGATTTCAAGACAGCTTTCTTGAATGGTGTAGTTGAAGAAGAAGTGTATGTGGAGCAGCCACTTGGTTCTGAGACACATGACAGGGAGTCATATATGTGCAGAACTTGGTATGGTAGGATAAATAGCTTTCTATCCAGTTTGGCTTTACCAAGAGTAAAGCGAATTCCAACCTTTACTACAAGGTTGAGGAAGGCAATCCAGTGGTACTACTTTTATATGAGGATAACCTGTTTATTACAGGTGAAGATAGATTGATTGCCAACATGCAGCAGAAACTTGCTGCCAAGTTTGAGATGAAGAACTTGGGGATGATGCACTACTTTCTAGGTATGGAGGTGTGGAAAAGTGCAGATGGAATCTTCCTTGGACAAGGAAAGTATGCAGTAGAGATCCTGAAGAGGTTCGGGTTGATGGACTGCAAGGCCACAGCCACACCTATGGCATCGAACATGAAGCTTCTATGTGATGATTCATCTGATCCGGTTGATGTCACTATGTATCGTCAGATGATTGGGTCCTTGATGTACCTGACGAACACGAGACCAGATATTTGCTTTGCGGTGAAAACATTGAGCCAGTTCCTGACGGACCCGAGAGATGTTCACCTGGTTGCTGTAAAGCAAATTCTGAGGTACCTGAAGGGTACAGTTGATTATGGGCTCAAGTATGATGCGAATCAAAAGTTTAACCTATAGGGTTATGTTGATTCAGATTGGGCAAGCAGTGCTACAGATAGGAAGAGCACATCTGGGTGTTGCTTCAGTATGGGATCAGGTGTGATCTCTTGGTTTAGTAGGAAGCAGTCCTGCATAGAACTGAGTACAGCCGAAGCAGAGTATGTTGCGATGGATGAGCAGGTTGTAAATGTATTGACTAAGCCGTTGTCCAGAGTGCAGTTTGAATACTTCATAGAGAGGCTTGGTGCACTTCAGATCGAGGTTCCTTCGAAAGGGAAGTGATGAGTCCGGAAGATGCAGATGCCCATGAGCTTTTCTGACATGGTTGTTGTGTTCTCCCATGGTCGTGATGTAATTGCTGAGCCATTCTCACATGGTGGTAGATGTGTTCTCCCATGGTGAAAAAGTAATGGCTGGAGCCTTCCCCGAATGGTGGTAGATGTGTTCTCCCATGTCGGTGGTGTAAGTGTTGGATGATGTGCATCTGGGATGTGCTTCGTGGACGATGAGATGATCTGAAGAGGATGATGCTCCAATTACTTCTTTGTATGTATGCATCATGTTGGATGTTGGATAGGACCAGTTGGATCATTTATATGTATGTATGTATGCATCATGTTGGAT
Organism: Larix kaempferi; assembly: GCA_027924585.1. Lineage (NCBI taxonomy): Eukaryota > Viridiplantae > Streptophyta > Pinopsida > Pinales > Pinaceae > Larix > Larix kaempferi. Next base: position 12,207,234 of record BSBM01000062.1, read on the forward strand.
GCTGGATATGATCAGTTGGATCATTTATATGTATGTATGTACGCATCATGTTGGATGCTGGATATGATCAGGTGGATCATGTATATGTATATGCATCATGTTGGATGCTTGGAGTATGTATCTATTTATGTATCAGGTGGATACATTGTATGATCAGGTAGATCATGTATGTTGATATATATCAGGTATGATCAGGTGGATCAGGTATTTGTAGATGTATCAGGTGGATACATTGTATGATCAAGTAGATCATGGATGATGATATGTATCAGGCAGATACTGTGTATGCATCAGGTGGATGCATTGTATGATCAGGATGATCATGATGATGAGCTTCAAAATGTTGCTCCAGATGACATGCATCAGGACAATGCAGTGTTGATGATCAGGATGATCATGTGTACATCAGGATGATGTATGGTGAGTATCAGGTTGATACTTTGTGGTCATGGAACAGGTTGTGTAGATAAGCATATAATTTGGCCCTGGGAGATTTGCAGATAGTCTTGCAAGGTTTTTCCTATGGAATGTAATGTGGCCCTGGGATATCTGGCAAACGCTTTTTTGAGGTTTTTCTTTGGAAGGACATATAATTTGGCCTTGGGAGATCTACATATAATCTTTCAAGGTTTTGCCTATGGCATATAATTTGGCCCTAGGATATCTGGCATATGCTCTTTCGAGGTTTTGTCCTGTGGCATATAATTCGGCCCTGGGAGATCCGATAGGTTGAGCTATGTGCTCGTAATAAGTCCTGGGATGCTCCTGCAAGGTTTTGCCATGACCACATGTAATATGGCCCTGGGAGATCCGATAGGTTGGGTTGTGTGCCCGTAACAAGTCCTAAGATGCTCTTGCAAGGTTTTGTGGTAGGTGTCACATGTAATAAGTCCTGGAGATCTGGACAGGATGAAAAAGGCCTCAGATGCTCTTTAGGGTTCTTGCTAGTCAAGAGACTCTTTTAAGGTTTTGTGACAGTCACATATAATATGTCCCTGGGAGATCCAACAGGTAGAGTTGTGTGCTCGTAATAGCCTGGATGCTCTTGCAAGGTTTTGTGACGCACGTAATAAGTCCTGAGATTTCCACAGTATGGCCAGTGATGATGAAGACCTATAGGTGGTGGGCCTACATCCAGTATGAAAAAGGACTGGCTCTGAAGAACTTCCTATGACGAGTAGATTCATAGATTGATTGAGATAGCAGCAGCAGTGACAATGACGATGATTCGAGAATGATGATTCGCTGATGATGATCCAGAGAAGAAGACTTGTGCCAGCAGACCTGTGTCGAGAAATACCTTCCTAGTTAAGAGGGAGTGTTGATGTATATGTAACTTCGAAATGTATTTCATATATGTATATTATATTCCTATAGAGATGTTATTATTCCTCTATACGGAAGTGTCGTCATTTATATTGTAAGTGTCGTAACTTATACTTGATGGTTTATTAGACCACCGTGTTGGAGTTGGCCCTATATAAGTCATGTGGGTCGAAGGGTTATTAGACCACCCTATTGGGGGTCGGCCATGTGGGTCAAAGGGTTATTAGACCACCAAGTGTGGGGTCATCCCGGATTAAGTTAACCATGGGTTAAGCTAGACATGTAGGCCCCATCAGTTTATTGGGCAGGACAGAATAAGTATAAATAGAGATCGGGAGATCTCTATTTGATCATTCATTCACACACTTCTCTCATTCGGAAAGTGGCGCACTTATGAGGAGGAGGCTCTGCTACTAGGAGAAGACTATCTCTTGTATTCTGGTTGTATCATTGCTCTATCTATCTCTGAGGAAGTTATTGGGGTTTTTCATCTTTATGGTTTTCCCCAAGTAAACTCTGTGTCTCTTGTGTGCTTGCATTATTGTGTCCATGATTGATATGCTATAGATTTGATGTACATGTTCCAATTGATTGATTGTGTCCTAGATCAAATTGAAGTAAATTCTGAAAATTTAACAAGTACTCTACTAGGCAGATAGCACGGCACGCTGATGAAGCCCCAAGAACTGAACAACAAGTTCCAGAAGATGAGTTTCTTGCTGATTTTGTCAAGAGAAAAAAACCTAGAAAGAAGTGATTGAAGAAACACTAAGTGTACTTATTTTTGATAATATAATGTCATGCATAATTTTTTTCCTATTGAATGAATGAATGGTTTAATGAATGTTACCTTTTATTGAATGAATGGTAAATGTTTCTTTATGATGAAATCTGCATGTTTGCCATAATTTTTGTTTTCAAGTACATGCATTGGGTATGGGGAATTGAGAGTGATGTGAGGGGGGGGAGGCGGCATAAGAGCTTCCACCTTCATGTGGTTGGACCTGTTCAATAGATAATATTAAATTATTCTCGAAACAAAGAGGAGCTCAATGAGGTATTTATACATGCCATCAATGAAGTAGCTTCAATACCTATCATAAGTGAGACCACACTATTATGATCACAAGATCAACTAGGTTTCAACCCATCAAATCCTTCGCACATGCAAGTGCTCATATCAAGCACACAAGGGTTTCACCATTAAACAACCACTCCTAGGTTCACCAACCGAAATACTTGTCTTTCAAAACAACAAGAAGGAAATTTCAGCCCAATAAACCCCCGTAGCTATAAGAAGTCAATTCCAACCAAAGATGGCCGCTTCGTCATCCGTATCACAAAAGTGAGCATACAAGTACATCATCACATCACATTCCCAAGAAATGCATCTCTCCAAACTCCATCAATCATGACATCACATCAATCTCCAAGTCCTCCTAACAAAGCATCTCACCATGCTCAAGGTCTTCACGTTAGTGCTCTTGTCGACAATAGGTCCATTTATCACTGATAAAACCTACCCTATACAATATATAGTCTTTCCAAAACAAGATAATTTTTCCCATACTAGAGATTACATGATTATGATGCCTAAAGTTTCCCATACTAGAAAATATTTTGTGAACAGGTTGAAGGAATCATGCCTTCAAAGTTTCAAAAACCAACTACATTTGTCATTCTCAAAGATACCGATGCACCCACAGAAAGCAATCATCCATGACATGGATACTAGATTTAGCACACCTAGGGTCTATAAAGAAGACAAAAAAAACAAATGTCTAATGGAGAGTAATTCCTTTTTCAATTAGGCCTCTATAACAATATCAAGATTTTGCAATATCATTGTAACCTATCATATGCTCTAGTTTGAAAACATCTACAATTTGTCCCAATGGAAACTTGTCATAGTTTCCATAGTGCTATTGTGTTGTTTGTTAACATTTTCTCATATGCTATATTCAGACCCATAACGAGCAAAAGTATTTCATCCTTGATAAGCTAAATCTGGAGTAGAGATTTAGTCCCTAGGTCACTTAGGAAGATGTATTTTTTAACATTCCTCGGAAGGCATTGTGTCTCACAAATAAAATGTTACATTCTAGAATCCACATAGGTGTACTGACAGTTAGAAACATGGTTTCAAGTAGTCAGAAACATGTTTTAGATCATGAAACAAATGATGCACAAGAGCATCCATTTGATTTTATTCTTCCAAGGATCAAGCGACAAAGGGGCTACAATGAAGTGGAGGCCAGTTTGGTGCAATTTGGGAATATTGTGATCATCATATAGGACATTGATGGCCATGGTGGAAGCTAGAGGATAACAATCTACCTCCAACCTCCAAGGTATGATGTCCTACTATAAACCCCAAACATTTCTTGTAAAACATTTCAATGTCGACAAGATGATGATGAGTCACATCTCCAAATATGCAAATATTCCTTGGGGAATGTGAAAGGTTTATCCTCAATGGAGAAATATGCATAAAAATATGAAGCAAAGTTCCCCATACGTGAGATTCTACAACATGTGCAATTGTGCCTCCAAACATATGAACTCAAAAAAAAAAGTGAAAGAAGGGTAACACATGAATCTCCATCACTATCACTCCTATGCATGAAAAACAAGATGATGCTCGAAAAATATTTCCCATACAATGCTCATGACTCATACCCAACTCCCAAAATCCACATCTCTTGGCACAATGTTCCTGAAAAGAATGCCTCCAAAAATGCAAAAGAGAATGCATTTTCAGGGGGTAACATTGATGTAATACATTTATTAAATATTTGTTGTAATTTTGTATTTATTAGTCTTTCATGGACAACTTTCAAGAATCAATATTAACTTTAATGTATAATTTATGATTAGCATCCACTAGATCATACATATTGTTGTATTTTTCCATATTTATGTGTTAACGTGCTTATTTGATGTTGCTCTTGGTTTATATTTTGAAAAATAAGAAAAATGAATTTATTTTGTACTTTTTAATGCTTGTCACAATTTTGTTGTTTTTGTCGATTTTTTGCTAATGTTGATTTTTTCAACAATGCTTAGTAGCCACACCCATACAGTACATGAACCATGGTAATATGGTACAATAACATGTACAAATGTACTTCCATCTCAAAGTAACCTTGAACAAAAGAGAAAGCACTTGTGTAATGATGTGTATCAAATGTTTACAAGTTGCGATTGGCTTCCATCACTTCATTCATTTTGAAAGGAGCATACCTAATAGTGTAAGGCTTTGAGAGAAGATACCAAGAAAGTTGCATCATGAATATGCATTACTTAAGATAAAGTAATAGCAATCAAGAATGTAGCCATGAAATATAATGTATATTTTACGAGAAAGCAATAAGCTTAATATATCTTGCCTTGGAAATGAGTAATGAGGATAAGAAGAGGTTTTAGGAAAAATATATATTGTCTTTATAGATAATAAAGTCATAATTTTAACTAACTTTTCAAGCTTCATCTTCCTCTTGTATGCACACCCATACATGCAGTATCAACTCATATATGTGAGTTTTTCTCTCTAGAATATAAGGATAAGAATGATTTTCTTTCCTCTATTTTTGTTTGGGTTGATAAAATTTATCACTGGGCATTGCAGGTTGGGAAATTTGACTACATAATAGTAATGACACATGAACCAAATTGGCTTCATGACCGGTATTGGGGTGATTGCAGTGGGAAAAATGTGTCTCGTTTAATAAAACACCATTTGAAGAGTATATGTTCAATTGTTGGAGACTTGCATCATTAGATGCGACATTCTGCCCTCTCAGGAAATCCTATGCATGTGCCAAATTTACTAATGAATGGCTATGGTGGTACCTTTCTACATCCCACTGTGTATTTTCTAAATTTTGACAATTTCTTGGGGCTTGTTATGAAACTAAAGCATATTATTCTACTTTCCAAGCCTCTAACAAGCTAAGGAATTATTCATTTCTCACAGTTATTTCTTTGATGCATTATTGTCATAGCAGGTATGCCATGAATTATAAAATTTATTCTGGTGTATATTTGTAGTGTTAAAATTTTTCTATGGCTATTTCACTCATCCCTTGGAACTTGTTACAGATAGTCTTGGGTAACATTTTGAAATTTCAAAAGAAAAATTGGCGTTTTGATGTGATCGGTGGTATTATATACTTTTTTTTGGTGTTCTCCATGTTTTCTCAGGTGAACTCTTATTACCCATTGTTTTACTTGAATATTATTGTAATTTACATTATTAAATTAAAATGTTCATCAAATGTAAAATATATAATTCTAGATCAGATAGTGAACTTATTAGGCCTAACCAATGCTTGAAAAGAGAGATATACCAAACAAGATCAATCAAGTAAAGATTTAGGGATGAAGTAGCACTAATGAAGCTTGTGTGTTCTGTAGATTTGTTTAGAGGTGGTTTTACATGCATTTATGAACTCCTACACTTCAGCCCCAATGATCTTAAATAATCTTATTTTTAGTTTAATGTTGTCTTTTCATGATAGGAAGCTGTATAAGAAAGGTGAAGAGAGAATTGAATTTTTTTTTGCATTATTATGAAATTTTCCACTTCCTTTGATTTCACTTATGAATATGAAAAAGGCTATGACAATGAAATATCACTATACACCCAAGGTGTTCTTTACATTCTTGTTGACATATACTCTTGGTACAATGAGTTGACAAAATATATTCAACATGGAGATTCTCATAGTCATATGAATACCAATTCATAAATGACATCTTGTTCAGGAATATTTATGATGGAGTGTTGTTCAGATGCCTTGAAAACTCCAATTCTAAAAAATTCTCGGTAGAGCTACAAGACAAACCTCTAGAAGGTCATTTTGTTGTTGAGACTAGAACTCGCAGAATCTTGAATCTTGGCCATTATTAGCCTACATCATTTAGAGATGCACATTCCTATACTAGAAAGTGTGAATTTTGTTAGAAATGTGTTGGGTGAGAAAATAAACTTGATGGCCCTTTGCAACTTGTGGTCATTGAGGAGTGATTTGAGAAATGAGGACGAGATATAAATGGAAAATAATTTAATCCAAATTCCTCTAGATAGTAAAAATATATCATGACATGTCAACCCACTAAGATTAGAGAAACTATTAAAGACAAATAGTAAACACAAAGAATGCACTTTACTAGGATAAGTATGCATGTCAAGCCACTAAGAATAGGGAAACTATCTTTCTAAGAGCATGTAGGAATTGGATTTGATAGAGCTTATCTTGGTAGACCTTTACACAAGTCTACAACCGTATTTACATTCAATTCATGTCTTTGGAAAAATTGTACTCCTCATTATTTCATGATTTTCTTGGTTAATTATTAGGATATGATGTTATTCTCCATCTTGAGCATCATACTCTTTAGCAACCTACCTTAGATTCACCAAACATAACAATGTTGATTGTCATAGGACTTTGACCCCAACATTGAAGATAATAAATATGTTCATGGTGATGACATTACCATCAATTAAGACCAACAATGATTTGTTTGACCATAATAAGGAAAAGTTAATTATTATTTATTATGCTGCTTCCAATTTCAAATATCTTGAAAATAGGATTAGCAAGATCATTTTGGCTTTCATGGATTAATATGTTATAAAAATTAGTGATATTACAAATTCTTTAAAAATAGGATCTAATGTCTTTGTAGGTTGTGCAATCCAAGAGGAAAAAAAAACATTTTCTACCTTATTAGTACTGCAAACTTTGCAAGTTCTTTCTTCCAATGGTGATATAGGTCTTGTCTAACGCCTAGTTTCACTATGGAGATCATGGGAGTTTGTCGTTATCTTTTCAATATTTATTTTCTTCTTAAAACTAGAAACAATAGGTAGCTTGATAGCTTTGATATTCAAACCTTAGGTTCAATGGACTCTTTGTAGTGTTGATCTTTTCATATTCTCAATATCATTTTTACACCAAAGATTTTCTTTAAAGTTAGTTTTGATAATATTGGATTAATTTTCTAAACTGAAATGAATTAAATAAGATCTTTTGATCAAGTATGTTAAATTATTATCTTTTGAATTGTTCACTAGCTGTAATATTTTTTTTCAAACTAGTGCTTTCCTAACTAGTGGTCCTAGGTGAACCCCATTTGGAACTAGTAGTTTTTTTTTTTAAATTACCCAATTACGTCGCATATCAGATGGCACCTCCAGTAAATCCGATGGCGTTGCGATACCTCCAATGGAAAATGTCATCATAATTTGTCTTATGTCTGTGGTTACATCTGTCGCAACTTCGACGCTGCCTTCGTCAGATACCCGACCATTACTTATGTAAGCGTTGTCGGATATTTGACATATTCTTGGTCAAATATCCGACTTAAGAGTATGTACATTTTGTCGGATATCCGACGTATTCTAGTCGGATATCCAACATATTCTGGTCAGATATCCAACCTTGCCCTATGTAACTTCTATCGAATATCCGACGGCAATTTGGTCGGATATATGACCTTCTGGAAATTAATTGTCGTTGGTTATGCGACGTCTATATTAAAAGAATTTTGTCAGTTAATAGACATTTTAGTGTCGGATATCCGAAGATACCTTGTTGTTGTCGAATATCCGTCAAAGTTTCACTGACGTTTAAAAAAAGAAATTTTGTCGTATTATCGACGGAGTAATGTCGAAATTCAGGCATATATGCCATCATATTTTGGGTTCAAATTTTTCTATGGAAGATGAACTGTTGAAGCTGGAAAAGATACACACTAGCCAGAATCCTGTAGACATGTTAACAAAGGTGGTAACCAGAGAGAAAGTGAGTTCCTGCTCGGTTTCATTTGGCCTTCAAGCATGAAGGTGAAGATGAGAATTTTTCCATATCATAGTCCAACAAGTGCAGCAGCAGTGGATTTGTTGTGATCAGTCTCCAAGTGGGAGATTGTTGGTTGTGGAGCCTGATCTTCCTTATTTAGAGGTCATGTTTCAACCGTGTCTGGATCCCAGCCCATGTCGGGGGGGTTTGGGGGGGTTTGGGGGGGATTTCTCCCCCAAAATATTCTCCATGGGGGGTCCAGGAGGGGTGGCGACTAGTTTGGGATCCCCCCTTGGCAGGGTTCGGGGCAGCGCCCTCGTAGCAAAATTTTCAAAAAAAATGCCTTGTAAAATGTTGTAATTTCATAGTCATGACTTGGTCAATAATGGGTGATTTATGGGCCCATGGTATTGGGTGTTCCATAGTATTTTTCCCATGGTAATCACTCTCTAAAAGGAATACATTGTAATATAGATGGGTATTGTAGCATTGTAAATATATCTATGATTGTGTGAGAGAGACTATGAGAGAGTGAAGAGGAAGTTGTAGGGAATGGCTGCAGGTTGTATCCCTTCATTTGTTGGATTCTATAATAATAAAGACTAGCAATTTATGTGTGGATATAGCCCATCTTGGGTGAACCATGTTATATTGGTGTCTCTCTTGTAATGTGTTTTATGTGGTTTATATTTGCATCTTGTTTATTATTATTGCTCTGCAATCCAGTTTTTCTAACACAAGATACAAGCAATTCCTCAAAAGTGAAGCTCTCCCTTTACAAGTGACGCATGTTAAGCTCCAACGTGACGAGGATTTTAAAATAAGGTTTCACAGCAAGGGAACTCCTCATCCAATGTCCAACGATCCTCCTCCAAGTCTCCAAGACTCCAACACATCTCCTAGACCATGTGCCTCACGGTCCAACCACCTACATTTCCACTCCCTCAAACCAAGTGTCCCTAAGTCAAGTGTAAGCCTCCATGCAAGCAACCAAGCAAATCCATGTTATATAGGGCTCAATGTCGTCCTTTAAAATGCCCAATGATCCTCCTCTAATGCAAGGTATGCTCCAAGCAAAAAACCTCCTCTCATGTGTATGTTACATGAAAAATGTCACCAAGCCCCATAGGCCTCTAATGCTCCAAGGAAGAATGTCATCAAATCATCCATAGAAGGTCTAGTAATCAATGAATAATCCACCTCCAATGGGAATTTACATCACATAACAACTAAGATTCAACCATACACCATGCATCCCACATAACATGAAGCACCCCCAAACATATTGTAAACACTTTTGGAGTAACCCCAAAAGCTAACACTACTTTGAGTACATTAAGGTGGGTAATTATTTTGCAATGATGCTTTGCAAGGAAAGCTTACGTTAAAATTTCTTTATTACCACTCATTGCACATGTTATGACATACATTGATTCACTATGAAAGGCTTCACTTGTTGACTTAATTAATCTATGTTAACATAAAATTGCAAATTTATTTTATTCCTCTTGCTACCATGCAACAAGAAAATGTAAATTAAAATACATCTATGCAAATCTATTATTTTGTGCACACTAACTTGTACATTGAACACTTGAAAGCATATAGACATCCACAACATTGTATTTTAAATTTAAGTTAAAATAAACATTTTAACTTATTTTATTCTCTTAATACCAAATAATTGTGGATTATTTTAAATTTAAGTTAACATAAATATTCTAACTTATTTTATTCTCTTAATACCAAATAATTGTGGATTAATATAACTCCATTCAAATCTAATCTATTATTTTGCATGGAAGAGCTTGTGAACTATAAGTGTATAGACATCTACTCTTCATATATAATAACCATTTAAACCATAACATGCATTATGCTTTCATGGAGTCTCTATTAAACACCATATTAGAACTTTTATTTATAAATTATATTATATTATGAGATCAACATTGAACTTTGCATTGTTTCTAAATATTAAGATCCATATTATAGTAATAACTTAAATATTAAGATCCATATTATAGTAATAACTTAAGCATGTAACCTTTTTTTAATCCTTAAGTAACATTTTTTTAATCTTTAAGTATATGTATGGGTTTAGACAAACATTGAAGTTTAGATTGTTTCTCACATTTATTTAGATACTGAAAGTATATTATCGGTTAATTTGAATAATGGTGTGCTTTGAGTTGTATAAGAGGTTTTATTATAAATTTTTAATGTTATTTGTCTTTGTTGTATGCATTACTTAATGTCTTTATCAAGTTAGATGTTGTAATTAATGTTAGTGTTGAGAGATTTACAATAAATACTATCTCTAAATTATGAAAAATGTCTAAATTATTTTTTATATTTTTTTTTAAATATAAATAACTTTTTCAAAAATTTAAAATACATGTATATATAATAATTAATCTTAATATATAAAAATAAATTTAATTTATTGTAAAACAGAGAAATAAGGTTGGACAATTCCAAAAACACTATGGGAGGAAAGGCTTTATAAGCTCTATGAGTTTATAAGCATTGAGGATGAATCTCATTTTCTTGTAGAGTGCCCCGCGTACACCCACATTCAATCATAGTTTCCTAATCTTTACTATAATTCTAAGTTTCATGATCTTCTAACTTGTCAAAACTCATGGGGGCTTCACTCAATAAACCACTATCATAGCACGTTCGTTCATGGCATATGAAACAATACCCCTAATTTCACTAAATATTGGAAAATACCTTCTAAAATCATTTTTTTTTTACCCCCTCCCAATATGCCTTCCCAATTTAAAAAAACCCATATTTTCACTAAATATTGTATGTATCAATTTTTTCATTAACATTTTTTACACCCCTTTATATTTCTACCTAGTATATTGATATGATACCCCTCTTATGACCCCACATGCATTCTACAATGCACCTTGCATCTTTCGATGTATATTGTGGATGCACATTACTTCACCCACAATGCAATTACTCAATCACATATCATTATGATTTGCAACATCTAATGGTTTAATGAAGAGATAGGAGATCACTTCTTGTATATCACTAGAGCCAATGCACATAGTACAACATTTAGATTTCATGTTGCAGTTTCCCAATCGCTGACTAAGCCTGTTGTGGGCTAGGTATCCAAGCCCTCAGGGCATGTAACAAGCTCTAAGAGGCTGACTAAACTTCCCAAGGCCTATAATAGGCACGCATGGTTGGGTATTCAAGTCCCCAAGGCCTATCGAGGGCCTATAACAGGCCTTGGATGCTTAGAACCTCCCAAGGCTATTGGTAACAATTGGCTGTCAATGACCACTGTCTCTCGACTATGATCGACTGGAAACCCACTTCACCATGAAACCCCTAGCCTTAGGCATGCCTCAAGACGCGATTTCCCTTTGTAATGGTAAGCCCGAGCCTTGCCTCAACCTGATTTCTCATCCGGCCGTGATCCCGCCATCTCCATTTGGTGGATATTTGTCAGCCCGCCCATATAAAAAAGACCCCAAAGTATTTTTGTATTGTTACATTAACTAAAAAAAAACCTTTTCCCCTTAATATACAAGCAATATAATTTTTAGGTTTTCATGAATATTTAATACCGTAATATGAATGAACGTGATATTATATTGCCTTCTAGTGAAGTCCCTGTGTCAAAACTATGGTAATCTAGGAACGCTTATTTCTCAACTTTTTAGTCATAATAATCAAATTTTAAAAAACTCTAAATAATTATTTTCTCTTTCCTTAAGGTTCGATAGACCAAATAAATCTCAGTGGACGTTAATCTTCATCATCATCACCATCAAAATAGAATTTATTATACACCATAATCTTTTCTTTCCTATACTAAATCATTATTTCTACTTCTAAAAAACTTTATAAAACCAAAAAGATTAGTAATCACACTAAGAAGAAAATACGGAAAGCTCTTAACCACCTAACAAGAAATTAAATTTTGTGTAGATGAGCTTTAATAAGATTACAATTGACATAAACCATATCGACATAATAATGTATTATTCACCAATAATAAAATAGCTTTAGCAAGCAAATCACTTTAGTGTGGGAGCATCGATTGGATCGGATTATGTAATTTTAAATTGATTATTCAAAAATAATATTGTTTAATATGAATATAATTTTATAGTTTAAAAAATATTATAATTTTTATTTATAAAACCATAGTAATAGTTTATTTTATTTTATTTATTTTTAATAATTAATAATTTATTTTTTTTAGTTTTAGTTGTTTTAAATTTCATATTTTTTTTTTTAATTATGATTGGTTGTAATCATACATTGATACTTTTTAAGATATTAATAAAAAATATTAATTTTAGTTTTTAAGTTTTAAAAGTTAAAAATTAGTAGATATATTTAAAGTATGTAAAGCCAAAGTATATTGTATTTAAAAAATGAGACGACATATAATAATAAAGATGGACACTTGTGTACTTATTATCAATAACACAATGCACAAAAATGATAATATACATTATTATTAATGAAACTTCTAATACAAAGACCACATGTCAAGTTAGGAAATTTTTTTGAATTTTTAAAATTTAAATTAATATTTTATTTAAAAAATTTTACATACAATGAGGAGTAATTTGTCACTTTATAGCTTTTAGCTAATTATAAAATAGAAATAACAAATTTTAAATTTTTACAAAATAATTTATATTTTCAAAATATTAAGTTTAATATATAAATATTACAAAACTTTAAAAAACATTATAATTTTTTGAATATTAATATAAAGATCAAACTTATTTATAACTATAACGAAAATAATAATAAAAATTATACTTTTAAACCCATTTAATAAAATATACATATAAGTTCGATTCAAAAAAAAAAAAATCGCTCCAAGAAATATTGGGATGCAACATCAAGACCAGAGAATTCCAGCAATTCAGTGAGGTTTCAGCGAGGATCGTGATCACAGACCTGCAACCCCGGAGCAGCCATCAGCGTGGAGAGTGCAAAGTGCACTGTGTGGATTTCTTGGATCAGCTTCTGCATAGCGTGGATTGGCCCTGCATCCACTGGAGTTTTGCAGCGAGGTGGGTTAATCAAGATCGGGTTTAATCTTGGCTGAAGGTAATCTTCTTTCCTCAGGTATCTTCCCGGCCTCTGGATAGGCTTTCCATTGGTTAATTCTATGGAGGCCAAGACAGAGACATTCTGATCTACGTTTTGTCTTCATTGACTCTAACGGGGGTATTGATATGGATCCTCCTCTCCCTCCAAACGAGATCCTTGCTTTTAGGAATCTGATAGTAGCAAGTAATAAGAGGAAAGCTTCTGACTCCTCCCAGAAATTTGTCAAGAAAATCGAAAACATTCCCACTGTAGCATTACCTGAAGTGGAAGCTTGTAGATCTGCCTTGAACTTAGCAGAGAGGGGACTAATTGGTCAATTTACAGGCTTATGTCCCACACCCAAAGTGGTTGAAGCTTGGGTTCAGAGGAATTGGAGGTCGCTCACAGTGGAAGGAATAAGAAGCTACTCGGTTGGAAAAGGTTTTTTGTATTTGTTTTTGACAATGCAGAAGATAAGCATCTCATATTTCGGAATGGTTCATACTTCATGGGCCCGCAGGGTCTCTATCTGAACAATTGGACCCCCGACTTTGATCCTACTCAGGATGTGCCGTTGGCGGTCCCAGTGTGGGTGCGTCTACCTCACCTTCCTCTCCACTGTTGGAATCTGAAGGCTCTTGAATCAATTGGAAACACACTCGGTAAGTACATTGACCGAGCAAAACGAAAGGACCAGTACTCTTGTGCTAGAATTTGTGTTGAGGTGGACTTGGAAATAGGCCTCCCAGAAGCTATAATATTAACAATAGCTGACTGGAAACATATCCAAGAATTGGATTATGAACAATTACCCTTTAAGTGCAGATTTTGTCACGGATACGGCCATTTCGCAAGGAATTGCAAAAAGAGGAATGAAGAAGAGGTGGAAAAATCAAAAGGTGAGCAATGGATGCAAGTCCAGAAAACAGCTAAGTCAAAACTTAACAACAATAATAAAGCGAAAGGGAAGACAATGGGCCCTAGTACATGCACAGCAGAGTAGCAACAAGGTGAAGGAAGCACAGCTCCATCAATACCAAAAACTAATAAAAATTCCTTTGAAATTCTCAGCCAACTGGAAGACAATTCAGCTTTAGTGATTGAGGAACCCAAACAGCAAAACATTCCTCCTAAAGGAGAAAAAGAAAAGACAGACATTCCTATATCTCTCCCAAATTCTCTAGTAGGGGGAAGCCTCCCTTCTCTCCTACACTGAAATGACAAGGAAGAAACCTCTGGATTCCTCAGGTTCTTCGGAAGATGAAATGTTCAAGAAGCTATCAAAAAGAGCAGGAAGAAAATCTCTTAAAGATGCAAGGGAGGAAGAAGCCAAGAGACAAAAAATGCAAGGCAATCAGTCCACCATAGAAATTTCTATAGGCAGAAAAACCAGAACAAGGCCCACCAAGGGAGGCTCCATTCCCTCACTTGCTGGTAAATAATGCACCTTCTCTCTTGGAACTGCAGAGGGTTGGGAAACCCACTAAAGACAGAAGTAGTAAAAGATCTTCTAAAAAGAGAGACTCCCGACATTCTCATGCTCCAAGAGACAAAAATCGATGGGGAAGCTCTATTAGCCCTTAGTAATCAGAAGTGGAAGAAAAATGCTAGAATCGCGATCAGTGCTAGGGGAACCTCAGGGGGGCTTGCAACTCTGTGGTTGGCTGATAAGTTCCACTTAAAAAATTCTTTTGAAACCCAGCATTGGTTATACACAGAAATCAGCCAATATTCAAGTAACCTTACTATTGCCCTCTTTAATCTTTATGTTCCGTTACTCTTTGCTGAAAAGAAAGAGTGTTGGCATACTTTAAACTCCTTCTTGGAAGCGCATCCTTTGAAGAATATTATTGTAGTTGAAGACTTAAATCTAGTTATGGATCCCAAGGAAAAAGGAGGAGGAAACAACATAAGGGATCCTCTGCAACCCTTGGTCGAGGAGTTTATCCATCGTTGGGACCTTCTTGATTTTAAGCCAATGAAATGTACCTACACTTGGACCAATAATAGAACAGGGACAGCGCATATCTCAGCCCGGTTGGATAGATTTTTAGTGCAGAGCACGTTCCTTCTGGAAAAAAAACTCATTTCTTCCAAAATCCTCCCTAAACTCTCATCGAATCATAAGCCCATCCTTCTGCTATTGGAAGAGGAAGAAATTTTGGGTCCCATCCCATTCAGATTCAGCCCTCTTTGGAAAGATAAGGATGGTTTCATGGAGATGGTCTTGAAGGCTTGGGAAACCCATGTTGTTGGCTCCCCTAGCTATGTATGGGAACAGAAGATAAAAGCCACAAAACATGCTTTGAAGGAGTGGATAAAAAATCCAACTATTACTCATGCCAGCCATAGAAAAGAAGCTATTCAGAACTTACTACAGTTTCAAATGGATTTGGAAAATAAAGACATCAATATTTCTGATTTAGAAAAAGAACAGGCTGCCCAACTAATTTCCTTCCACGCCTTCCGACAGGAAGAATATTTCTGGAGATTAAAGTCAGGCAGCTTGTGGCTGAAATCGGGGGACCGTAATACCTCATTTTTTCATAGACAATGCAGAGCTCGGCTCTCCCAAAATCACATTTCTGAGATAATTTTAGTGGATGGGACAGTACTTAAAGGGAAGGAGATCAACGCAGCAGTAGAATTGCATTTTCAGAAACTCTTTAAAAATGAAGGGACAGGAAGTGAGGGGCTTATCATCGACTTCCTTTCAAATATCCCTGCCCTTGTCAATAAGGAAGATAACCTTGATCTCATGAAACCATACATTGAGGAAGAAATTAGCAATGTTATTTGGGACATGGAGCCAGACAAAGCTCCAAGTCCTGATGGATTTTCAATCCACTTTTACAGAATCTGTTGGACTGTCATCAAGAAAGATCTGTTGCGAATGATCAAAGCAACACAACAAAAGGCTAAAGTGGGAGGAAGTATCAACTCTACATTTCTTGCTCTAATTTCGAAAGATGTGAACCCGGGCTCCTTTGACTGCTTCAGGCCCATCTCCCTTTGCAATGCCTCTTTTAAAATCATCTCCAAACTCCTAGCAAATCGGATCAAGCCTCTCCTCGAGCACCTCATCTCCCCATACCAGAGTGGTTTTGTTAAAGGTAGACATATTCTGGATAATGTAATTTTGGTGCAGGAAGCTCTGCACTCCAGTTACTAGTGGAAGGAAAAAGGCATGCTCATAAAGCTGGATATGGCTAATGCCTTCAATCGGGTAAATCACTCCTTCCCGTTCAAAGTTCTTCTAGCATTTGGATTCAGTCTTGGCTTTGTTAGTCTGATTAAAGCTTGTATTGGAAAGTTGTGGATAGCTCCATTAGTTAATGGCATGCCAACTAATTACTTCCAAGCAACTCGAGGAATAAGGCAGGGATGTCCCCTTTCCCCTTTCCTGTATATTCTTATGGCTGAATCTTTGAGTCGAAAGTTGACTGCGGAAAAGTTTGTTGGGACTACCCTAGGCATCAGGATGGTGAAAGACTTAGATCCCATAAATCATGCTCTTTTTGCTGATGACTCTTTGCTGCTGGGAGGAGCCTCATTAAAAATAGATAAAGTTTATAAAGAAACTGTGAATAATTTCTATATTGTTTTGGGAGCTAAAGTAAATAAGAGGAAAAGTGTAGTTTACGGTTGGAATTTTGAGCACAACTATGTCCAGCGAATTGCACATCTCCTTGGGTTCATGGGCTATGCCAATTGGGACAAAATCATCTATCTTGGTCTCCCCCTCACTCTGGGAACGAATAAGGCTGCTCTTTGGTATGGAATCCTCAGTAAAATTAGGTCCAAAATAGTATCATGGGGAGGAAAGTGGCTGAATTATGCTGGTAAACTCATCTTGATAAAATCAGTCTTATCCTCCATTCCACTATTCCAGGTCTCCTTCCTTTTGGCCCCTAAATTGATCACGGGACAGATCTCAAAGCTGTTAAGATACTTCCTGTGGCGGGGAGGTAAAGGGAATGAAAGAAAGTTTCATCTAGTCAAGTGGGATATCATCAACTGCCCAGTTAGGGATGAAGGATTACAGGTAACAGACCCTGCTCTAGCAAATCTCGCTCTGGAAGGTAAAATTATTTGGAATCTATACTCTAAATGCAATCATCCAGTCAGTCTTCTCCTGAGGAAAAAATATCTTGATGGTCTCTCCTCCAAGAATTTTCAGGCTGATTCTAAATCCAAATGCACTATGATATGGAACCTATGCCGGTAGGGGATGAGATTCTTTCAAAATCTGCTCTTTCAAATTCCTGGAAATGGCAGAAACATAAGGATTTGGGATGACAGTATTTTGGGTTTCCCTCCTCTCGCCCTCTCTATCGAACTCAGCGAGCTCAAGGCGTGGCTCACTCAACATGATTTGGTGAATCTAGCGGACATCTCGGAATGGGATTCCTCTGGGCTCTGGAAGAATTGGTCTCTTCCTTGAATTCCAGTGCATCTCCACGCCCAATCTTCTCTTCTTCTTCTGGCGCTGACGGGCATGGCCCCTGTCCACCGCAGGCTGCATGATAAATGGGGTTGGGGCAAAACGGGCATCTCTACAGCTGGCCTTGGATACGCTACTCTGCAACCTCATTATCCACCATTCCACTCCCCTCCTCTATGGTCTCTGGTGTGGGATACATTTGGATTACCCAGAGTTAATTTTTTCACCTAGATTCTGGTTCACGGGAAGTTATTAACTGGCGAGAACTTGTTGAAGAGAAGTATTATGGGACCCCATCGTTTCCCTCTGTGTTGCTCAGCGACTAAAACTATGAACCATATCTTCATGGATTTCCCATTCTCTCAAGATGTTTGGCACTTCTCCTTGCAAGGACTCAATGTTTTTGTCCCTGCATAGATCTCTGTAATTGATCTTTTCACTACCTGGAATGCTAGGTACCCCAGAACGTTAAAATGTAATGCCTCATGGACCAGAGTATGGTAAGCTATCCCCAAGTATGTCTCCTGGGAAATCTGGTTGGCCAGAAATAATCAAATCTTCAACAATCACACGTATTCTACAATGATCGTCGCTGCTAAGGCAAAGGCTCTATTGATGGAGGCTACAGTCCTTCATCCTACCTTCTCCGACAATCTTTGGCTTCCGGATGAGAAAAAATGGTTTGGCACTTATTTGTTCAGAGATCGACAAAATCTCACAACCCGTCCCTTTATCAATCCTGGTTGGCATCTTAGACAAACTGAAACTGAATTTCAAGATTGGTGGAGAACCCAGGGTAAAGCCTCAATCTTCTTCGATGGGGCTTCGAAAGGTAATTCGGGGATTGCAGGAGCCGGTGGAATCATTTACTCTCAGAACGGCCTCAGAAAAGACAGCTTTCATTGGGGATTAGGTTTAAGAACAAATAATCATGCTGAAATTCTTGGAATATTTCAATCTTGTCAGATTGCTCATGAAAATGGTTATAAAGAAATTCAAGTTTTTGGGGATTCAGAAATCCTGATCAAGATTTTAAACACGAAGGATCACTTCAGCAACTCGACCCTCAATAAGATTTTGTCTACACTGCATTATGTCCTCCTCACTTTTAACTCCTTATTGTTCTTTCACATTCTGAGAAACTCCAACAAAGAGGCTGATGAACAAGCAAACCGGGGCTGCCTCCTAGCCCAAGGAATGTACAGCAAAAATAATGACGTGCCCTCCTGGCTCCCTATTCCGTAGCTTCTCCTCCAACTGCTTTCTAAGATTTAGATTTGATGTATAAGAAGTAAGAGCTCTTTTGAGCAATTGTAACCTTCGTTGATTGGTTTCGACCTTCAGTTTTTTCTCTTCTATCAATAATAATAACCATTTTAGTTTTTATATATATATAAACTTTTTAAGTATTCAAAATATTCAACTCTATCCATTTGAGTTATTGGCTATTTTAAAAACTACGAAAACCCAAGCAAGAAAATGATATTGAAAATTGGGGGTTTCCTACAAACAAAGATAACCTTCCATTCATAAACGCATGATTCTTGCTAGTATTTGATAGGCAATTTATGTGGGTCAACTAAGAGTTAATTTTTAATGTTTTTAGATTAATATTTGATAGGCAATTTAAGTGAGTCAACTAAGAGTTAATTTTAATGTTTTTAGACTCCATGTCAGTATTTGATAGGCAATTTATGTGAGTAAACTAAGAGTTAATTTTTAATGTTTTTAGATTCCATGTTAATCAACGTAACCTGTTTAGCAATTTTGTTTCTTTGACTTATAAAATATGTAGTTATTTATTTTCCAAAAAGTCATGACATTCTTTGACTTATAAAAGATGTAGTTATTTATATTCCAAAAAAGGGACTTATAAAATATGTAGTTATTTATATTCCAAAAAAGTCATGACATTCTTTGACTTATAAAATATGTAGTTATTTATATTCCAAAAAAGTCATGACTTCTCATGATTTGATTGATGGTGTAACATAAATTTTTTAAATAAAATATTGTCATGATTTGATTGATGGTGAAACATAAATGTTTTAAAGAAAATATTTTATATATAAATATAACATTATGTGAAATTTATATATTAAATCTTAAGTAAATTATTAAAAGATTGACTTAAGAACTTCATCATTACAAGTTTCTATATCTTAGATTTTAATGTGTATTATTTCTCTAACTAAACATTCTTTAAATTTAGCATGCTATTAATCTTTTTTTTTCCAGCTAGAAAAAAAAAAAGAAAAAAAAAACTATATTTTCATTATAAAAATATAAGTATATGAGGTTATGGTTGACTTGTAAAATCCTTTATTACTCAGAAAATAAAATCAAAAGTTAAAAAATGAGGATAGAGTGAATTTGATTCGGGGGCATAGCTTGACCATCTATTGGTTGCGTGCAGGATTACTGGTTGCATGCCCTAAGTGGTTGCGTGCACACGCAGTGATTGAGATTATGTGTTGCCTTATGTTGCTTGCTCTCAGGCTGATGTTTCTTAGCCCTTCTGGTCGTGGCTCCCTGGCCCCCTGGCTCCTTCCCCTTTCTCCATTTGCATGCCCTTCTGACTGAGTTGTTCTCCCCCTGCCTCTAAGGACTTCTCCCTGGTTGTCCTCCCCTTTATCCCTCCCGGTCTGACTCTTTATCCCTCTCCTTGGGCTTCCTCCCTTTGCCTCCAATGGCTTCGGGAGCTGATATACCCCCGACCTAGCCAACTTTTTAAAACTTTTAGCATCTCATGGCAAGAAGCCCCTCTCTTCCACTCAACAAAATTTTGTGAAGAAACTCGACGAAATCTTGACTGTTGCTTTGCCAATGGATTTTCCCTGTAAGACAGCCCTTAACCTCTTTGAAGGCGCTCTGATTGGCCAGTTCACAGGCCTGGCCTTCCCCGAAGTCCACCGAATTATGGGTTCAGAAAAATTGGAAACCCCTGATCGCGGAAGATGTGAAATCCTTCTTCTTGGGTAAAGGATACTTCGCCTTCATTTTCAAATGCAAACAGGATTGTGACCTCATTTTCAGGAACGGACCCTATTTCATGGGACCACAAGGGATCTATATGAACAGATGGACCCCGAAATTCGATCCATCCCTCGACATCCCATCCGCTATCCCACTTTGGGTGAGACTCCCTCATCGACCCCTTCACTACTGGAACACTGAATCTCTAGAAGCGATCGGAAATGCTCTGAGGAAATACATCGTTAAAGCTGACCGAAAAGACCAATATCCATGTGCGAGAATCTGCATTGAAGTAGATTTGGAACACGGCCTCCCGGAAGCAATAAATATTACAATAGCAGACTGGTCCCATACACAAGAACTTGACTACGAACAAATCCCTTTTAAATGCAAGTTCTACCATGAATACAGCCACTTCGCATGATCATGCAAAAAGAAACCTGCGGATCCAGAATCAAATGGGAAAAAATAGAAATGGACAGCCATCCAAAAAAATACCAAATCATGTACGCAATATCACTCAAAAAGTCTGAACACACAGAAAGCAGATCAGCAACACCAAGTACCAACAGCCTCCAATAACAGGAATAGATTCAAAGCCCTAGAAACATCTGAGATCCATGATGTCCCTAAGGCTGAAGAAGAAGGAAAAATACGCAAACAACAAGACTCACAAGCAACTCCTCTCGCCCTTGAAATTCAGAAGAATCCCCAGTCTCTGAATACCCCCATCCCCAACAGATCAGATCTGATCAAAGAAACTCCATCCTATTCTGAAATCACCAAAGTGAGACCCCCCACCTCCCCCTCCTCCTTGGAAAAACCTATCGATAAATCTTCCAAAAAGCAAAGACAGAAATCTATCAAAGATCTAAGGGAGGAAGAAGCTGAGCGTGAGAAAATACAAGGATCCCAAGCCACTATAGATATGGCTTTCAGCAGAAATACTAGAACTAGGACAGCAGGAAAGAAATATGGAGATCCAGTAGGAGGAACACCCTCCTCCATCCACATCCCTAAATGATGAAGCTGGTCTCTTGGAACTACAGAGGTTTAAGCAATCCCTGCAAGATAGAGGCAGTAAAAGACCTTCAAAGAATCGGCATGCCTAATCTCCTATTACTCCAAGAGACCAAACTCGACGATAACACAGTCCTAGCTATTGGAAAAGAAAAATGGAAGAAAAATGCAGGTTACACAGTCAGTGCCAAAGGAGCTTCTAGGGGACTGGCAACCTTATGGTCATCCGAAGCATTCCAGCTCCACAACTCCTTTGCTACTCAACACTGGATTTACACTGAGCTCATCCACCTTCAGAGCAACAAGCATATAGCTCTCTTCAACTTGTATGTACCTAATCTACACTCTGAGAAACAAGATTGTTGGAGTCTTATTGAAGATTTTCTAGAAGCTTATGAGCCTCAGAACATCATACTCACCGGTGATATGAACATCACTCTTTCCAAATCTGAAAAGAAAGGTGGTCTCACTGGAAATGACTTCTTCAAATCTCAGGTTGAATCCCTACTTCATACATGGGACCTCATCGATATCAAGCCCAAAAAAGGGAAATATACTTGGTCGAATAAGCGCCTTGGCAAGGGAAATATCATGGCCAGATTGGACAGATTCAAAGTCCACATTACCTTGTTTTCTGATACCCACACGATCTCGTCCAGCATCCTTTCCAATCTAGCCTTAGACCATAAACCCATCCAACTTCACGTTTTTGACAATGAGAACCTCAGCCCTATTCCCTTTAGGTTCAGCCCCAAATGGCTCAAACTGGCCAGCTTCTAGGACACCCTGGAAGAAGCGTGGAAAATCCCCATCTTTGGCTCCCCATGCTATGTTTGGGAACAGAAGTTAAAAATATCAAACATGCCCTCAAGAAATGGGCCAAATCCAATTGTCCAAAACCTACATTTCCCAGCAAAACCATCGTGAGTGCTTCAGAAAACCTCCAATTTGCAATGGAAACCCTTCATGTCGAAGCAACCACCCCGCACGATGAAGCTACACAACAATCCAATGTATATCATGCTTTCCGAGCTGAAGAGGAATATTGGAGGTTGAAGTCGCGGAGCATTTGGAATAAAAGAGGTGATAAGAACACCAATTATTTCCATAAGCAATTCAAAATCAGACAGTCATCCAATCATATTACTGAAATCAAAACAGAGAATGGCGTGATGGTCTCTGGAAGCACGAATATCAAAATCGATGCTCACATCCACTTTTCCAAACTATTTGTTAAAGATGGCATCGATGTAGGTGAAGAGGAGCAAACACTCATGGAGCACATTCCTCAGAGTATCACGCAGGAGGACAATTTCATCATCCACAAACCTTTCAGCGAGCAAGAGGTATTCAACACTATTCTCTCCTTCGAATCCGACAAAGCACTGGGTCCTGACGGTTTCTCTATGCATTTTTACAAAGCTTGTTGGAAGTACATCAAAAAAGACTTCATGAGAATGATAAGGAACTTCCATTCTAAGGAAAAAATCGGTAGATGTATGAACAACACCTTCCTGTCCCTCATCCCAAAGGAAACCAACCCCAATTCCTTCAGCAAATTCAGACGGATATCACTATGCAATTCCTCCTACAAAATTATTTCCAAAATGCTTGCAAATCGGATGAAGCCTTTACTCAACATAATTATTTTCGACAACCAAGGTGGCTTCCTGGAAGGGAGGCAAATACTCGACAACGTTATCCTCGTACAAGAAGCAATCCATTCAAGCAAATCTTGAAAGGAAAAAGGTATGTTAATCAAGCTTGACATGGCCAATGTTTTTTACCATGTCAAGCACTCTTTTCTCCTTAAAATCATGACATGCTTTGGATTTGAAGAAACCTTCATCAATTGGATCTTAGCGTGCATAAGCAAACCCTGGATAGATCCCCTAATTAACGGTCGTCCCACGGACTTCTTCTAAGCCACACATGGCATTAGACAAGGCTGCCCACTTTCCTCTTTCCTGTACATTATCCTAGCAGATTCACTCAGTTGAAAACTAAACCATGAAATGACCACCAGCTCCCTCCCTGGCCTCCATTTGACCCATAATTCCCATCCCCTCAATCATACCCTTTTTTCGATGATTCTCTATTAATTGGCGAAGCTTCTTCCATCATTGCCTGAAAATTCATGTGCAACACGAATTCGTATTGTAATGAATCCGGAGGCAGGATCAACCTGCAAAAAAAGTGCAAGCTACTGCTTGAATTTAAACAATCACATTGCAGCCAAAATCAGCAGAATCCTTGGCATAAAAGTCCACAACCATTGGGACAAATTTTTATATCTAGGCCTCCCAATCACTTATGGCAACGCAAATTCTAGAAATTGGGAGGACATGATCAACAAAATAAAAAGCAGAATCAGAAGATGGGGAGGGCATTGGCTCAGCAAGGTCGGAAAACTAATTTTAGTGAACTATGTCCTCTCTGCATTACCTATCTATCAATTCTCAATCCTCCTCACCCCAAAAGGAGCAGTATATCAGATAAGTAAATTAATAAGAGATTTTATATGGTCTGGTGGGAAAAACAACGAAAATAAAATCCACCTAGTGAATTGGGAGACCATTAAGCAATCTAAATCCTCGGGAGGCCTGCAAATTCGCGATCCACACCATGCAAACTTGGCAATGGGCGGCAAGCTGCTCTGGCAAATCCTGCATAATAAATGCCATCGATTAAGTCAAGTACTCATAAAGAAATATTTAAATGGGACCAATTTAAGATGTCTCGACCAAAAGCCAACATCCAAAGGCTTTAGCACTTGGACACTATGCAAGGCAACTTGGGATTTTTTCTCAAAAATCCTATACTGGGTACCTGGCAATGGCAGAAAAATTGATATCTTCACGGACAAGATCATGGACAAAGAAGCACTTCAAAGTACCCATTGGTTACAGAATATTGCAGTCTGGCTCAATCATCATGGAATCACAACACTAAAAGATTTTAGTTCATGGGACACTCATGGAAATTGGCAAAGCTGGAATAACATAGCCATCCCCCTACATCTTGAGTCTGCCAAAACCATACTCATTGACAATCTAAAAGGATGCGCCCCCATACATCTCATGGCCAAAGATGAACGGGGTTGGGGACCCACAGGTTCTTACACACCTGCTCTTGGTTACAAAGCTCTTTAGATTCATGATGATGCAAGAAAAGACTTATGGAAACTTGTATGGGACCCATTTGGACTCCCTAAAATCAATTTCTTCACCTGGACATTAATCCATCGCAAATTTCTCACCGAAGACAATCTCAACAAGAGAGGTTTCCATGGGCCCTTTTGGTGCCCCCTATGTCATAGCAATCTTGAAACACTCACCCATCTCCTTCTGGATTGTCATTATACCAAGCTCATTGGGAATATGTTACTCTTTGATCTCAATATTATCATTCCCCCCTTCACCTCCATCACCCAACTCTTCAATGATTGGAAATAAACACATCCTTCTCCCCTCTCCACAAAGAACCTCTGGTAGAACATCTAGATCTCCATTCCCAAATACACTTGCTGGAAAATATGGACTGCGAGAAACAATGCCATCTTCCAGGAAAAGCATTACACTCCCTTACAAATCGCAAGCCAAGCCAAAGGATTACTGATTGAATGCCTCAAAATCTCCAAGTACAAGATTGAAGAAACCCTCAGCAACAATGAAATGAAATGGATTGGGATCTCCATCCCTCATCCAAGCAAAGAGCCTCAATTGCAAAATCATCCCAATTGGCAACTCATATTCACTAACACTGAATTCCAAGAATGGAGGAATAATCAAGATATCGACAACTTACAATTTGACGGTGCATCCAAGAAAAATCATGGAGAAGTAGGAGTAGGGGGAGTCTTGTGGACAAAGGAAGAATCAATAAGACTAAAATTCATATGGGGCTTGGGCATCTACTCAAACAATATAGCAGAATCCCTAGCATTGATGAAACGATGCCAGATCGCTAAAGAACAGAAGATCATCAACTTACACATATTCGGAGACTCTATGATCATCATAAGAGCTCTCAATGCAACCACTAGCATAAACAATCTAGCTCTTAACCGAATCATCCTGCGTATAAGGAAAATTTCAAGCACTTTTACCCAATTCAAGGCATTTCATATCTTAAGAAATTTAAACAACGAAGCTGACACTGAAGCAAACACAGCTACCAGGTGTTGATGTATTTGTAACTTCGGAATGTATTTCACATATGTCTATTGTATTCCTATAGAGATGTTATTATTCCTCTATACGGAAGTGTTGTCATTTATATTGTAAGTGTCGTAACTTATACTTGATGGGTTATTAGACCACCTTGATGGGGCGGCCCTGTATAAGTCATGTGGGTTAAAGGGTTATTAGACCACCCTATTGGGGGTCGGCCCTGTCAACATTATGTTATGTGATTAAGTTGAGGCCGACCTAGTAAGGTTATTAGCCAAGTCAAGTCAAGTATAAATAGAGTGCGGGAGGCACTCTATTTGATTCATTTTCACTTTCTCACTTATACACTCATTGGAGAGTGGTGCACTGGTGGAGGAAGAGAAGTTGCTGCTAGGAGACTATCTCTTATTCTTGGGTTTTGTATCATTGCTCTATCTATCTCTGAGGAAGTTATTGGGGTTTTTCACCTTTATGGTTTTCCCCAAGGAAACTTTATGTGTCTATTGTCTCTTGTGATTGCTTCTTGTGATAGACATGATGTACATGTTATTCTTTCAGTTAAGATCCTAGAGTATATTGAATTGATGCTCAAAAATTAACACCAGGCTCAATCAAGGGATCCTCCATACTTCCAACAATGACAGCGAATCTCAACACATTCCATGAGAATGAGTCATCAATTCTAAAACAATGAAATCGGTCTCCCTTCTGCCACACATCCAATCCATCATTTTGCATTTGAACCTCCTCTTGGCATCATATCTCAACATAGTCCGAATTTTGACTACTGCAGTACAATTTCCAGAACTTTATAGCGAAGAAGTCTTTTATCGAATTCTACAGAAGGAATGCAGACTGCCTTCATGGAATTCTACAGCGCAGAAAGTCTTAATTATATTGGATGCCCGAATCGGAAAGTTGATCCTCAGGCAATTAAAAACATCCAGCATTTCCTTACTGTCACATTCTTTTTAACATTGCCATTAGCTCTCTTAGCACATTTTTCAACTTATTCAATTGCAATAAGCTTTTTCAGCATGTGATTCTTCAGCTGAAGAAAGGCACACAGATTATCAATTGCAATCTCAATCAATAATTGCCTCTATAGGATCTCAATTTGGCGATGCTGAAATTTGTTCATTACCAATTTGGCCATCAATTGTACTCTGTCAATTTGGTTCATAACCACGGCTTTTTTTATACAATATATGTTTCTGTTAAGAATATATATATAAGTATATGAGGCAAATACAATTTCATCCATATCCTGGAAGTAGCCATCTATGGCATCAATTCGAAACCAAAACCCGGGAAGCAAAGAAACTCCATATTGGACAACCACAAATCCCCAAATTGACCAAAAACGAACATGGAAGAGGCACATGAGCCAGAGTCATCCATCAAATGAAACGAAAAGGAAGAAAAGAAAAATAAATCTAAAGATAATGTATAAAGATATAGACAAAGAGGAAAGGAAAGAGATTTCATCCGCCAAAAAACAAAAAAGTGTAGCATGTCACCAACAGCTCGGGAGGATGATGACAAGGGAAATTGCCCACTAGTAAGGAGCATGGATTGTGACCAATACTCAAAATGTATCAAGCCCTCTTCTACCAAGAAAGCCTTTTTTGATAGTAGGTTTGGTTGCATATTGTGCTCTCAAAAAATGTGTTCTAATGAGATGTGTGGAAATTCTTTTAGCAGTAATTCCACCATGGCCATCCATGGAGAGAGGAACAAAGAATGAAGGGATCTGCGACCACTAGCCCATTCTATAATAGAAATTCAATCACCTGCTATATGATGAAGTAAGATGCGTCTACATTTTGCAAAGTAAAGAACCAGCCAGAGTGCCAGAAGTTCTCCCCGGGTATTTGTGCCCATACCCCCATTCATCCAGACTGGAAATGACGAGACTGGTCTATTAATCTCATGTTTTAATGAGTCGATGGGACAAGTCTCATCTCCATTTTACAAAAAGGGTTTATGTTAACTTTCCCACCCCGTTATATTCAAAATTCGTCCACCCTTTCAAATTAGCTTGCATATTCATTAATCATCAAAACATTTCTTGGCTTGATGTACTTATGGTATGGTATGTTCTTTATTATAACCAAATTTTCTCCATTATCTAAATTGTCTAAGAAATTAATTATCATTTTTAACTTTTTGAAGTCATATTGGTTATAGAAAAAAATAACTTCTATGTATTTCAAGTTCTTTTAGCTTTGAAAGTATTTTATATATGCACATTGGTTAGTTGGAAATGATAAGTTCATAATTGCTTGCTCTAGTTGTACACTGTAGTTAGGGTTTTTCTCTCTACCATGAATCCTTAAGAAGCCTATCACGACTATCACATGTCAACAATTTTCCTTTATTATTGTTTCCTTATTATATAATATCATCACCATGTCACATCGTAGTCACGTATTGTTAACAACCAAATTTTGCTTCCCCAATTTATCATGAGCATAATCACCTTTACACAATTCTTTGGGCATCCATAGCTCGATTTCTATCAATCCATCACCATATGACCTTAACATTATCAACAAGAACTTAGTCATTTCCTCAATTTGACCATTAAAGTCAATACATGATATTTTCTCAATATTTAGCATGTTCTAAGCACTAAAATAGAAAACGACTATCTTAGTTGGCTCATTAATGTTATATGCATTCCAAAGTGGCATGGTGGCCTAAAGTGGACATCACCAATTCATTATTTCAAAAAATAGCCTTTGATATGGTCTCCAATATCTATCCTTATCCCCCTACTTCATCAATGTTATGGGATTGTCCATATGTGATCCAGTCTCAATGGATGTCCACATATTTACCTATAAATAAATCCCTGAAGGTCATCCATCATATACTACTCATGAAAATAAAAGTTATACTACTTGATTCCTTCTGGAGAGAAAACCACCATTTATGTCCCTTGTTTCTATCATATACGAATTTGTCTTACACCATCAATAGCTTGGATTGGAGCATAAGAGGAGAAGAATAAATCTCCCTTGGGGTAGCTGTGGAGTCCACTTTCTTTATTCAACTAACTCTAATAAGCATGTAACTTATTCTCCCATTTTTATCAATACAAATATTCACATTCTTTGGTGCATGTTATGTATGTGATTGTTTGGTTTAGAGTTCTTTGTTTTGTATAATAAGTAGATTGGAATCTATTTAGCTGTTATGGCTTGCCCCTTTTGATCTTGGACTTAGACAAAACAACATATAAGCAAGTATTGTTTGATACATGTTGGTGGTTAAACATCAACACCACTTGGAGCCCCGAATAACCCTATGGAGTTGAGGAACAATATGGGCATGACCTCACTAAAAAATAGTGTGATTATATTATAGATATTGGTGACAATAACAACAAAGAGAGAAATAATTTCCAATCATCACTAAAAAATTGTAAAATAACTAGACAATATCCCTAATTTGAACACTCAGTGTGTAAGGTCAAAAGAAAAAGTGGTTCAATATGTAGAACAAAAATTAACTTACAAATTTATGGGGTTGTGGTTGAGCCTCAAAACCTTTGAAACTTGTTTTCAAGACAATTGAACTTCTTTGATATGGGGTTATCTCTAAATCCATTGAGTGGTAAGGGATTATCTGTTTTTTATTTTTTATTTAAAGAAGACCTTGATTTGATTTTTTCAAAATAGGTCATAGTTTCTAGGAACTAGGGGGTTGTATTTTAATATATGGCCTTTGGAATTCTATCCAATATGGGAGATTCCTTCTTCCATTCAAGTATGGGTGGGACTTCTCCATATCCCTCTCAATCTCTAGGGCATTAAAACCTTATAGACAATATGAAATAAACTAGGGAGATTCTGTGAACAACCTGCAATAATTAATTAATGAAAACACACAAGATAGCAGAGATAACAGAACTCAGAATCACTTTTATATTGATCGTCGGCCACTTCGAGGGGGCAACCTCCTTTGAGCAATCTCAATACAAATAACTTCACAGTACCTTCATTGGTCTAAACACCAACTTATATACTAAGTATAGGCACCAATACCATGTGTCAATACAAACCATGGGCCAATACAAAATATGGATCAACAATTACTACGGGACGACTTACAACGCATATGCGTCCAACAACAATAATACAAACTATGGATCAACAAATACTACGGGACAACTTACAAAGCATATGCATCCAACAATATTATACTAACAAAGTAAGTAGAAGGGTTGACATGGGTTCTTAACATCCCCTATCCCTTAGAAAAAGGTTTGTCCTCAAAGCTTTAGATGTGTAAATTGATGCAGAATTTGAAGGAGTGGTTCCCCTGTAGCATCCTCGGGTTGCATTCCAGGCCATTGACGCCTTGTGAGTTTCAGGGAGGGTTTCTTGGAAGGCTATAGACAAAGAAGAACCATATCAACTGCATGAAAAGTGTGCTTAGAACTGTGCTGATCGGCTTGTTGTTTCAGTCGAATTCTTTCCATGTGAAGATTGTCCTGCAGAATGAGAAGAATCTGGTCGCGGTTTTGAAGAACCGAGTCAATTGCCTGAACTGGGGAGCTGCTGAGGGTGTATGGAAGAAGAATTGGCAGTGCCTGTCCATAGACTACATCATATGATGTCCTTTTAGATGTGGTATTGTACCACTGGAGTGCTTCTAGGAAATCCATAGAAATAGTTGTCCAAATCTTTGTAGGATGGGCAAGGGTTCGAGCAGTCCCGAAAGGAGTGTCGTTTCACCCTTGTTGTCCTGGAAAGTATCACAGTCAGCCACCATCTGTTGAATTGTCATTTTCAATCCTTGTCAAAATACGTTACATTGTTCTTGGTCATACATTTTGAGGAACCCAGAGTGCCCTACTAACGAAGAAGCATGGAGTGCATAGAAGAGATGGCCCTGTTGAATAGATTGCAACCAATTTGGAACAAGTAGAGAAATAGCTGGAAGAGAAACGGGGTCATCAAATAGGTGTGCTAGGGAGGAGACCCATTGTTCCAGGAAATTTTCCAGACTCAGGAGATCAGTCTTGATGCAAAAATAATTCCCTAATAGGTATGGTTGCCACTTCTTTACTGCATGCAAAATAGCCATCATTTCCTGCTGAGATGTAGATGCGGCTAAATTCTTACCGGAAAGGTCTCTTGAAGGAGACAAGCCCACTGGTTCAATAAGGACACCTGCATATCTATAAGAGGAAGTAGGAGACCGTTGATGGGTGCATCTGAATGGAATGGAGTTGAGTGATGACACCATGTGAATTCTTCTTAAGGATCTTTTCCAGGAAATGTGAATTGATGATGCAAAGAGAACCTTGTTGTAAGCCCTTAAATTTGTGTTGTTTCCCATTGATTGAAAACTGCATCCAAATTTTAGCAAAATCCCATAAGATGGGGCCAAGTGTGCGTAACCATTGAACGCCCAAAACCACATCACATCAGCCTAAGGACAAGGAAAACATGTCAGAGCACAGGTTATAATATTCCAGAGAGATACGCACATTGTGACACTTTCCCTTGCAAGGTAAGGTGCCCCCATTGGCAACCATAACTTCAAAGTTGGAGCAAGAATG
This sequence comes from Larix kaempferi, assembly GCA_027924585.1. NCBI lineage: Eukaryota > Viridiplantae > Streptophyta > Pinopsida > Pinales > Pinaceae > Larix > Larix kaempferi. The sequence goes on from BSBM01000062.1 coordinate 12,238,641, forward strand.
AACAAAACAATCAGCATGTTTGGCGATCCGAGGGTCAATGAAGTTATTAGTGCTACCAAAATCAATGAGTATTGTAAGAGGAAGCTTCTTGAAATAACCCCTGACCCGCATTGTTTGGGGGGTGGTGACGCCGAATAAAGCATGGAGAGATATCTCTGGGTGGTATTCCTGAGATGGAAGGTCAATAGACAGCTCCTGAATGTCGACCTGATCATCCGATGTATCTGGAGCCTCTTCACCAACTTCAGAGGCGGGCGGAGAATCCACATCCAAGAGATAGAGCTTTTGTTGAACACATCTATGTCCCCGAGTGAATTTTTCATCACAATTATAACAAAGCCCTTTTTCTCTGCGTACCTGCATCTCTATTTCGGACAAATGCTTGATAGGAGTTGGTCGAGGAGCTGGCGGGATGGGAGGTCGTTGAGAACCCATATTTCGGAAGGGAACAAAAGTGGGTTTGGAGAGTTGTTGGGTGGAAATCTTGTTTTCTGCCAACTTATCCAACCCCAGGGCTTCCATCATTGTGTTGGGACAAAACATTTTGACCTCTGGGTGGACTTCATCCTTAAGACCACTGATAAAACAACTCCTGTAGAAGTCATCAGACAATCCATCTGTGTGGTTGGCTAGTTTCTCAAATTCTATCTGATACTCTCTCACAGTTCCAATTTGACGAAGTTTAGTGAGTGCTCCAGTGAAGTCATCAAAAGCATTAGGACCAAATCATTGCAAAAGGAGTTGAGAAAAATCTATCCATTTTGGCTCATCATGACCCTTGATGTACCAACGGTACCATTGAAGGGCTTCCTGTTCCAAATGAAAGGATGCAAGTGGAACTTTTTGGACATCAAAAGTATTATGCAGACTGAAATATTGTTTTGTCCAATAGATCCATCCAGTCAGATCAGTACCATTGAAGCGAGGAAATTCAAGCTTCGAACCACGGAAAGTGTTGGAAGAAGAGAACCCATATCTGATGAAGACTCAGACTATCGTTTTTTTTTCATGGCTGAATGCTCTAGATGGAGGCCGAGAAATTTTTCATCAAGATCCTAGAGTTTGGCTTGGATGGCTGCAAGTGCTTCTTCCATGGTTTTTGCTCCTACGCAGGTGACAACCATAACTAGGAGTTTTTTTTTTGAGTGGGTAGAAAAACAAAAACAGAAACTGTTTCAGTAAAGGAAAATCTGGATTTGGGAAAAAATATGAAGGGTAATTGGGGTTTGACTAGGTTTTGGACACTGTCGAATGGACAGGGAAGCAAAAAATGAGGATTTCAGAAGCGAGGTGAAAGAATGGGAAACTTTGGCAGAGAGGGACAAAGAAGCAGAATTAGGAAAGAAACTCTGTGGTAAAATTTGAAGATGATTGGGTAAAATCTGAGGAAGTTATGGCAAACCCCAAAAATAGACAAATGTGGGATTTCGGGCTTTGGGAAGTGGAATTTGGGATAGGGTCCTCAAGAATGATATATGCACAATAAGATTACAGGGGTTCCAAGGAAGTTTCAAGGGAAACAGAGTGAAAACAAGGGATATATGGAGAATGGAGCTGCTACGGCGCGGAAGGGATCTAAAACGACATCGAATGGATAAAAAATGGTTGGATCTGAAATAGATCTGAAACGGCTGGATCTGGAACGGCTTTCAAAATGGATTTGAAATGGCACGGCAGTGATCGGCAACAGTTCAGCTGAAAATAGATATGGACCCCAGGTATGTGCGGCTTCCTAAGAGTTTAGGGGTTTCACTCGGTCACCAATGCTATCTAATAGCTTGCGTATTGGGGTAGTACCCCTCGCTCTACGGCTCAGGTAAAACTGATAACCGCTTTTCCACAAACGACAACTCTTGGTTTACCTCACGGGTGGGAACTAGTCAATCAAGTAGGGGTCGTTGCCCTTTTCACTAGCAGGTCCTCCCAATGGGCCAGCTACTTTGGGGTTCCTGTGGTACTCCTCACAATGAGTTTTAGGGATTATGCCCAAGTACTTCCCACAGTTAATCGGATAAGGATTATTCCCAGATCCGAGGCTGCAACAAATGCAAAAAAAAAATTGGCAGAAATTCCACCCAAGGAGCCCAAGAAAGTGCTTTGATACCAGATGTGAAGAACCTGCAATAATTAATTAATGAAAACACACAAGATAGCAGAGGTAACAAAACTCAAAATCACTTTTATATTGATCGCAAACCATTTCAAGGGGGAAACCTCCTTTGAGCAAGCTCAATACAAATAACTTCACGGTACCTTCATTGGTCTCAACACCAACTTATATACTAAGTCTAGGCGCCAATACCATGTGTTAATACAAACCATGGACCAATACAAAATATGGATCAAAAATTGCTACGGGATGACTTACAAAGCATATGCAACCAACAATAATAATACAAACTATGGATCAACAAATACTACGAGACGACTTACAAAGCATATGCGTCCAACAACAATATACTAACAAAGTAAGTAGAAGGGTTGACATGGGTTCTTAACAAATTCTTAGATAAAAGGAACCCAAGTTTGGGTCTATTTACCTACATCCAAATATCTATCAAAGTCAATTTGAAGGCCTCATGGAGAGAATAGAGCTTCAAGTGGACAATTCAACTCATTTGTAGTCTTTGGATTATGAGAATAAGTATTTTAAGTGTAATGGTTTCCATGAATGTAATCATTTTAGAAATATTTGAGTAAAGAGATCCTCCCCTTGACCCAACTAGAAAGAGGAATATTCAAAACAATTTCCATATGCTCAAATAGAAATAAAAGCATCCCTTGAAAACCCCCAAAACTTGATGATGTAACATCTAGACGAGGTCGAAATAACTTTTCATCCATTGAAATTATTTGAGAGGAATATTATGCCAATATGAGGGGAGGGGGTTCCTTTCCCTCCTTGCTACAAAGGAGGAAGTGGAGGATAAAAAACCGGTTGAATACGAAATGGTAGATATATAGCCCAACTGCAAATGAAGAGTCTCCTTAATGGATGAATGTGGGGTCAGAAGACAAGCATTCTATAGAAACTCCTCCACTAGTGGAGGAAGGGGAGGACAATGCAATAGAAAAAAAAAGATTGGAAGTGGATGAATTCAATGTGATCAAGAAGAAACTCATATAGAAAGGTCAAGAATAGGCTATAATGACTCTTATGAGAAAGAGACCCAACCATTGCAGGAAGAAAACTAGGATATCGCATCTAAATATTTTAGAAACTCTTATTCTTCATATATGGGTATAGGTTTGACTTCAAAGGAGGAAGCACGTAGGAGAAAAATGCATCCAAGAGTCACTGTGTGCACCTTTCATTATGGGAAGTGAAAAGCCCATGAAATATAATATAAACTATTGATAATGTTTTTTTTTCTTATTTTGTGCAATCAATTCACAAAACAATTTTTTATGGGTATGAAAGAGAAAGTTTAAAAGCAAGTAAGAAGCTAGTGTTGTAATTTTTCCTCTTTGTTTTCAAAAGGATGATAATTGTCCTACAGTTTGTGATTCTAGATTTATCCTTAGAATTTGTATCTTGACTATCCTATTCAGTCTCAATCCCCTTCCCCCCTTGAAAACTAGGATATGGAATCTAAAGATTTTTGTAACTCTTATTCTTCGAATATAGGCATAGGTTTGACTTCAAAGGAGGAAGCAAGAAGAAAAAAATGCATCCAAGTGTCATTGTGTGCTCCTTTGATTATGAGAAATGGAAATCCCATGAAATAATATAAACTATCGCACCTCCATCCACCAATACAGTATCCCTTTGGCCTTGGACTACTCCCTTGAATAAGAGCGTATTAAATCTAGGTACTCCGAACAAAGCAACAATCTTCTCTGAATCCGTTTGTGGCTGCTCCTCTTCTATTGACTCATAATATTCTTCTAGAATTAATGGTTGCTCCTCATTTTCTTCTTCCTCTTCACTTTCAGAAAATACTTCTATATAATGTGCTTTTCCCTTAGCACATTTGTGGCTTGGAACCTCCTAGAAAGTGAAACACAACTTCTTTCTTCTTAACTCATCTTGTTCCTTGACAAAATTGTCCTTCTTGAAATTTCCAGTTGGACCCTTCTGAAAATATCTCCTATCCTTGAGCTTAGGAGGGAAACTGTTCTTAGGCGGGAATCTAGTTCTTGGGATAGCATCTTGGAGATCTCTGGTTTTATTCATGGAACCCTGCAATGTTCTAGGTTGATGATATTTAACCATGTTAGGATATTTTAATACTCCATCCTTGTCCTACCTAGCATTATTTATTTTTCCTAGTAGTTGATGATGTCATTTTCCCCCTAGTGGTGTGCAGATGTCATCCATGATCCATCTACCACCTTCTGAGCCCTGCATGCATCATTTTAGGACCACTTTATCCAGTTCCCTATTTTATAGGAACCTACTGAGTGTGCCATTGCAGTCGACCTGATTTAGCTGACTATTGTGGGGGGTTAGAGCTCTAGATGACATTGATTTCGGCCTCATGCAACCTTTTATGACTGTCATGCATGACAAACTCATTACGCCCTCCTTAGTCAATTAATTGATTGTGTCTTCAGTTAACTGAGTTTAGGTTCAGTTCAGTTGAGTTTGATTCTTCCGAAGCACTCAAGTGGTGACAATCCCTATGCTATACCAACTGAGGTTCGAATTGTCCTGTGTGATTCGAATTCTCTCTATTGTAACATCATTGTTGATTATACTGATTATTGGATTGTGTGACATTATTCTGCTCCTATCTAAGTTTTGTTACATAATTATTTGTCTGCTCTTTATTACTACAGTTTTCACTCTTATTCAACTTTTATGCTCATTCTTTCTCTGTGAGGTATACTCAGCTCTTAGATTTGTTGTGACTTAGAATTTCACATGGTATCAAATCCATTTGAGCATAGGTTGAGCAACTGCTTTCGGTAGTGCACCAGAAGCCTCTATATTTCCATAGCAAATCCTGGTGCCATTGCATTGAATTCATTGGAGAAATCCAATGAGGTCTAGCCATGTGTGAAGGATCCAAAAAATGTGCCTACTGTCCTAAAGCAGTGCTCAGTAGCAGTCTATATCCAAAAATTGAGAGTTTTTTGCAAGTTATTCAAATTTTTTGAGTGCAGCAGCAGTTATAGTAGTTTGTTGCAGTAGCAGCAGTTTCACCTTGTATTCACTCCAGCAGTTCTCATGGACAATTCAAACTCTCCTCTCTCTCCTAGGATCCTGACACCCTTCGATTACTTTCTCATGGATAAATTTTTGAGTAAATAACAATTTTTCAATTTTAGTTTCTTGGGTCACTTTTCCCTCCTACAATATTTTCAAAATCCCTAAAAGTGTCCCAGGATAGTGGATTACGGTTTGTTTTTGGCTCCCCATTCCAAATGCTTTATAATTCTATCAATTTCTCTAGAGGGTTTCTTCCTGTTGGATCATGGATTGCACTATCCAATTTTCATCACCAATAGAGCTTCTAGCTAGGTGCCTGGTCAAGGTCTTCAAAAACCATTAATCTTCATTTTCTAAAAATATGGAATTGAATTGGCCATCCTACTTCAATGGAACTTTTGTAGCTCTTAGTAGTACAAATCCAACCCCAAAAATTTCAATGAAATCCGATAAAATTACTCATGTTACGCCCATAACAAGAAAATGGATCTAGAATTGTTTCTTTCCATACATTGATGTGACATGGCATGTGGGAGGTGATGATGTGGAAACATACCCCACCTGGACCCCACATGGTATCCCATAGTTCTGCCAAGTCATATTTTTGTCAACTACTCTATACATGCCATTGCACCACTAGAGATTCCCAGCTGCAATTTTTTTTAGCATTGTCAATAGGAATCCCATGAATCAATTACATCCATAAATCTCAATCCCGTGATTGAATTTTCATTGTTTGCATGATCACCCTCATGTTAAAACCCAATAATTTATTCTAGCACAAACGTACAAGATCAATTGATTTCACATGCATGATATGATCTCAGTCATTTGTGGCGATGCTCCACACTATAAGTCCCGATTACATGGTTTTGAGTGAATAGTTAGTATATATAGATTTGATATGCCCAAATTAATCTTGACCATTCATGGTGAAATCCCCCATGTTAAGGCCCAGTCATCTCATCTTGCGTGGACAAATAGGATTCATCGATCTTATTCATCTAAACAAATCTATACTATTCATAGTGTTATAGCTTGAAATGACACCTCTCCGTCCGTGACGACACTTGTTTCCCTTGGTCGCATGACGACACTTCTTGAGATCAAGTTCAGTCACACAACAGGACATTTGTGGATGGAGGAGTCATTTGGGACACTAAAAATGGTTGAAATTACCTCATTCTTGACCCATTTGATGTATATGACCCTTAGGAACATTTTTCCAGACCAAACCATCTCCTGAAAATGAGCAGAAAAGCCTGTTTTTGGCCAGTTTTCACTATGAGCGTGACTCTACTGTTATAATAGTAGCGTGTGTACGCGACTTTACCTCATTCATAGTAGCGCCCATTGCCATATGTACGCGACTTTGTATACTATAGAGTAGCGTACACACTTGTTTTGGTCAAAAATCTCGAAATTCGAGTAAGTTAAGTTGGTTGGGAAACCTCTTGAGTGGTTGTAACTTCTTTTCCTCTTCCTCACTGACTATATAAGGAGGGTAGAAGGGTCATGTGAGTGGACCAAGCCTAATTGCAAATTTATGCTGGAGGAATGGAGACCCTCATCCCCCTCTCTTGTGCTTCAGTTTTGGTAAACCCTAGTACAATTGCTTAGAGGCTGGGATCCTTGGAGAACGGAAGCAGGAGACCTTGAATCTAGGTTTCGTGAAGTGCCAAGCTTGAAGGAAGGTATAATTGTATGTACTTGCTTTCATTCATTAATAAAGATCAGACGTTCTTCTCTTTCCAAATATGACCTATTAATGTGTCTTAAGATTTGATCACTGTTTGATTATAGTTTGATGTCTCTTTCCATTATAGATATCAGTATTATATATGTAGTCAAATGTATTTGAGAAAGGTATCAAGTTGTTTTGCAGGTTTGGGCATTGCGACATTGGATAAGTATTGAAGAGCGAGGGAAGCAAAGCTAGGATCAACCTTCTGAATAAGGTTCCTACATCTCTAAACCCTAATCTCTTCATTTATTTGTTGTACTTGCAGAATGCTTGTAAGTCTATCTTTATCACCGTAAGTTGGTAGTTTCTCCCCTGAACTATAGGTGCATTTTCCCCACAACACATAGTACGACCCTTTCTATTAACACCCAGTTATGATCCTTTGCATGAATGACAAATTAGATCTATCAATATAATCCACCTGACCATATCTTATCCATTCACGGCAAGGCTACCCACATTATGAGTCGAGCACTTAACTTTGCATAGATGGTTCATATTTGATGGTATAAGAAGCTTTATTTAATTTCAATTGTTAGTTATCCTTTATCTCTTCAAACATAATTGTGAACCCATAGTTTGGCATTGAGGTTCTATTAGTTAAAATAAATGATAATTTTACTAATTCTAGAGGAATTCCCTAATTTTCCTCAGACCAAATTTGTCGTTCCTGCTAATAACCATAAGATCTAGCTCATGAATCTAACCATTTGAACAATTAAAAACCACAAATTTCCCATAGGCATTCCATCAAACACTTCATATCTAAACTTTGATTAAACACTGCTTCCGACCTATATGGCCCCAATGCTGCAACCAAGAGCTCTCATACCACTCTATAGAATCCCCATATATCATTCCGACTATAAAATGGGAAGTTAGGAATTTCTAAATACAAAATTTTTCCCCATTGAGGCCATTATTCAAATTTAGAACTAATTTAAGCCTCCCATGAGAAACATGAATTAAGAAATGCATATACAAGTGCCTAAATATAAAATGCAGTTGAATTAAAACAATATTCAGAGAGACAGCATGCATAATAGTACAATTTTCGCAACAGAAGACAAATGCACTTTGCATATTCATAGACACAATGAATACTTATCTTTTAAAAGAAGAAGATCCAAGAAACCACCCCCAAGCTAAGATATTTTCCACCCAACCATAAGTGTCAATTGGAGATACCACACCCAAGCCAATATATGAGGCCACCATGGTGAAGGAACACTTACAAGCTTCACTCTCTCCCAATCCAACCCATTTGTTCACGTGATTATCCAACCTACCCACCACAAAGCACATGATAGGCATCCCATTCAGCCATCGCAACCATGGAACTCTATTCCACTTCCCCACACAACACAAGGAATGCCTACTCTTTCTCTACTCAATAGTACCTCAAAGTATCCAACCCTTATAGTGCTCTTCCGTGTGTGTAAAAAGAGTCCAACCTATTGTAAGCTTTTAGAGAACTCCTATCAAATCAATCCATGGCTTCTCAAGCAACCAAGTGTACAAATATACAATGGGTAAAGGTTTCCTATCTTGCCCAACCTTTATGCTCACCTAAAACCACCATATTCCCTCTAATGTCTACAATTTCCCCTTCACGATGTTAATTTCTAGTTGATTTCTCAATCTAGTAATTAGCAATGGATATAACAACATGGAAAAACTACGTAGTTTATGAACTTTGCATGGAAAATGAGTGATTGAATCCAATGGAGATGAGAGGATTTGTGAAAATATGGTTGACATTACTTCCAGCCATCAGAATTAACTCTTACACTTGTCATAAAAAATATCTTCATCCCATGCTTCCGTAATTGCACGAGAAGACTTTCCCACCAACCTACACATGCCTTCAATGATTGGATTTAATAAGTCAAATGAAGTAATGGATTATTTAAGGCACGTGCAAGAAAATGGATGATTTCTAAGGCTAAAACTTGCAAAACATGATTAGATTTCCCACTGGCCTCCCTTCTTCTTCCCCTCCATTGGAATCATAGCCCTTCTAGTGCTCTTTACACAACCATCTTGGACCATTTTATTATTTCCAACATAAATATTTGCATAAGTTTACATCATTTTGATAATCCAACCACGTGGCCCATGGATATTTATATAATACATGCCTATCCATTCACTAGTTGGGCCTTGGCCTTGAGCTCAACACTAGGAATCATTACTGTCATATTTACATCATTTTACATTATTAGATTAATACATTTCAAGGGTCAAAACTCCTAGTATTACAACTAAAGTTGAGTTTTTCCAAGACTTTTGTAGACTCTAATATTTATTCTTTATTTAATGAATTTGATATGATTGTCTTGGTCATGTATGTAGATGATCTTATCCTTATATGAAATTCTAACCAACTTGTTTGCGGTGTAAGAAAGAATTGTTCAATGAGTTTGACATGAAGGACATTGGTCTATTTCACTACTTTTTGGGACTGGAGGTTTGGTAGGTTGCAAGTGAATTCTTCCTTATATAAGGAAAGTATACTATGGATACTTTAAAGGTATTTTTGATGTTGAAAAACAAACCCAAGCCTACTCTCATGGTTCCAAATTTGAAGTTAACTTCTTATGAGGATTTAGATTTGGGTGATCCTACTCTATACAGGCAATTGAATAGGTCTCTACTATACCTTGTTAATACCAACTAGATATATGCTATGTAGTTAATACAGTAAGATAGTTTATGGTTGAACCTCTATAGTCTCATTGGAAGTATGGTAAGCATGTGCTCATATAATTGAAGCGAATGATTCATTATGGCATGTTGTATGCAAGAGATGGTGAGTTTATACTACATGGATTTTTTTATTTAGATTGGGAAAGAGATGAAAACACATGGAAGATCCCTCAAGGGTATTACTTGAATTTGGGCACAAGGACGAGTTCTTAGTTTAGTGGGAAGCAAGAAACAATTGTACTTATTTCAACAGAAGCAAAATATATGGTAGCTTCTTTAGCTAATTATGAATATATTTGACTTCTTAAGTAGCATAATTGATTAATGAGACATTGAATCCCATACCCCACTATTATTTACTATGATAATCATAGTTGCATTAGTCTCTCTAATAATCTAATATTTCAAAAAATTTCCATGCCCATTGATATTTGGAATCATTTCCTAAGAGATAGAGTACAAAAGACAGTAATGGTCCTATATTACATTTTTATAGATTCACATATGGTTGATATTTTGATGAATCCTTTAACAAAGTAGAAGTAAGAGATGATGAGATACAATATTGGTTTGGTAGAGAACATGTTCTTTAGAGAGTATTATTAGTATTATTGCTCCAAGATTATTCTCCAAGTGATTTTTGTAATCTCCTAAAAAGTAGGGTTTCTTTTTTTAAGTAATAGTTATTTTTAGATTGTTGATGAATTGGTGATTAATACTCACTTTTTCATTTCCTATTTTTAAGGGATGTTTTATTTTTAGCATGTTTTATTGTAATATCCCAAATTTGGCCAATTTTCGAACCTTGGACTAGTGAAATTCCAAACTGTCCCAAATAATCCCAAGTGGTTTCGAATTATGTCTAGAGTGGATTGAGGTGTATTAGGACACTCTAATGCATCTAGTATATGCTTTAACACCTCCTAAATTCTTTAGCAAATTGCATTTACAATTAGAGAATGAAAGGAAAAATTACTAGGAAAATCGATGTTGAAACCCCCAAGGGTAGATGGCTCCAAAAGACTCCTAAGGATTTCGAATTGGGTCTGAGAGTGTTGGAAGGGTATTAGGAAATAAAAATGAACCTAATGGGTGTTTAGAAACTATCAAAATACTTCTACAACATTCATTTAAGTTCAGGAGAAAATAGGGAAATTTGCTAGTAAATTCAAGGTTCAAATCCCCAAGGGTAGAGGTCACTAATGGCTTCCCAAATGCAATACGAACCTACCAAATTTCAGAACAAAGACATGGATTAGTTATATAACTTCATGTTGGAAGGAGGTTTGGTAAGGAAGAATCATAGCATCTCTGATGCTGCGACACGTCAGAAGAGGTCGCGAAAGACAGAAGGCTAGACTATTTTATGTATTTTTGAGTCGATTGTACCGCAGAATGCAGGTTTTTAGGTCATTGGACCATATGATATGTAATTTTGGGATAATTGTACCGCAGTAGGCAAGTTTTTGGGTCATTTGGACCACATCAGTTAGATTTTGGGTCAATTGTCCATCTATCGATTAGGAAGTTGCTAGTAAGTGGATAAGCATTGTAAAGGCGGAAGCCTATATATAGTCATAAGTTGTAAGTGTTAGAGGAGGGAGGAGAAGATCGGATCTTAATACGATTTGTGGATTTTGTTATTCACATCCTTGAGTCTATATGTGAGATCAAGAGATATTGCTGAGATCTGGTTTTGTAGAGATGATGTATCAGGGTTTTTGCTTAAGTAATATGACATGATGGAACTGTTTGGTGAAATTCCCTGTGTACCTTTGATGAATGTTGCTATGATTTCTTGCTGCAGTTGATACTTTAATGTTATACTTGTTACGATGAATGCTTCTGTCGAATGATGCTATGAATATGAATGATTAAGAACGAGAGGAATCTACGGAAAGAATTGTTCAATTCGACAAGTTTCGAACCTATTAAGCAGGTTCATCCTCAGGAGAACAATAATCTACTGAGGATGAAACTTGTCGAATTGAACAATTCTTTCCGCAGATTCCTCTCGTTCTTCATTATTGAACTGTGGGTTAACTATGAACAATATAAATGATGTTAAACCCGAATGCATAGATCCGTCTAGAATGTTGCAATAAGTTAAGTAAGCAAGTAATTGCCGCCACAATTATCCTCCTTCATTCGACGGAAACATGGTTCCGTCCACTCTCCCTTGATCGCCTCGGGTGAGACCTCATCTACATCTGCAGGTGTTGCTGGATGGGGTAAAACCTGTCTAGGCCGGTGCTTAGGGAGATCGCGGTGGGTTGGTGTCGACAGCGATGGGAACCCCTATCGACTGGGTTTGAGTCAACAAATGGTTCCTTTGTCGAGACCGTGTGCGAAGTGAAAGGAGGATATGTTATGGCATCCGACGCAACCGAAAATACAGAGATGGTTTGATTAGAAGTTGCAGGAGTTTGCTGAAGAAGAAATCCAGAACACTCGACTGATGGTAGATCAATGGGTGGGTCGATATATTCATGACGGTCCGCACGAATGGTTTTTCTGTGAATTCCCTGTCCTTTTTTTCGAATGGTTGGAAAAGTTGACCTATCAGAAGAGAAACCACCAAAGTGGTGAGCCGACGACCTGGACCCCGGAGCTAATCCAAGAACTGCAGGAAGTTGATAATAAATCATCACGGGATGTCGAGGTGTGGCTTGATAGCATCTTGGAGGGGTATATCACTGAATTCGCGGCTGATACGCAAAAGTCCTATAGCGAAGCTGAAAGATATTTCTTCTATGAAACTTGGGGAATGTTTCTGCTGTCGCTCCAACTGTCCATTAAGATGCTTATTTGCGAAAAGGGTATATTGAAGATGCATATAGATTAGTAAGCAGCCTGGTGGGAGGAGGTCGTGGGTATCACGACAGAAGGGGGTTGTCACATGGAATGATCAGGGGTGGATGGGTGTAGGTCATGACGAGACCGTGAGTGAAGTTGAGGAAGAGGGTGGTCTTACAAGAGGAGGAGCGAGGTTTCGACAGGAAAAGAGGCAGAGGATAGGAAAAGGTCATGCTGCAATCGATCTGCGAGTTCGTGAAGGAAGACCACATGGGACGAAGCAACCTCACAGTCCGGACGAGGATGCATAGGCTACACCCAAGATAGAGGCAGGACCTAACCCCAGCAGCAATGTACCCACACCTCTACTCATTGTCTGTCAACCTGTGAGAAACACCACTTCGACCCCACCAGGTCAACAAAACTTGATCGCGAGTAGTTCAGTACCTGCAGAAAGGAAGCCCAGGATGGTGGGCGATGATGCTAAGTCACCATTGTTTCATGGGGATGGGACAGATAACCCAGAACAGTATTGGTTTTTGTGTGAAGCGATGTGGACCTTAAAACAAATCACTAATGATGACACCAAGAAAGGACAGCTGGTGACGACCCTACGAGGCCGTGCCTTAGATTGGTTTATGAAGTTTTTTCTAGTCCCTACAGGAGCTCTGGCGAAGTCACTGGATGAGATCAGGGATGGGTTGATTGAAAAATTCAAGAAGCCCAAGTCTGAGGCCCAATATATCATAGAATTGAAAGATATTAAGCAATATCCCAACGAGACGATGTGGTATTTTGACCAGCGGTTCAAAACACTGATGGCAATGGTTAGTTTTGATATGAATGTTGTCCAACATAAAGCGTGGTTCATCGCGGCACTACTACCACACATTCGGCTACCATTGATGCAACAAAACATCACGATGCCCAGTGAAGATCTGGAGACTGCAATGCAATTGGAGTCGTCCCCGATTGGAGAAAATGCAGCTGGGATATCGCAGATACAGACACAACTGGCCAACTTGACCATATAGCTGCAAGATTTGAAGAAGGGCAAGGAGCAACGTGAAGAAGTATGGTGCACATGTTGTCAAGGGAAAGGGCATATGAAGGACAATTGCCTCGACTTTTGCAACTATTTGGTTTCAGGAGCGCCAAACCCGTTAAATGGTGTTGGCATGCCATGGTGTCGTGTTTGTCAAGTATTTGGGCACCGCCATGAAGAATGTCCATATATGCAGAAAATGGTCACCAAGCCGATGAATCTATATTACACTTTCTGTAAATCGGTGGGACATGATGACAAAGACTACCGAGCATATGGGTTGCTTCATGAGAGAACGTACAACGCATTCTATATAAAGGATGACCAGCATACCCTACAACAACCGCCACAGGTAGCCCAGCTGCTACCTTAACCACAGGTGCAGTTTGTACCATAGCAGCAGTTTGTGCCGCAATAAGCCTCAATGCAAATGGCTCCACAACAGCCATAGTAGGTTCATCAACCGCAGTTTGCGCAACAAGGGCAAGGCATGCAACCAGCTCCAATGCAGCAATAGTACAACCAACTGCAATACCAACAATAGGGTGGATTTCGTGGAGGATTCAGGGGTGGATGAGGTGGAGGATTTGGTCGTGGAGGAGGACGAGGAGGTCGCGGACTAGGTCAGTGCGATCATTGTGCAGTATGGGGACACTATCATCATCATTTCCCACTATTGCAGTTGCAGTGTACATTTTTCTTTGTTTCAGACCATACAATGGAGAACTGCCCACATTTGATCGCATGATGGCAGGCAGGGAATGTTCCGCAGTTGCAGAATCAGCCTCAACAGCCCATATAGAATCAAGTGTAGCAACCAATACCGCAACCGATGCAGAACCAGAGCTAGCGACCAATTCATAATGCTAATCAAAATGTGAACCAGCAAGGGAATCCTGCACCAAACTAGAATCAGTGTGCAAACATTGCGACGATTTCTGCGAATCCGAGACCACAAGATGCAGTGGTCGTAGTTATCACATAGGGAGGCGCAGCAATAGGAGGGGACATTCGAAAGGTTGGGCAGAAGAAGGTATCATTTGATGTTGAGTAGGAGCGCGATACATTTTTTCAGGCACATTATGCGTTGGACCAGGATCGCGGTAAAGCTATCATCTGCGACATGCCCCTTGTTTTTTATGCAACTTCAGAGGCAGGTCCATTAGCATAGTCTAGAACCTTGCAGAAGTTTCTTGAGAGTTGTTTATTGTTGGTGAGAGATCCTGCAGCCCTTGCTGAGATTGAAGGGTTGTTGCAGCGTCCAGTTAGGGGATGGCAGGAGTCTACGGTAAACTCCTTACAGCGGCAAAAGACAGGTAAGGAAGTGCACATGGATATCCAAATTGGGGATTATGATGTTGATTCAGTTATTTTGGATCTTGGTTCAGATGTCAACATCTTAACTAAGAAGGCATGGTAGAAAATGGGGAGCCCCCCATTGAGCTGGTCTCTTGTACAGCTCCGGTTAGCTAATCATGCTAAAGTGACGCCGATTGGGATAGTCCCACGGTTAGTGGTGGATATTGAGGGCATGCAGACCTATGCGGACTTCGACGTCATTGAAGTGGTTGAAGGAGGGAGTTCGTATCCCACGTTGCTGGGGATCAGATGGGATAACAACAGTGGCACGATAATCAACTTCAAGTGGTGGATGATGACTTTTAAAAACTACGATCTCAGAGTCATATCCCCATTGGATCCGGCTGAAGGTCACAGATACATTGAACCAGTGAAGGATGAAGATCCCAGTGGATGGGACCATGCATTTAAAATTTCTTAAGACTATATTCATCCAACTGCCAACGGTGAGCTAGGATGGCACGGTGACAGCTCTGTGTCTTCCGACTCTGATGACGCACTGGAACACTGGAAAAACTACTTGCATGAGGTGTCATTTCGCAAGTGTGGGTTAATCACACAGTTGTTATGCCGCGTCGCCACTAAAATAGTTACATTACCAGTATATGAAGGGCTGCCTGGTTTGTCTGACTTTTTGGCAAAGTTTGGAGAAAGAGTTTCAGAACCAAAACGATTACTGGCATTGGATGAAGCACTGAAGGCTACTCTAGCACACTTGTGGGATACACACAAGGCATCAATTGATGAATGGTCGAAATGCAGAAGATTGATGATGGTACGTTTCAGTGATACCGAGGTCTACCACGCAGGGAAATATGATGGTCGGAATGACCTTGGAGGCCATTTGATGGAGTGTCAGACAATATGGGCATTGCAACCAAGAGATGAGTGGGTTCATGCACTTATCCATACTTTGGATGAAATGCCGCGGTCATGGTATACTGCATCTCAGTTACGGGGAGAAATCACTACTTGGTTGGAGTTGACCGTATGTTTTACTCATACGTTCAGTTTTGTTGATCCCAACCCGGATGTCCATAACACTCTATAGATCATTTGTGATGTGGTTCTCAAGGTTGTTCCTGTGGCATACCCAGCGGATCCGCACATGCACAGCCAGATGCAATCCATAATGGAATGTTATAATATATTGGTGGGCCCAAAGACAATGATGATTCATGGAATGTCAATATTCTGGAGTCTGAAGGAAGTCGTGATGTGGTACCACCTGGTGTGCCAAGTGATCCCTTCAGTCAGCCCTTGAAGCTTCGCAAGATCAATATTGGGACGGAGGCCACTCCCAAGTTCGCGAATGTTGGAGATTATTGGGATGATGAAATGATGGGAAAAGTCATTGAGTTGCTGCATGATTTCCAAGACCTTTTCCCTACAAAGTTCTTTTAAATGAAGGGTATTTTGGGTTATCTAGACAAGATGAAGATTCCCTTGAAACCAGATGCTAAACCGATCAGGCAACGACCTTATCGGCTCAATCCGTGACATAAGTAGAAGGTCAAGGCAGAACTTGATCGTATGTTGGATGCTGGTATCATTGAACCAGTTGAAGAGTCAGAATAGATCAATCCTATGGTGGTACAGGACAAGAAGACTGGTGAAGTACGCATCTGCGTTGATTTGCTGAAGTTGAATGATGCTTGCTTCCATGATCCCTTTCTGACCTCGTTTACTAATGAAGTACTTGAGGGAGTAGGTGGCCAGGAGATGTATTCTTTCATGGATGGGTTCTCAGGCTATCATCAAATCCGTATTGCAAAAGAGGACCGCCACAAGATGACTTTCGTGACTGAATGGGGATGTTTTCAGTATACCATGATGTCGTTTGGGTTGAAGAATGCACCTACAATATTTTCGCGGGTTGTTGTTGCTGCATTCAAGGATTTCATCCAGAAGTTCTTGCAGGTATACATGTACAATTGGACAGTTTATGGTTTGATCCATGATCATTTGGCCAACCTATGGTTGATGCTGGAACATTGTTGCCAACACCAAATATCGCTAAATTTGAAGAAGTGTATTTTTTATGCACCGTTTGGGATATTGCTGGGTCAAATTGTGTGCAAACAAGGGTTGTTAGTTGATCTAGCAAAGATTGGACTCATTTTGAGCTTGAGACCGCTGACCACTTTTAAGCAGTTGAGGGCGATGTTGAGGCATATTGGGTACTATCGTAAGTTTATCAGGGGATATGCAGCAATCACTGCCCCTATGGAGAAGCTATTAAAGAAAGATGTAGTATTTCAATGGAGCACTGAATGTCAGGATAGTTTCGAACAGCTGAAGGCTAAGATGGCTTCGGCACCGATACTAGTATTTTCGGACTGGAGTAAGGAATTCCATTTCCATGTTGATGCATCGTCAATAGCACTCGGTGTAGTGCTAGAGCAACCAGGAGAGGGGGATCTTGATCACCCTATTGCTTTGGCTATTCGGAAGTTGTCATCTGCCGAAAGGAACTACACCACTACTGAAAGGGAAGGATTGACGATGGTCTATGCGTTGCAGAAGTTTCAACAATACTTATTAGGTGGACATTTTAAGATGTTCACAAACCACTATGCCCTGCAATACCTGGTCAATAAGCCTATGTTAGGGGGGAAGATATGCCGATGGTTAATTCCTTTTCAAGAGTTCGACTTTGAAGTAATTGTGAAGCCAGGGCGGTTGAATTCCAGCCCGGATCATCTATCACAGATTGATACAATAGAGGAGCCAACTAATATTGAAGATGGGTTTCCTGATGCGCAACTGTTTAGGGTTGAAGTAGCCGATGGATATTTTGAACAAATTATTCAGTTTCCGGCAACAGGTACCACACCAGAAAATTTCACCGTTAGTCAAAAGAAGCAGTTGGTGGTTTAAGCTACCAACTTCCAGCTCATCGCAGGAGAGTTATACAAGATGGGTGCAGACGAGATATTGTGATGGTGTGTCCTGCCACATGAGCAAGCGCAAATCTTGTCTGAGGCACACAGAGGCGTGGCTGGAGAGCACTACGACGGTCAGGAAACTACCAGGAAGGTGCTTCGTGCAGGGCTTTGGTGGCCCACATTGCATAATAATGCGACAGACTATGTGTGGTTCTACGATGTATGTCAGAGAACTGGGAAGCCATCCAGGAGGGATGAGATGCCACTAATGCCTCAATTAACACTACAACCGTTTGGCAAATGGGCAGTGGATTTTGTGGGACCAATCAACCCATTGGGTAAGTGCACTGGTGCCAGATATATCATCACGATGACAGATTACCTGACAAGATGAACAAAAGCTCCACAAGTCATTGATTGTTCCGCAGCCACGACTGCGTGGTTTTTGTTTGACAACATTATCACTCACTTCGGCTGCCCCAAAATATTGTTGAGTGATCAAGGCAGCCACTTTCTAAATCGTACCATCAGCGCATTGACAGAGGAGTTGCAGATACAGCATAAGAAGAGTACCCCATATCACCTGCAAGAAAATGGCACGGTGGAAGCTTTCAATAAAATCTTGGAACATGCACTAACAAAGGTGTGTAATGTGAATCGTGATGACTGGGATCTAAAAATCCCAGCAGTATTGTGGGCCTATTGCACCACATGTAAAAGGTTGACGGGTCAGACACCATTTAAGCTAGTGTATGGACAAGAAGCAATTATGCCAATGGAATACATCGTTCTGAGTCTACGCATAGCAGTAGCGACAGGAATGGATGATGCAGCAGCATTAGAAGAACGTCTAACGTGGTTAGTACAGCTGGAGGAAGATTTCTTTATCACAAATTTCCACCATGGTATGGAGAAGGATCGTCAGAAAGCTTGGCATGATCGCCACATTAAAAACAAACAGTTTCAACAGGGCGACTTGGTGTTGTTGTATGACAGCAAGTTTATGAAACATCCAGGAAAGTTGCAAATGCATTGGCTTGGTCTATATCGCATCAGTAGCATTACTTTAGGAGGAGCGGTCCAGTTGCAGTAATTGGATGGAGCGATGCTGCCAAAATTGATTAATGGTAGCAGGTTGAAGCCCTATCGGTTGGGCTTGGAACAGCGCGACGCCTGAGTCGCATCGGGGAAAAAAAAAATGTGTGTGTATGGCGATCAATTGGTGTCAGGATGGCGCACCAATAGGAACAAAATGTGGAAGCAGGGAGGCTTGTTCCGCAAGTTAGGAGCAGTCTGCGACCAGTGGCAGGGTTGCGACTGGGTCAAATCAGCAATAAATGCCAACAGTGAAAACAGTTAATTAACGGTGCTTGTTCAAATGATGGGCATTAATGGCGGATCCGATCGATCGACAATGGATTTGTGTCATTAATACAGGATTTCGGTTGAAGTTAATGCAGGATTTCATGATGATTACGGAGGATTCAGCTGAACATTGTAAAAACAGGTAGAAGTTGGTCGAAAGGCACTGAGATTTTAGTTGTTAAGTGCCTGTGCAGAGCTGGAGAGTATTGTTATAGCTTGGTAAGTGCAGTTGTGCATTGGGCAAGGTTCAGTTGAACTTGCAGAGTACCGTTAGGATGAAGAAGCTATCAATTGAAGAGCGTTGGGTAAGGTATGCCAGGAGAGCTAGAAACAATTGATATTAGCAGTGAGGTTTAGTCTCCTTTCACCAGGATTGCAATTGAGGAAGAAGTTGTGTCTGTGGGAGATGTTTATCTTGAGGCAGAAGTCGAAAACATGCCAGTGGGGACGTCAGTAATCGCCAAGAAGCATCGAGGGGGTCAGCATTCAGAGTCATCGCGGAGCAAGAGGAAACTTCGATCATCCACCGCGGTGGTAGGAGAAGCTCAGGTGCAAGTAGGGCAGTCCAGTCACCGCGTTGAAGAGTCTTCCCCATGGGAGGGACTTTCGGCTGTTGACATCCCTGGGTATATCCCTCCCAGTAGGCCGGATGCAACCCTGTGCAAGCTGAACCCGAAGCAGAAGTATGGTGTGAAGATGTCGGCGGTCTCTGCTGGAATGGAGTGCTCTTTTGATATTGGATCGGCGTTGATGCACCTACGACACGATGATCATGATATGGTGGCCTACTTGGAAATTGCATAGGCCCCATATGTGCATGGGACACAACTTACCGAGATGTCGATTCTACATGATTGGGAACGAGGATTGAAACAAACCAGCTTGATAGGGCTCATTAACATGCTGCATTTCGAGCGGATGGCGGAAGTTAACGCATGTGTGAATCAGTTTCTTGCGTGCTTCCATGGTGGTTCCTTGTGGATGGAAAGAGAAATTCTGGTCACTATCAATTTGATTTCACACATTATCGGACTGCCTAAAGATGCAGTCGATCCGTCCCAGTACTTCCAAGGGAAGGTGAATGACAAAAAGCGGGCGGGTCAATTGGTGAAGAAATATGGCTTGGAAACGAATGGCCGTGTGTATCACACCAGTAGTATCAACGATAAGGAGGTACTCACCGGCACCAAGATCTTATCCTGCAAGGTGGTCAGGGGTGGTTGTCCTAACCAATGCAACTCAGGGATTGTCACATGTGTAGTACAATGCGCGGAGGGCATACAAATGAATTGTTCCTTGTTTCTATTAAATCAATTGGCGAAGGATGTCGTGGCGGTTCAATCAGGTAAGGGTTCATTCACATATAGTTGGCTTCTGCTATTAATTGCATTTGTTGCTTGGAAGGAGCCCAACACGTACCATGGCACGGACGTTGCGGCTGCAAAAGAGCAGTGGGGTGTGCGCTATCAAAACTTATGGTATGTATGGGAGCTAGAGCAACTCCAGGATTGCCAATTTCTATTTTGGCTCTACTGGAAGATGCTTTGTGATGCAGCGACAAAGGTCCCACGGATATCCGAAGACACTGCAGCAAAGTTTAAGCCGATCATGGAGTTTGCGGTTCAGCCGCATGCTATTTATGTGCAAGCAAGGCATGACCCTGGTCAGCAGTGGTTGCTGACCCCTTACAAGGTAACGATAGAAGCACTGGATGCCATTGTGAATGATTGGCCACCGGAATGGCGCGCACCTATGGCATTGGCCAAGATTGAGGCTGGAGAGCCAGCGAAGGGTCCAGATGATCATATATCGGTAGAGAACCAGCACAGTCATCATGACTCCGATCAAGAGTCCATCAAAACACCGATGGATGACAACAATGACCATGCCCTAGAAGAGAACAGAACGAAAGGGCACCAGGACTCGGCGACAATCTGTGGGCTGCCCCTGTCGACGGAAGCGCACTTGGGTTGACTTATCAAAGCAATCACCGATGCATCCACCGCAGCAGTTCAAAATATATCAAGGACAACAGATGAAGGATTCCATGCGCTCACTGTGCGTATGGACTTGTTGTGCGAGATGGTTTCACAGAGGGCACCAGAAGAAGCAGTGGCACCACAAGCTAGCACAACAGCACCGAGCCGTGGGTCAGGAAAGTGGAGATTCCCCCAATTTTGATTATGACTGACGATGAGGCTGTGAACACCTTGATGCAGCAGTTACAGTAGGTGTCCATAAATGTTAATGCATTACCAGTGCAAGGATTGACAATGATGCAGATGGTTGCTAACTGAGAAATAGCTGACAGAATGCACAAGATCAGTGTTATGTGCACGATGGTGCATGAGCGTGAGGCTGCCGCACAAACAGCCATTGTAGAGTTGACAGCATGAGCCGCTATAGCACGGCAGGCTGTGGATGAGCTCGAGAAAGACATCAAGAAGGAACGAGCTAAGAAGGCCACGTCACGGAGAAGGACCGCCTCGTCACGGAGAAGACTAGTATGTGGGATGACAGTGTGCAGGTCGATCGGGCCATTACGGAAGCTTATCAGCATGTGTTGGATCCCACTGAAGAGGTGGATATGCTTCAATGGGTGCAAAAAATGGGGGCTATTATTGTCCAGCTACGGCACGAGAACCAGGAGCTAAAAGCTCCTGTGAATCATGGTACACCACAAGCAAAAGTGGACGACTACAAACGAGCGATTGAGGAGCTTGCATCACACCTGGGGGCACTGGAAACAACAATGACGAAGCTCACAGCTGACACAGTGCAATTTTGGAGCCAGATCATTCAGGATGAACAGGTTGAACAGCTGATGAAGATTCGGTAGGAAGTGGAGGGGCAATTGGCAACACTCAAAGTGACAATGTGCGTAATGCCACCTATGGAGCAGGTTGCCAATTCTGTGGTTTGAAATATCTATAGCAGCGCATCGCCAAGGATGATGAGCGATAGAAGAAGCGTGACGCGCAATTGGAGGGGTTCCAGGATGTTGGTGGCCAGTTTATGATAAAAGCTAGTGAAGTTCTCCAGGCAATTCAAAAACATCGTCAACAAGTGGCTGCGAAGCTGATCGAGCACCCATCGCCCAAGGACGTCATCGACAGTCACGAGGCAGCTACAGTAGCAAAGGAGATGGTTACGACAGTCGAGCAGCAGTATGACGATTTCAAAGTCAAAACCACAGAATACACCATGTCCAGCTGACGTGGCTCGAGCGCAAGCCACAAGATTGTGTTGGGGGCCTATTGGCAGGCGGTTTGGTAAGGAAGAATCGCAGCATCTCCGATGCTGCGACACATCACAAGAGGTCGCGGAAGACAGAAGGCTAGACTATTTTTTGTATTTTTTAGTCGATTGTATCGTAGAATGCGGGTTTTTGGGTCATTGGACCATATGATATGTAATTTTGGGCTAATTGTAACGTAGTAGGTGGGCTTTTGGTCATTTGGAACACATCAGTTAGATTTTGGGTCAATTGTCCAACTGTCGGTTAGGAAGTTGTTAGTAAGTGGACAAGCATTGTAAAGGCGGAAGCCTATATATAGTCATAAGTTGTAAGTGTTAGAGGAGGGAGGAGAAGATCATATCTTAATACGATTTTTGGATGTTGTTATGCACATCCTTGAGTCTGTATGTGAGATCAAGAGATATTGTTGAGATCTAGTTTTGCAGAGATGATGTATTAGGGTTTTTGTTGAATTAATATGACATGACGGAACTGTTTGGTGAAATTCCCTGTGTACCTTTGATGCATTTTGCTATGATTTCTTGCTGCAGTTGATACTTTAATGTTATACTTGTTGCGATGAATGCTTCTGTTGAATGATGCTATGAAAATGAATGATGTTAAACCTGAATGCACAGATTCGTCTAGAATGTTGCAATAAGTTAAGTAAGTAAGTAATTTTCACCTCAATTATCCTCCTTCATTCGACGGAAACATGGTTCCATCCACTCTCCCTTGATCATATCCGGTGAGACCTCATCTGCATCTACAAGTGTTGCTAGACGGGGTAAAACCTGTCTGGGCCGATGCTCAGCGAGATCGTGGTGGATTGGTGTCGACAGCGATGGGAACCCCTGTCGACTGGGTTTGAGTCAACACTTCAATGGTCACCCAAATGCATCATTAATCAGTTCCCTAAGGCTGCTTCAACTCCCATAAATCAGATATTTGTAAACATGTCTTAACATAGGGGGGAATGAGAGAAAAACGCTATGACTTGCTATGAAATTTAAGAGAAATGTTACAAGGACTTCAATACGGTGTATGAAAATTATTCAATATATTAATGTCTCTCCAAACAGCAATAAAACCATAGATATTTATTGATACAAGTCAAACAACTTCAAGCTCTCTCAACAAGATATATGGGAAAATGGCACCATTCATACATAGTTTGGCATTTTTACATGGTTTTACTTGGAGTTTTGATCTGAGGTTTATGTGAGCAACAAATACAGAGTGTGGAAATCATATTACAAATAAATGGGTCCCCTTGGACTCCACCAAAGAGATCAGCATCTCTCCATGTGCACCCTTCCTCCAAGAGCAAGAATATAGAGAGAAAATAGGAAGAGATGTGGAAACAAGTTGAAGGAGAAATGGTCACGAGCATCCCTGTAGATTCAACCTGCAAAAAAATGTATTCATATAGCTCTAAATGAAATTTCTGAAGGGCCTCTCCAAATTCCAATTAGTATGGGAATCTTTCACCCTTGAAATTGGTTCTAAGGAAAGTAGAATAAACACTCAACTTGCATGGACAAGCTATGCTCTCCAATTTACCAAATGAAAAATGATCAAAATCCCCTCTATTTCTTTCTTCTTGTCTTTTATTAACCTCCCAAGGCCTCCTTAGCTCAAATTCCATCCAAGAGACTCGTCCCAACTCAAGTTAAGAAGATATTCCCATAAATGCCACTTGTCCAACTTTTCCTAGCTCTCCTCTTCCATCAATTCGAATGGGGGACTCTTGGCTGCCATAAATCCCCTTGTGCACCCTCTTGGAGGATATTTTTAGCCCTAACATGTCATATATTTCAGATGTCAGCAATCAGGTCTGACATTTTTCATAAGTGTCATATAATCTTCATCATTGTTGTCATAGGAGTTAGGGAATCTAGGTCCAAGTGTCACAATTCTTCTAAGATTATATGACACTTCTTCTTCTTCGTCCATGGAGGTTACTCTTCCACTCCAATTCGACCTTACATGATTCATGCCATGAATAATACCTCTTCAAATCCCGTGATTATGTTAGCCTTCATCTTGAACTCGAAATGGTGAGAGAATAATGCCAAGTGTAGTGGGGAATCTTGCCACATGTGGGTCCCACAACCTCCTATGTGCCCTCATGATCCCATGCCACCTTATTTTATTTTTATTATTATTTATTTGACCCATTTAATGTGAATTTGTAAGTCTAATGTCATTTTGGGTCTTGTAGCTCCTTTACTCCAACTTTTAATGCTTCCACCCCCAACTTAGGGAACTAGTAATTTTCCTCTATGATAGTTCATTTGGATGGGAATCTTACAAAATTTGAATTGGGAATTTTCTCTTAATGTGACCCAACTTGTCCATTTGGATTTAATTTTACCTGATTACTAACTTGGACATCATGCTTTGCAATTATTTGACCCTTAGCATCAATTTGACAAACTATCATGAGTATGGCCAAGTGGCTTAGTCCATTGTGACCTAATGCAAAATTTGGGGACATGACATTTATTTATATAATAGAGTTGACCAATTGACTAGTGATCGGTAATAAATGAGTTAATTGCATTAAATATGAGTTGTGCTTTAATTAGTGAAGATATTATCTCCACTGGTGCACCTCACTCCTCATGCACAAGGGTGCCTTAATCTAAGATAATAAGTTAGAACTTAGATATACTCTAGTTTGATTCATGAATGTTAATGAAACTTTAGTGAGACCTTTTATCATGTGGGGTAACCTACTTAGTATAGTCAATGCATCAACTTATGAGAGTTAAGTTAGGTTTTTTCTCATCTTCCTTATTTGTTGGTTTATATTCTTCCATCCTTTCTTTTCCTAAGATGAGCACAAGGAAGAGGGTGTACTGACTTGAGATCACTCACCCAAATGGAGTGCCTACCTTATATGGATGTTTCTACTTGTTGATGTATATGTAACTTCGGAATGTATTTCATCTCTGTATTTCAAATATATTTATTGTACCCTTATTAGAGATGTGTTATTCCTCTATAAGGAAGTGTCGTCATGTGGATTGACAAGTGTCGCAAGTGTGTGTACTTGCCGATGGGTTATTAGACCACCATGTGTCGG
This sequence comes from Larix kaempferi, assembly GCA_027924585.1. Lineage (NCBI taxonomy): Eukaryota > Viridiplantae > Streptophyta > Pinopsida > Pinales > Pinaceae > Larix > Larix kaempferi. The sequence continues at coordinate 12,264,031 of BSBM01000062.1, forward strand.
GTCGGCCCTGAAATATATATTATATTGTGGATGTACCTAGCTAGACAAGTCGGCCCCATATGATCACTAGGCAAACAGGTTAGTATAAATAGAGATCAGGAGATCTCTATTTAGATCATTCGGAAATTCATATCTCTCTCCCTCGGAACGTGGTGCACTAGTGAGAGGAGGATCATCTGCTTCTAGGAGACTATCTCAAGTGTATTTTGGTGGTACTTTGGTTGAGCCATTGCTCTCTCTATCTCTGAGGAAGTTGTGGGGTTTTTCACCTTAGGGTTTTCCCCACGGAAACTCTGTGTCTCTTGTCTCTCATGCTTTTGATTCTTGTGATGCTTGTCATGCTTATTGTGATTGTTATGCATTGATATACTATATATGTTATTCTAGTGAAGATCCTAGAGTATTGTGAATTAATGCTCAAAATTTAACATGGTATCAATGCTAACTTGAGAAGAAGACATTTTGCAGTGACGGAAACTTGAGTTTCTTGTTTATTGTGTTTCTCTCCATAGATTTTGGAAAAGCAGTATAGTAGATTGACTCTACTCATCAAGGAGAATCTATCTGTCCAATCAGAATTCAATTCTGAGCATTTTCAGATTTGGCCCTAAAAATTAGGGTTTCCATAAAAATAGGAATTTCTGAAATCTGAAGACATAGTTGGAAGCTCCTTGCAAAAATCAAAGTTTAGAGCTTTGGATCGAGATTTTTGGATGGGTAGATCTCCGGGAAACTCAAACCCTAATTCAGGGCTCTCCCTAGTGAACCCGAGAGGACAAAAAGGAAAATCTGAAGGGTAAAGGTTTGCTGATCTCAAATTCTGAATACACCAGGCTGATCAGCTCATCAAGGCGCATCTTTCTATCCTTTTAGAAAATTGAAATTCACATTTTTAATTTTTAGGGTTTTTTCGACAAACCCTAATCCGGGACCAGATCCAGTTTTCAGCATTTCAAGTGGTAAGACCTAAATCTTTTCTATTTCCATTTGAAGTACTCTTTAAGATGTCTCACCACACCAAGCTTGAGGATAAGCTTGAAGGAGTTGATAACTTCCAAGCTTGGAAGTATAGGATTGGGTTAATCCTGGAAGAGAATGAGTTGGACTCATATGTAAAAGAAGACATCCCTATCCCAGAGGATGAAGAGGCTAAGGTATTGCATAAGAAAAACTTGGTCAAGGCAAAGAGAATCATTGTTGATTCTATCAAAGACCATCTCATACCCCATGTGTCTTCTCTAAAGACACCCAAGGAGATGTTTGACTCTTTGACCAAGCTATTTGAAGGGAAGAACATAAATCGAAAGATGACCCTATGGAACCAATTGAAAGGAGTAAAGTTTCAGAATGGAGAAACCATTCAATCTTATTTTTCAAGGGTCTCCCAGATCAAGGAACAACTAGAAGCAGTGGATGAAATGGTGGAGAATGGTGAATTGGTGATGACCACTCTAAATGGCCTACCCAGGTCATGGGATTCCTTTATTCAAGGAATTTGTGCAAGGAAGAAGTTGATCTCCTTCAACAGATTGCGGGAAGAATGCTCTCAAGAAGAAGCTAGGATTTTGGTACGAGAAGAAAAGATGGGAAATGAAGATCAAGCTCTCACAGCACATGCTAGGAAAGGCAAGTCCAAGAAGGAATCATCTCATAACAGGAGATTCTCACACCACCATTATCATAAAGATAAGAAAGATCTCAGATGCTTCAATTGCAATGAGAAGGGACACTTTGCTTCAGATTGTCCCAAGAAGAAGAAAGACAACAACAACAACTTCAATAAGAAGAAGAAGAATAACAAAAGAAGATATCATGCTCATGCTGCCGAAGATGATGAACCCCCAAAGAAGAAGGCTAGGGCAGAAAGTGATAGTGATGATGACTCATCAAGTGAAGAAGAATATAATCTAATTTCTGCTCTCACAGGTACCATCTCCCATGGTTGTAATGATTGGTTGATTGACAGTGGGGCTTCCAAACACATGACTGGGTTTAAGGAATCTTTTGTGAATCTATCTGAACATGAATCACCCCATAAGGTGAAACTTGGGGATGATTATCAATACCCAATCAAAGGAAGTGGTGAAGCCTCCTACAACCTAGATTCTGGAAAATCTTTGAAGATGAAAGAAGTCCTTTATGTACCTGGGCTCAAGAAGAACTTACTCTCCATCTTTGCATTGGATACAAAAGGTATGAGGGTTGCATTTGTGGATGGCCAAGTCCTAATGTGGCCAAACGGAAAGAACATAGATGATGCAGTAGTGATTGGAGAGCAAGAGGAAGGTTTGTATAAATTGAAGGGACAACCTGAACATGCCATGGTACATGAATCCATGGAGCCAAGTGAACTTTGGCATAGAAGACTTGCTCATATGCACTATAGGGCACTTCCAATTGCAAGCAAGGCTGTAGAGGGTCTTCGTGAAATCAAGACCAAACATGAAGGTGTTTGCAAAGGATGTGCAAAAGGTAAGAACATTAAGAAGGATTTCCCAAGCAGTGAAAGCAAGGCAAAAGATATACTGGAGATCATCCACTCATATGTATGTGGTCCTATGTCATCCAGTTCTCTAAGCGAGTATGTTTACTATGTCTCATTTATTGATGAATTCTCCAAGAAGACTTGGGTATACTTCTTGAAGAACAAAGATGAGGTGTTTGATAAATTCAAGGAATTCAAAACCTTGATGGAGAATCAAACTGACAAGAAGATCAAAACATTTAGATCTGACAATGGTGGAGAATTCACCTCAGGTGATTTCAAGAAGATTTGTAGTGATTCAGGGATTAAGAGGGAGTTGACTGCTCCTTATAATCCTCAACAGAATGGAGTTGTATGAAGGAAGAACAGAACAATCATGGAAGCAGCAAGGGCAATTCTGCATGACCAGGATCTACCTATGCATCTATGGGCAGAAGCAGCTAGAACAGCTGTATATGTGCAGAACAGAACACCCCACAAGATATTGGACAATAAGACACCAGAAGAGGTCTTTTCTGGTAAGAAACCTGAAGTCAGCCATCTCAGAATGTTTGGTTGTCTAGTATACACTCATGTCCCAAAGGAAAAGAGGACTAAACTAGATCCTTCAGGAAAAAAGGGTATCTTTGTGGGTTACAGTGAAAGCTCGAAGGCTTACAGAATATACTTTCCAGGGTTCAAGAAGATTGATGTTAGCAGGGATGTAACATTTGATGAAAACTCAACATTCATCAAATCAAGGAAGGCACCTATCGAAGTTTATGAAGAACCTAAGGAAACTAGATTTCAAGACACTACCATGACTGAAGCAGTTCTAGAAGTTGTTCGTGAGTTTGAAGATCCGCAAGAACCTATAGATCCACCCCGTGAGGATAACTCTCACAAGAGGAAACCTGCATGGGCTAGAGAGCTCATTCAAGATGCATAAAGATTTGGCATTCAAGAAGAAGAACACAGAGCAAAGAAGAGAACCAGATCACATACCAGCTATGTTGCTTTACTCTGTGACATTATGAACAAAGAGCCTTCCAGTTATGAAGAAGCATCGGAAAAGAAAGAATGGAAGGATGCCATGGTTGAGGAATACCAATCAATAATGAAGAATGATGTTTGGGATGTTGTCCCAAGACCTAAAGAGAAGTCTGTTGTGACTTCCAAATGGATCTACAAAATCAAGCATGCTGCAGATGGCAGTGTAGAAAAATACAAATCAAGATTCGTAGCTCGTGGCTTCTCTCAGAAAGAGGGAATAGATTATGAAGAAACTTTTGCACCTGTAGCCAGGTATACTTCCATCAGAACAGTACTTACCCTAGCTGCAGTGATGAAATGGAAAATACACCAGATGGATGTCAAGACTGCTTTCTTGAATGGTGTAGTTGAAGAGGAAGTATATGTGGAGCAGCCACTCGGTTTCGAAATACATGACAGGGAATCATATGTGTGCAGATTGAAGAAAGCCTTGTATGGATTGAAACAAGCTCCCAGAACTTGGTATGGTAGGATGGACAGTTTCCTATCTAATTTTGGGCTTTACCAAGAGTAAAGCGGATTCCAACCTTTATTACAAGGTTGAGGAAGGGAATCCTGTGATTCTACTCCTGTATGTGGATGACTTATTTGTAACATGAGATGACAGATTGATTGCAGATACTAAGAGAAAGCTTGCTGCCGAGTTCGATATGTAAGATTTGGGAATGATGCATTATTTCCTAGGTATGGAGGTGTGGCAGAGTGCAGGTGGGATCTTCCTTGGTCAAGGGAAGTACACAGTAGATATCCTGAAGAGATTCGGGATGATGAATTGCAAGGCCATGGCCACACCTATGCATCAAATCCGAAGCTTCTATGTGATGCTTCATCTGAGCCGGTTGATGTCTCTATGTATCGTCAGATGATTGGGCTGGCAGTGCTGCAGATAGGAAGAGCACATCTAGGTGATGCTTCAGTATGGGATCAGGTGTGATCTCTTGGTTTAGCAGGAAGCACTCCTGCGTAGCACTAAGTACAACTGAGGCAGAGTATGTTGCAGCCTGTTCAGCTAGTTGTGAGGCAGTATGGCTACGGAAGCTACTGTCTGAATTATTTGATCTCCTGTTGGATGCTAATGGTATCTTTTGTGATAACCATATTTGTGTGAAGCTGTCCGATAACCCAGTGTTTCATGATAGGTCGAAACACATAGAGATCAAATATCACTATATCAGGGATATGGTGCAGAGAGGAGCTGTGAAGCTCCTGTATGTTGTGACGGACGAGCAAATTGCAGATGTGTTGATGAAGCCACTAGCTAGGGTGAAGTTCGAGTACTTCAGAGAGAGGGTTGGTGTTCTTCGAATTGATGACACTTCGAGGAAGAAGTGATGGACACATTTGCTGAATCCATTCCAAGCATGTTGGAAGGAGGATCCTTCACATGGTTGTGGATGTAAGCACTGGATGATGAGCATCAGGATGATGTTCTGGTATGATCAGTTGGATCATTTTTGTATGTATGTATGCATCATGTTGGATGCTGGATATGATCAGTTGAATCATTTATATGTATATGTATGTACGCATCATGTTGGATGCTAGATATGTATCAGGTGGATACATTGTATGATCTAGTGGATCATGTATGATGATATGTATCATGTATTTGTATTTGTATCAGGTGGATACATTGTATGATCAGGTGGATCTTGTATGATGATATGTATCAGGTAGATACTTGGTATGCATCAGGTAGATGCATTGTATGATCAGGATGATCATGGATGACGAGCTTCAGAATGTTGCTCCAGATGACATGCAGCAGGATGTTGCAGTGATGATGATCAGGATGATCATGTGTACATTAGGATGATGTAAGGTGAGTATCAGGTTGATACTCTGTGGCCGTGGAACAGGTTGTGTAGATAAGCATGTAATTTGTGCCCTGGGAGATTTACAGATAGTCTTTCAAGGTTTTGCCTACGGCATGTAATTTGTACCCTGGGATATCTGGCAAATGCTCTTTCGAGGTTTTGCTTGGGAGGACATATAATTTGTGCCCTGGGAGATCTGCAGATAGTCTTTCGAGGTTTTTCCTATGGCATGTAATTTGTGCCCTGGGATATCTAGCAGATGCTCTTTCAAGGTTTTGTCCTATGGCATGTAATTTGTGCCCTGGGAGATCCAATAGGTTGAGCCGTGTGCTTGTAATCATTCCGAGGATGCTTTTTCAAGGTTTTGCCATGACCACATCTAATTTGTGCCCTAGGAGATCCGATAGGTTGAGCCTTGTGCTTGTAATCAGTCCTAGGATGCCCTTTCGTAATAAGTCCTGGAGATCTTGACAGGATGAAAAAGGCCTCAGATGCTCCTTAGGGTTCTTGCTAGTCAAGAGACTCCTTAAAGGTTTTGTGACGCACGTAATAAGTCCTGAGATTTCCACAGTATGGCTAGTGATGATGAAGACCTGCAGGTGGTGGGCCTACATCCAGTATGAAAAAGGACTGGCTCTGTAGAACTTCCTATGATGAGTAGAGTCAGAGATTGGTTGAGATATCAGCAGCAGTGACGATGATGATGACGATGATCCCGAGAAGAAGACTTGTCTAGTAGATCTGTGTCGAGAAATGCCTTCCTAGTTAAGAGGGAGTGTTGATGTACATGTAACTTCGGAATGTATTTCATATATATTTATTGTACCCTTATTAGAGATGTGTTATTCCTCTATAAGGAAGTGTCGTCATGTGGATTGACAAGTGTCGCGAGTGTGTGTACTTACCGATGGGTTATTAGACCACCATGTGTGGGGTCGGCCCTGAAATATATATTATATTGTGGATGTACCTAGCTAGACAAGTCGGCCCCATATGATCACTAGGCAAACAGGTTAGTATAAATAGAGATCAGGAGATCTCTATTTAGATCATTCGAAAAGTCATATCTCTCTCACTCAGAAAGTGGCGCACTAGTGAGGAGGAGGATCATCTACTTCTAGGAGACTATCTCAAGTGTATTTTGGTTATACTTTGGTTGATCCATTGCTCTCTCTATCTCTGAGGAAGTTGTAGGGTTTTTCACCTTAGGGTTTTCCCCGCGGAAAATCTGTGTCTCTTGTCTCTCATGCTTTTGATTATTGTGATGCTTGTCATGCTTATTGTGATTGTTATGCATTGATATACTGTATATGTTATTCTCTCAATGAAGATCCTAGAGTATTGTGAATTAATACTCAAAATTTAATACTACTTAGCCTTGTATCGTTTGTGATCATTATTTTAGGTAAATGAGAAGAAAGAATCCCAAATGGAGCGCCTACCTTATATGGGTGTTTCTACTTAGCCTTGTATCATTTGTGATCATTATTTTAGGTAAATGAGAAGAAAAAATATTGTTGTTACAAAAGTCATGGTTGTTTGTTTGTGATTACATAATTCTAGTTTTTCAAATCTTTAGTTTGTCACTTGCTATATTGTTCTAAGATTTAGATATGTAGTGTTTACACACCTCATCTATACTCACATGCTTTTAATTTTTGAAATTTGATTGGTGTTTCTTAACTAATGTTTCAAGTTTTAGTTGTAGAATAGAGTCTTTTAGTGCATATATGTTGTCATGAATTTAAAAAAGTAACAATCAATGCACTCAAGTATTATCAATGCATTGTAGAAATCTAGTGTGCTAACAATAAGCCTCGTGCACCACAAACATTTTGATAGGAAACAAATAAAAAATCAAAAACTCATATAAAAAGAAAACCATAGAAATCAAGATGTTAAAGTGTTACTTAATGTGGTGCTTGCTCATGAGGCTTATAGCACCAAGTGTATGATGAAGAGAATAACTAGGATTTTCAAAGGAAAAATTCAAAAACCCTACTCTGTTAAATAAATAATAAGGATAATGGATGCCCACCAAATCAATATTAAGACAATGAGTAAGGATAACGAATGCACACCAAATCAATTCCGAGGCATTGGGACATAGTAGGTGTAAGAGGAAACATCATTGATTACAAGCATAAATATCATTTATAGTTTAGGGTGCATAAAAGTAACAATGAAAGTTATTTTTTAACATTAATTCCAATGGCAGTGCACTATATTTCTCAATGCTTTGGCGTGTCAATTGCGATGAAGAGCATTGCAAACTCTCTAAAGTTGATGTATTCCATTGATGTATTATGCCGAGGGATGCAAATTAATAAACTAGATGCAATGATAAGCAATGAACCTACATGAAAATGGAACGTTGACGGGGGTTGCACATCACAAAATGACTTGTCAATTATATTACTAACGGTAGGTAACAATGCACCTTTAAAACAATCATGCATTGAGCAGGGTGCAACTTGAGGAAATACAAGCACTAACAAATGTAGCATTGCATTACATTATTTCATTTGAATAATGAACGACATGTAGCAGTGCATTTTTTTGGGTATATAGAGCATGAGCACATTGTGTGTTACTCATCATATCATTGAATGGAAAAATGGTCTATAATTTTGGAGGTATGAATATAATCTCTACAAAAACCTCTATAATACACTATTTTCCTAGTATTGTTTTCATGGATGTGAGTTTTATATCTTTGCATCATTAAGAGAACTAGATTCGTAGTAGGCCTAAAGAGTGTTAAACCACTAATAAAGCAATTTATCATCATTTTTCCCTCAAATAAGGAACATTATGTTCAATTTTTACTTTCAAAGGATTCCTACCACCAAGCAAACCTTACATGGGTTAATAGATGTTGCAACTATGTTTTGGGGCTTGATTCACTTAAAATATTTTACAAACTAGGTATATATTTCCTTACATTGCTTTTGTAATCCTCATTGATCATCTTTGGGTAGTGCTTTTTAAAGTTTGTAAACATTAACAAAGTCATTGATCCAAAATGGATTTGAAATAAAATTCTTGGAAAATTTTGAAGTTAGTGGTCCATTGGAAATCACCTTGAAGACCAAAGTTTAAAGGTTTCATCTTGGCCCAGAAGAAGATAGACCAAGTGGAATTCCAAGGAGCCTCTTTAAGAGAGGCACGCCTTTCTTAATGGGATAAGATACCCCAAGAGATGAAAAAAATAAAACTTGGAAAGAATGGCACAATATGTCATGACCAACGGGAGCATATATGGGTTTAAATGTATATGTAATGAAGTAAATGTATATGTAACAGTGGTTAGTCTAAAGAAGGGCCAACAGGTGCAATGAGCAAATAGGTATATAGAGAGAGGTCATGTAGTCATTATTGAGAAGAACATGTGATTTGGATATATGAATGTATTGGGGTATTTGGAGGAGGTTAGCCTATTATTTAATGAGTTATAGTGTAACTCATCTCTATATATCTATCTTGTAGTTTCTCCACCTTACATTTGTTGTACATGGTGTGTACTTTGTTGTATTATGTTATATTAAGTATTTATTTCATAACATTTGGTATTACATAACACGGTAGTAGAAGCCAAGGACATGGAATGAAGAAATATATTTACGGGTTGAAGGATGAAGAAGATTTGAACTCATCCACAAAGAGAAAATATTTTCTCTAGGGAAAAAACACAATCTACAAAATACTATCAAGGACTAAGAATACACAAATTCTTTGATTAAGAGTGTATAGCTCTAGTTTGTAATAATTCCTCAATATAAGTATAAATCATTAATTCTTGGTTTTACAATTTGGGTTTCCAAGGTAACTTATATGTCTAATGGATTTAATTGCTACGTCATTATGGTTTATTATCTCCTTGTTTTGGTTTCGGTGGTATTTAATTCCAACGCCCCAACAATTTGACATCTAATTGAACCACCTACAACAATGAAAATATTTTTTGATTAAATTGTTAGTCATACCATGACTCTAGTACTTGCTTGATTGAATCGTTGTACCCATAAAGGTTATCCCTTTCTTTGTTCAATCATTTAAGATATATGCTTGTGTTATGCTAGCCAATAATAATCTCTAGCAAATTGCTTTGTTGCTTACTAATTGCAACAACCACATATGTAGTTTCCTATTCGATTCCCCACATCAGCAATCTCAATTGCTTGAATTAAGGTGTACAGTTCCTCAATTCCAATATTGAACTTGCATCTGCACTCTATATGATCCTTGGGCATTCACCTATAGGCATTTGTTTTTCTTTTGATGGAATAAATCGAGGGAAAGCCTCTAAGTGTTGCCCCGTGATTCATGGATGGTAAATAGGGTAAATTGTCTACCCTAATTATGTATCCTAACCCCAAGGGGATCACAAGAGTTGCACCCATGACCTCCCCAACTGTGGGGAGAGAGATATCTCATATGGCTCAATACCAATTGAGATAACCCTTGGGGATAACATACATACATCCATATATTAATATAAAAATATGTATCTTGTATTGATTTTGTAAACATGTAACCATTTCCTTTTTTATTTCCAAGCCAATTGCATTTAGCTACATGTAATGTACCATTTAGTTTTGATTGTACACTAACTGACTCTCCTACAAGAATTAAGGAAAAACCATGAAACAAAAGAATTGACTGGTTGCAGGAAGGATTAAAAACATTAAATGACTGTCAAATATTAGTTCAGGTTTGCTCTAGCAATTTTGAATAAGTTATGAGGAGTTTTCAAAAGCAAACCAACAAAATTGTCTTTGAGGACTACACAACTAGTTCAACTTCAGGATTTTCCAAATATGGGGAGAAGGATTTGAATTCTTGGTTTCAGACACGGAATGAGTGGATTGAAATGTTAAGTGAAGCAGCAACTGAAAGAAATAAATTTGGAGTTGTATAGGTTCATTTATTAATCAAACAATGAAAACTAGCTAATTTTCATGGCAATCTAGACTAGGTGCAAGAAATTGGTATGAAAATCAGACTTCTCTTTATTAAATCCATAGAATGGACTTCATAGGTTCAAAATTACATTAATGAAATCCATCAGTAGCTAAAATACACCTCATAGAATAGTCGGGAAATAAATACATGATAGAATGAACTCTCCATCATAGAAAAACTAGAAATCATGAGGAATTCAAATGGAAGGATTCCCAACCTCTACAAACAAGCTAAAACTTCACTAGATCAGACTTCAGGACCTGCAATAAAATCAATGATGAAGACTAGATGTCATCATCCTCTCAAAAGAAGTAGGGGCACATCTTCTAGCTTGGACTAGGGGCACATCTCCTAGGTCAAAGAGGCAAAATTGCTCTCAATCCAATTCTCAAACTGTCAAAAGATGGAAAGTGGTGTGCACTCCTTCTTTTATATATTTAAGGTGACATGTGGAGCAAGTCAACTAGGCTAAAGCACCCTCATGGAGTGGATAAGGATAGCTTGCTTTCAAGATTTTCTTTTTTGTTGTATCCTGCTTTTGCTTTTGCTTTTCTATCCTTATTTTTTCTTTTAATTGCTTTTTCCTGCTTTTATGCCTTAACCTACTTTTTCTTTCTTTTCTACCTTATCCTGCTTTCTGCTTTTTTGCTTTATTCTTCTTTTCCTGAAATTTACTACTTTTCTGCCTTGTGCCAGTTTTTCCTTTCTTTTTCCTGTTTCCTAGCTTTAATTGCATTCAAATTTCATTCTTGTGCAAGCTATCTCTTGGTTGAAGCTTATCCTCTAATGCGCCCTTGTGGATCATTATCCACTTTATTTCATTAAGATAAATATTTTTTAATGAAACTTAACTTTTATCAAGTGCATCTCAACCTTAAGGAAGTAAAATTAAATACTTTGGCAATTAATGCCTCAAAACTTAACCCCTCGTTAATTAATTACTTCCAAACTATCACTAGGACCCATGGGGTTGAATGTGTGATGGTGGACCATGGTGGTATCAAAAATGGGGACATTACAGTCCTCCCCTCCTAAGATTGCTTGTCCTCAAGCAATTTAAGATCCGTAGTTGAACTTGACAAGCATTGGAATTCCAAATTCTAAATGAACTCGATGAAGGTGCCACCATGCTACTGCTACGCCACTCTGGTTATAACTGGATATCCAAAAATGATCCCAGTGTCCCAATGCTTATGTTGCATTCCTCCATACATCAATGCAAACTGAAATGATCCATCAACTCCTATATCCCACTACCACTGCTGTATGTCTCCCGATAGCATTGTTGCTTATGGAAAACTATCATCCCAGAGAATTCCAGGGTCCCATTGTCTTAACTGCATCCTCCCAAACATCAGTATCAACAAAAAGAATATATCATCGTGGAGGATGTCTAGTTCACTCCACCAAATTTGAAGTTCATTACTTCCAAAGGAATATTGAATCTCCTCATAAGCCATGTGCAAACTAGCACTACAATTCCCATCCATAAGACATAGGTGAAAATCCCATGTCCATACAAGTATACTAAAGACATCACATAGAAGCCATAAATGCTTATACAACTGCTCACAAAATATGGATGATATGTCCATAAAATTTCCACTAATGCAAGCAACAAAATTACCTCTTGGGGTACTCAAATCCTTCATGTATCTATCCACCCAATCAGTGGATGGACGCATACTCCAACTTATTGATCTGGATGGAAAGCTTGTAGATTCTCCATGTACCATCTTCACTCTGGTGCAACAACTCTTTACTCTGCTACTTATTCCACCTAACTGGCTCAAGTGGAACTCCCCTGCACTGTTATGTATGGTGGAGACATCAGATAGACTCCTTTGTTGTTTCTCATCAAACTGATAAGGGGCAGGTGCGCTTGGAAAACCCCAAGGTCTAACCATCAAACCATCAGTAAATTGTGTGGGAGTCTCATTCTCTTCATGTGGCACCAAAAGAAAGAACCCCTTTACCCAATATTCATCCCTATGTGTGATGGCTTCCATATGTGTGTGGGATGGAGAATGATGAACCGAGTCTTTATAACAGTCATCCATTATGGTTGGCTCAACCAAAGTGATATCATGTGCCTCCTCCAAAATTGTGCAGCTACCACCTAGAGGTAACTCATAATCTGTTTGGCAATGAACTGGTGCTTGGTCTTCATTATGCTTGACCTCAACTCCCCAAGCACATGCAAATCAAAATGTACTTCATATGCCCAATGCACACAAGTACCAAAGATCAAAACATTGTTGTTCCAATGACAAGGGTGAACCATGTCCAATCACCAAAAAAGTAGGCATCATCATAATTCCATGGATGCCCATGTTGCTCACAAGAAGTGTAAAATGTATCCAAGAAGTCTCCATAGATGCAAGTAGGAATATCACTCATGTGTCTTTTCTACCAACTAGGAAAAGAAGAGACACTCCAACCCAATGATCCAACTGGAAAGGAAGGTGCTTCCCTATGTGAGTACTCCCAATGGCTCAACTCTCTGTCGTTGGTCAAAAGGTACATGCAATCAGAATGTGCCCTGCTACATGAAGTCAACTTGGAACCATATGCACCTTTATGTGTGAAGGCATCAAAGGTAGGCATGGGATGCCTCTAAAACTGTTGGGAAGGGGATGGTGCTATCATTGAATCAATTGGAGCGAATGTGGGAGTCTTCTACTCCTCTTCAGGCACTATCAAAAAGAAACCTTTAACCCAAACTTCCTCCTCAATTGACATGGAAAGAGTAGAAGTAAATAATGTAGGATCATGGATCAAAATATCATCACTAAAAACCTCATCCATCAAGATAATGGATGCATCAACTCTCTCAAAGTCTGGTCCATCAAACGAGAGCTCTTATAACTCCTCAATGGAGGAATGACTCACTCCAGGAAGAAGCTCAGTTTCATTATGGAAGATAGTATGTGCTTGGAACTCATCATCTACATCTAAAAACTCTTCAAGCACATGCATGTCACTAGGCATCTCATGAACCACCATCTCATGAGGTTCCTCCATAGAACTTTAAATGTCATCAACCGAAAGAGAATGGTTGACTGGAATGTAGGAGGGAATGCATGATCTCTGCAACTCTTGGTGAAATTGTTCTGTCTCCATCTTGGATTCCAAGAGGGCACTTTGAGTGCTTGTCAAAGAATCTTGGGTGGCCATCAACTCATCATTGATCTTGAAAATCTCCTTATTGTCCTTCAAGGATGCTCCCTGCAACATACGAACAAGCTCATAAAAGTAATCTCTGTCAGAAATCATATGTGAAAAATGACCTTGGAGTGTAATCATTGCTTTCTGGATCTTCTCCATGGCTTCAAGGAAAGATGAATCTTCCAATGAAGCAGCTCTCCAACAAGACTGTGATACTAAAACATGTGTGTCATGGAGAATGTGTAAGGACTCCTTGATCTCCCTATTAAGGACTTTGTTCCTTATGCACATGCACTCTATTATGATCTTCATCTTCACTAGGCCCATAAGAAATGCAAGAAGAATTGGTTTGATGTGTCCCAAGTAAAAGGAACTCTTGACGTCCCTTTCCTTTCCCTCATTGAACCTTTTCAAATGCTTGTAATGAAATATATTGATGGATTGCACATCCATCATCAATTTAGCCTTATGCTTCTTCACCTTGTCAGGTGGTCTACTCAGTGGGAGACCTTCCAATCCCTTCTCATGCATTCATAGAAAATCTCCAATGCCTCCAAAATGATAAGACGTGTTCATGGATGTGCCTTGAATGGTCATGAGGCACTTTGCAGCCCTCTTAGTGTACTCGAACCTCATAAAATATCTCAAGTTAGAAACTTGGTAGTGCAAAGTAGGCTCCCCAATGGATAACATCCATTGAAATCCAAACTTTCTACAAGATACACCCACCAAAATGGTGAATGGAAATACGTTATTGTTGGCTGATCCAATAGTCATGCATGCATATATCCTCTTCATTGGTAGATCTGAATGCTCCTCATGCATATGACATGCATGTGGATTTTCTAAATGGTTAAGTATGCTCCTATTGGTAAAAGTATGTTATGGGTGTCTAGTTCTTAATGGTATGTCCTCCTTTGGCATCAAGACAAGTGATTGGTCCACATCCTCCATGTCATCCCTCTCCTCATACACAAACAACTCTGAATATCCTCCATGTACATGCATATATTTATGCTCCATCAACTGAAGAAGCTCCTTCTTCTCCTCTAGAACACATTCAGCCATGTGTTCATGCTCATGCTCAATGCAAGATGGAAAATGTGACATGCTCAACTCCTCATGAATCTCACCTTCCTCCACCAAATCTGATCCACAGGTCATCCAATCTTCATCTTTTACCTCTTCATACCCCATCATCAAATGAGGTTCTTTCTCCTCATCCTGTGTGCATTTGGCCTTCTCTAGTGGCCATCAAATAGGTGTTAGAAAAACAGGATCGCAGAGCATTAAAAATAAATAGAAATGCAAATATAATTACACATACACATTACAAGAGAGACACATATATATCATGGTTCACCCAACTTGGGCTACATCCACACTGAAGTTGCCAGTCCTTATTATTATTCCGTCCAGCAAAGTGAAGGGATACAACTTGCAGCACAACCGTTGCACTTCCTCTTCACTATCTCACGGTCTCTCTTCCTGATCTTAGAGATCTTTACAATGCATAAAACTTAATACATCAACACTAGTCATATTACAATGTCTTTCGTTTATAGGGGAATTACAATGGGAAAATACCACGGGATACCCAAAACCATGGGCCCGAAAACTGTTGGCGAAAACAACCCCAAATTTTTTTCTCAGCGGCTCCGCCCCAGCACCCCCATAACTCGGGGGCATTGCCCCCGAACCCCAAGGTTGGGGAATGAGTGTACAGTCCTCCAGGGTGCACGGCTGAGACAATATCATCTATGAGACTGGAAGATCTGGCTCCACAACCAGCAATCTCCCACTTGGAGATTGATCACAACAACTCCACCGCTGCTGTACTTGCTGGACCTTGAACTTGGCAACTTTCTCATCTTCACCTGCATGCTAGAAGGCAACCTAAAACCGAGCAGGAACTCAGTTTCTCTCTAGCCACTACCTTTGTGAACATGTTTGCAAGATTCTGTCTAGTATGTATCTTTTCCAGCTTCAACAGTTCATCTTCCAGAACTGAGAGTATGAAATGGTACTTGAGCTATATATGTTTAGTCCTGGAATGGAATGTTGAGTTCTTTGCAAGATGAATGACACTATGGCTGTCACTATACAACCTGCTATCCTTCTGCTTCTTACCCACTTCCTCCATAAACCTCTGCAACCAAATCATCTCTTTACTAGCCTCTGTAATAGCAACATACTCTGCCTCCGTTGTTGAAAGTGCAACAACCTTTTGCAATATCGAAATCCAACTTACTGCTGTTCCACCTACAGTAAACACATACCCTGTGGTGCTCCTCCTGTTATCCTTATCACCTGCCATATCTGCATCAACATATTCCTGTAGAACAGTATCTCAACCTCCAAAACATAATTCATGAGTAGTAGTACCTCTCAAATACCTGAGAATCCACTATACTGCCTTCCAATGTTCTTTACCTGGATTGTTCATATATCTACTCACAACTCCCACTGCTTGTGCAATATCTGGTCTTGTGCACACCATGGCATACATCAAGCTGCCAACTGTTGATTGATAGGGAATCTTGGACAGGTAATCTGTCTCTTCCTATGTCTTGAGACACATTTCCTTACTTAGACTGAAATGGCTGGCCAAAGGTGTACTAACTGGTTTTGCATTCTGCATTCTGAACCTCTCCAACACCTTTTGTATGTACTCACTCTGAGTCAACGTCAATTTGTGATTTTTCCTATCTCTCGTTATTCTCATACCAAGGATTTGCTTTGCAGCACCCAAATCCTTCATCGCAAATGAATTAGCTAACTTCCTTTTGAGCACATTTATATCCTGCATGTTAGACCCTGCAACAAGCATGTCATCCGCATACAATAACAAGATAATACAACTTCCATTATCTAGCCTCTTGAAATAAACATAGTGGTTAGAATGACATCTACTATAACCTTGTTTTGTCATAAACCTGTCAAATTTTAAATACCACTGCCTTGGAGCTTGCTTCAATCCATACAAGCTCTCAACCTGCATACCAAGTTCTCCTTACCTTTTACCTCATACCCTTGTGGCTGCTGCATATATATCTCTTCCTCCAAATCCCCATGGAGAAAGGTTGTTTTTACATCTAACTATTCAAGATGCAAATATTCTACCGCCACTAGACTTAAGATAGTCCTAATTGAAGTCATCTTAACAACAGGAGAAAATATTTCATCAAAATCTATACCTTTCTTCTGTGCAAACCCCTTTACAACAAGTCTAGCCTTGTACCACTTCTTGCCTCCTTCTTCTTCCTTCAACCTGTAAATCCATTTATTCTGCAATGCTCTTTTACCAGCAGGCAACTGAACCAAATCCCAAGTCCGGTTTCCTACCAATGAGTCCATCTCCTCATTCATGCCTTGCTCCCACTTCTTTCTAGTTTCCACCTGCATTGCTTCTTCATAACATTCTGGTTCACCAGCATCAGTCATCAATAAATAATACATTGAAGGAGAGTATCGTTCAGGGAGTCTACTTAACCTAGTAGATCTTCTTGCAGTTGCAGGAGTTTCAGGTACTTGTTGTTGTTCTTGATTTTCTAGCACCTTTGGAACTTCATTTTCTTGAATTTCATCAAGTACTGTGTACTCTGTGTTTTCCTTTTCCTGTTTCTTTCCCTGCAATTGATCTTTATACATGACCTTTTCATTGAATATCACATCTCTACTCTTGATGATTTTGTTATTTTCATAATCCCATAAACGATAACCAAATTCATCAACCCCATATCCAATAAAGGTACATTTTTTGGATTTAGCTTCAAGCTTTGTTCTATTATCTTTGTCAATATGGACAAATGCTTCACAACCAAACGTTCTCAGAAATGAGTATTTTACCTTTTTACCTGTCCATGCCTCCTCTGGAATACCACCATCCAAAGCACTTAAAGGTCCTCTGTTTATTAAATAAACATCAATATTTACAGCATCCGCCCAAAACTGTAAGGGAACCCTGCATGCAATCTCATACACCTTGCATGCTCCATGATTGTTCTATTCATCCTTTCTGACACACCATTTTCTTGTGGTGTTCCTGGGACTGTCTTCTCTCTACGAATCCCATGGTATGAACAGTAACTATCAAACTCCTTACCACGGTACTCACCTCCATTATCAAATCTGAGACACTTCAACCTTTTTCTTGTCTCATTCTCAACCAAAGCTTTCCACTTCTTAAAAGTAGCAAACACATCAAATTTCTGTCTGATGCAATAAACCCAAGTTTTCCTAGTTGCATCATCAATAAATGTAACATAATAATGAGAGCCACCAAGGGATTTCTGAGTTGGTCCCCATACATCAGTATGCACAAGCTCTAACTTTTCATTCTTCTTCTGTTTCCCAACCTTGATAAATCTGACTCTCTTCTATTTTCCATAAACACAGTTCTCACAGAATTCCAAACTTACCTGCTTCAAATCTGGCAGCAACTTCCTTGAGTGGAGAATCTGCATCCCCTTCTCACTCATGTGGCCAAGCCTATGATGCCATAATGTTTTATCTGTTCTTGTGGAAGCTAAAGAGATAGAATGGTCAGTATTATGAGGACATAAATACAACGTACCTACCCTGTCTTCTTTTGCTATCACCATTGACCCTTTAGTGATCTTCCACCACTTTTCTCCAAATGTAGATAGACAGCCGCCATATCCCAACTGCCCTGTTGAGATCAGATTTCTTTTCATAGCAGAAATATGCCTAACATCTTTCAACAGCTAATCAGTTCCATTCTTAACTTTTATCCATACCTTACCCATTCCAACAATTTTACATGGCTCATCATCACCCAATAAAACATGTCCAAAATCGCTTGGAACATAATCATGAAAATATTTCCTATGGGGTGTAGCATGACATGAAGCCCCTGAATCTACTACCCAATAATCACTAGTATTATCTAATGCAAGAATCAAAGCATCTTGTAACACATCACCTGCTACATTTGCTTCCTTGGTAGTTTCCTGATGTGCATCTCCTTTCTTCTTTAGAGATCTGCAGTCTTTCTTCAGATGTCATTTCTTTCCACAGTTCCAGCACTCTATCTTTCCTAGTTTGGACTTGGATCTGCCCGTTTTAGACTTGCCACGATTACCTTGGATCTTTCCTCTCCTTTTGTCTTCCCCTGCTCTCCATGGCCAATGCATTTCCTGATGTCTCACATGTTCTTTTTCTTCGCATTTCCTCGCTAAGAATAACACCAATAACATCAACAAATTTCAAGGTGTTAGAACTAGAGATAGAGTTACTTACATCCATGACCAAGCTATTCCAGCTTTCTGGCAATGAACACAAGATTAGAAGAACCCTAACCTCATCGTCAAAGTTCACACTTACAGAACTTAGATGATTTGTAACCGTATTAAACTCATTTAAATGATCAGTAACAGATACACCTTCAGACATCTTCATATTAAATAAACGCTTCATTAGAAATACCTTGTTGGAGGCCAAGGGTTTTTCATACAGCTTACCCAATGCACTCATCAAACCCTCCATTGTCGTTTCTTTTGAGATATTGAAAGCCACCGATGAAGCTAGGCTCAGCCTTATTGTTCCCAGAGCCTTTCTATCAAGAACCTCCCATTCTTCATCCTTCATGGCCGTCGGTTGCTTTGCTCTTCCTCCCAATGGTAGGAATAGATCCTTCTGGTATAGATAGTCCTCCATTTGCATTTTCCATAAATGGAAGTTTTGGCCATTAAACTTCTCGACCTTAAACTTTCCTTCTTCCGCCATTGCTCCCACTCGAACCAGAAACCCTAGCTTCCTGCGGGTTTATCTGCCAAATAAACCTTTGGCTCTAATACCAATTATTATAAAAATAGGATCGCAGAGCAATAACAATAAACAGAAATGCAAATATAATCACACATACACATTACAAGAGAGATACAGATATATCGTGGTTCACCCAACTTGGGCTACGTCCACACTGAAGTTGCCAGTCCTTATTATTATTCCGTCCAGCAAAGTGAAGGGATACAACCTGCAGCACAGGCGCTGCACTTCCTCTTCACTATCTCACAGTCTCTCTTCCTGATCTCAGAGATCTTTACAATGCATAAAACCTAATACATCAACACTAGCCATATTACAATGTGTTTCTTTTATAGGGGAAATACAATGGGAAAATACCACGGGATACCCAAAACCATGGGCCCGAAAACTATTGGCGAAACAGCCCCAAAATTTTTTCTTAGGGGCGTTTCCCCCAAACCCCCATTTCTCAGGGGCGCTGCCCCTACACCCCCATAACTCAAGGGCGTTGCCCCCAAACCCCAAGGTTGGGGAATGAGTGTACAATCCTTCGGGGTGCACGGCTGAGACAATATCATCTATGAGACTGGAAGATCTAGCTCCACAACCAACAATAGGAGCGAGTGTAGCGGTATGGATTCTTCTTGGGCACAAGATGACTGATTGGATCCTTCTCCATGCTCAACTGAATATGCTTCCTCTCTATCCTCCATCATGCAACTTGAAGCCTCTCCATCTTGTGTAGTATGAGGACTTGCATTATGAGTAGGATGATTTGTAGGTTGTTCTATGATTGTAGTTTCCCTCTTCCTTGAAACATATTCTTCACAAGAGTTTTTGTTACCCTTGGTTGTGAATTGTCTCATGAAATTCCCATAGATAGATGGCTTGTTCTTCTTGAGTGAATCTGAATTTTGAGTAGACCTTCTTGACTCAAGATTGTCAGCCAATCATAGTACTCTATGAATTACTATTCCTTTCTACAATCAAAACTCAAATCCATGTATTCATTAAACCTTTTCATAGGTTTGATCATCTCATCTCTATTCTTCCCATCAGAAAAACCAAGGAAATACATGGTGGTGACTTCTTCAATAAATCACAGAAGCTTGGCCTTTCTACAAATATTAACCCAAGAAGGTGTGAGTATCATGGCTGAAAATTCTTCAAATTTAGATCTTACTTTCCACAAGAGTAGAGGAAAGTGCTTTGATACCACTGTAATGTACCAATCCGTTTTTATTGTACACTATCTGACTCTCCTACTAGACTTAAGGAAAAACAGTGAAACAAATGACTTGGATGGATGTAGGAAGGCTTAAAAACATCAAATGAATGTCAAATATCAGTTTAGGTTCACTCCATCAAGTTTTAATAAGTTCCGAGGAGGTTTCAAAAACAAACAAGCAAACTTGTCTCTCAGGACTACACAACTAGTTCAACTTTAGGATTTTCCAAACAGGGGGAGAAGGATTAGAATTATTGGTATTAGACATGGAATGAGTGGATTGATATTTCAAGAGACAAAAACAACTAAAAGAAACCAATTTGGAGTTGCAGAGATTCATTTATTAATCAAACATTGAAAACTAGCTAATTTTCATGGCAATCTAGACTAGGTGCAAGAAATTGGTATGAAAATCAGACTTATTTTTATTAAATCTGTAGAATGGACTTCATAGGTTGAACATTACATTAATGACATCCATTAGTAGCTTAAATACACCTTATAGAAGACTTGGGAAATAAATACATGATAGAAGGAACTATCCATCATAGAAAAACTAGAAATCATGAGGAATTCAAATGGGAGGCTCTCTAATATCTGCAAACAAGCTCAAACTTCACTAGATAATACTTTAGTACCTGTAATAAAATCAATGATGAATACTATATGCCATCATCCTCTCATAAGAATCGAGGGCAGATATCCCAGCTTGGACTAGGGGCACATATCCCAAGTCAAAGATGCAAAATTGCTCTCAATCCAATTCTCAAACTGTCAAAAGATGGGCAAGTGGTGTGCACTCCTTATTTTATATATTTTAGGTGACTTGTGGAGAAATTCAACTAGGCTAAAGTTCCCTCATGGAGTGGATAAGGATAGATTGTTTTCAATCTTTTCTTTTTTGCTTTGGTTTCTGCCTTTGCTTTATCCTACTTTTACTTTCTGATTTTGCTTTTGCTTTCTACTTTTTCTTTTGCGTTTGCTTTTCTTTCTTGCTTTTTGCTTTTGACTGCTTTTTCCTACTTTTCTTCCTTATCCTACTATCTGCTTTTGTCTGCTTTATTTTGTTTTTCCTGAGCTTTACTGCTTTTCTACCTTGTGCTAGCTTTTCCTTTATTTTTCCTACTTTCCTAGATTTAACTGCTTTCAACTTTTCTTCTTGTGCAATCTATCTCTTGGTCAAAGCTTATCCTTTAATTCACCCTTGTGGATCATTATCCACTTTATTTGATTAAGATAAATATTTATTAATGAAAAATAACTTTTGTCAAGTCCATCTCAAACTTAAGGAAGTAAAATTAAATACTTTGGCAATTAATGCCTCAAAACTTAACCCCTCATTAATTCATTAATTCCAAACTATCACTAGGACCCATGGGGTTGAGTCTTTGATGGTGGACCATGGAGGTATCAAAAAATGGGGACATTACACTACATCCATCATTTGAGTTGTTGCCAAGATTATTCACCAAGGGGAATGCATCTAAGGCATCTCCAAGACTATTCATTTTACCATTCACTTACAACTATTCACATTTAAACAAAAATATATATTATATTAATCATGGTGAGAAAATCATGTTATAAGGAGTGTCAATTCTCATGTTCTATCTTGAATGTATATCGCAATAGTAGATGGGACTAATTTGAGATTGCAAATATATATATATATATATATATTCCACAACAAAAAGCATATTTAGACTCGAGATGAAACTACATTCAATTCTTAGGTGCTTAGCACTTCAAACCAATCTTGATCATGTTAGTTCAACAACAATACACAAATTATGATCTTGTCTATGTTAACATTGAGCTATATAGGAAGCATGAACCAATTCTAAACACTTTAGGTTTAAAACATGAATGTGTTTCTCTGTAATTGTTAAAAACATAATTTACTAACTTCTTACTTGAAACGTAAAACTATAAATTGTGAAGATTGTCTTGATGACAGACCATTATCACTCCATCATCATACTCCTAAGAAGAAAACCTATTTAGGTAAGTTGTATACCTTCCTTTATATAGTCCGTCATTCACTCGATTCAAATCACGGTATATATGTTCAAAATTTATCTAAGAAAAATAAGAAAGGACCCCTTTAATTTTCTCCACTAGAGGTCATAAGCATATATTTGGAACCTGGGGTGAATCATTCATACAACCTATAACAAATTTGGAGTCACTGTAAATTATGAGTAATGTCAAATAACATCTTCGAGAATATTTGAGGAGAAATAATAGGGCCAACAATTCATTGTAATTGTTTGTACCACTCCCAATATTTACCCGAACATGAATGAAACATCTATCTAAAATGTGCAAAACAAACTTAGTGCCACACCTTCCATCATTGCATGATCTATCGAAAAATATTCACATATTGCTTCTGTCTACTTCCAATGCTCCTACAGCCCCAAGCACCTTTTTCTTCACCTTCTGCTTATAGAAAGTGATCATATTTAAGATTTCTACAATCATTTGGAAAGGGGGAATCTGATGCTCATTAAAAATATGGGAGTTACGAGCTAACCAAATCCCCTAGAGATTTAGATAAGGAAGGGAATACCACTCTCTTATCTCTTATCAAGAAAACTAGTCTAGTAATTAGTCTTCCATATTTCCTTGACTACATAGGTTTGATAGCCCCAAATTTCCTTCTAGATCCCACCATACTTTATGCAAAGAACAAGATAGAAAAATATGAGTGGTGCTCTCTTTGCTTTCTTGACACAATATACACATACATTGGCCTTCTTTACCTCTTCTTCTTAGTGATTCTCAAGCAAGTGCCTTCTTATTCAGGCAGGTCCACATGTGGATTATGGAATCTGTAGGGGCCCACACCTTCCAAACCTTGTGGTACCACCATGAATCTTCCAAATCATTTATATTACACAATGCGTCGTATCCCAATTTTGTTGTATAGTGGTCACCAGTGACATTCCTTTCCCATATGAGTTCATCCTCCTCTTCTCCAATTACGATGTGAGTTACTCCATTACTCTGCCCAAACCCATCCAAGTTGAGATCTTCAGGTGATACCCAACCTTGATACCATATCGATGTCCTATCAAAATATACCATCTTGTTCAAAGTAACTTTACCAATTGAAATGAGGTCCTAAATCAACTCATCAAACATAAAAATACTCTTGTCACAACTTGAAATAGCATTCGATCCAATGCAAACATAACTCTTGTTGCCAACCCTCCAAGCCAAGAATTTGTCTATGACTAGAAAATCCTCGATAATAATTTTCCATTGATTGGAAATATTTTGGGAATGTTTCCTCTTCATCCTTAACCAGTCTATTATGGTTCCAGGCTCAATGTATTTTTGCACAATAATTCACCTCCAAAATCTCTCCTTTGTGATTAGGTTCCAAAATGAGGTGGCTTCTAGTGACAATCCAAACTTGTGAATCTCCTTTAAGCCTTAAGATCCCATACCCCTTGGAACTATTATCCTTCACTATCTCACCCAATGTTATCCTTTATACTCACTACTACCTCACTGCAAGAAGTTAAAACAAAGTATCGTAATATTTTCCAGTTCTCCTTTCAATATATAATCCAAGGAGAGCCAGTAAACAAGAATTTATTCAAGAACTGATTTCACCAGGAATAAGTGACCCCCACACGACAACCACCTATTACACCATAATGTTATCTTCTTTTCCACCTTTCCAACTAACCATGGGTAGTCCGCCTTTCCATATTTGTTGGTTTTAAGATTAAAAACCAAATATTTAATCCTTGCTTGAATATCTTGAGGTTGATACAACAAGTATAATCTTGCAACATCATCTATAACATCCTCCAAATTCAACAGAAATTTAGTTGACTTAGTCTCCTTAAACTCCATTCCAATGGCCTTCTTATAGAGTAGAAGAATATCATTAAAAACTTTAAGCTCCTAAGTCGAGCCAAACAAAAATACCATGACATCATCTACAAATAATAAATGAGATATCTTT
The DNA here is from genome assembly GCA_027924585.1 of Larix kaempferi. Classification (NCBI taxonomy): domain Eukaryota; kingdom Viridiplantae; phylum Streptophyta; class Pinopsida; order Pinales; family Pinaceae; genus Larix; species Larix kaempferi. The sequence continues at coordinate 12,288,477 of BSBM01000062.1, forward strand.
TCATTTATTCATAAACCCTATTTACAACCCTCCTTCAGCTAGCATCAAGCGATGCTCTACTCAAACCTTCCACAACTAGCAAAAGAAATAAGGGGATAGAGGACAACCTTGTCTTAGTCCATGAGATGATTTAGAGAACTCCAAGGCAATTAATACAACAAAGGATACACATGTCACACAATCCATTATCCACTTAACAATAGGTAATGAAACACCAATTTGTAGAAGTACCAATCTCAAGTATAACCACGAAACCCTGTTGTAAGCCTTAGAGAGGTCCAACATGAAAATGAATGCAAGACTCTTTGATAATTTTATGGAATGAAAAACCTCCTAGGATGAGCCCACACCTTCATACATTCTTATTCCTTCTAAAAATATGAATTGTTCCATTGAGATGTCCCAACAATGGTTAAATCTGCAAGCCAACACCTTAGTAATAATTTTGTAGGCAATTGCATAAGGAAATGAGCCTAAAGCCATCAAAGGAGGACAGACAACCATCTTTAGATATCAAAGCAATAAATGTAGATTTGATATTGGAAGGCATATTCCTCGATACCCTAACTTCCTCTACTACTCGTAAGAGGTCATCGCCCAGGAGGTCAAAGAAATGAAGAAAAAATTCAATGGTCCACTCCTTTGGGCCAGGACACTCATCCTTCCTAGAGAAATTAAGGATATGTAGAAGTTCCTCCTTAGAAATATCCCTAAATAGTACCTCATTATCCTCATCATGAATCATACAGGGAAAAAAATAAAATACCTTCATTAATTATGCAAATTTGCTTCTGTTGTTTTTGTAAAAATGGATTGGAAGTGTTGCACACCTAGAGTATCCAGATATTTAAAACCCTTTACCTCATTTCTGTTGAAATATTGTAACTTCTAAGAATATTATATTTGTACTTTATTATTCCAGAGATGTTTCAATCCTCCATGAAGACCTTTGTATATCTGGAGATGTTTTATTCCTCTATGGATAATGTGGTAACTTGGGTTATTAGACTTCCCTAGTGGGGATCGGCCCTATATGTGTTATGTGGGTTAAAGGGTTATTATACCACCCTAGTGGGGTCGGCCCTGTCACATTATGTTAAGTAGTTAAGATTGGGGCCTACCTAGTTAATGTAAAAGACAAGTCAGAGTTGTGTATAAATAGAGGAGGTGTGTTCCTCATTTAACACACATTACACTCACTTGTGATTGGCACATAGCTGAGGGAGAGATCTTCTATGGAGGAGAAGGAGCTCATGTTTAGGGTTTACATCTTTGTATTTTCTAGTCATCTATATTGAGGAAGCTTTGCTGGGTTTTCTACCCCATGAGGGTTTCCCAGGATAAATCTGAGTCTCTTGTGTTTACGTTGTGCTTGTTGTTCTTTCAGTGATCCTGTATATGATATTGTTGTGAAATAGAATGTAATGATGATATTTTATGTCTTATCATATTGAATCTTAACATGGTATCATATCTAGCCTGAAGGAAGGAAATGTATGGCACTTACGACACTTGCTTCACTTGCGACAATTTGAAGGTTAGGGTTTTATATAGCAAAAACCAGTCATCGTGGAACTTTCCCTATAAAGCCATTTTGGAGAACGTTAAGGATATGAAACCTTTACAGGTCGTATATAACATCCCCATGTACCTTGTTTCCAAAGGACAGCCTCTAATTTGTTGTACTTTGTGATTTATGATCAGTACAAGTTAGGGTTTCTGCCTCTTCTAGATCTCAGTCATAAATAGGTGACCTAGGAAAAAAGGTCATAACTTGGGCTAGGAAGCTCCAAATGAAATTTCGTAAAAACTGACAGGTAGAGAATGGACTTTAGTTTCTCAGGTAACATTTTCAGAGGCCGAAGTTGAACCAGTGACACGTGGCACACCATACAAGTTCAATCTCCTGTTTCATCCCATAAACAGGTCACGTTGCGACACTTGGCATAACTCTCTCTCAGAGAATCCAATTGAGGTCCGACCTATGGGGTTGGAAAGATGACAGGTCGAGCTACCACAAGAAGAATTTTCATACACTGTGGACTCATAATTTCATATATGCACAAGAAACAATCAGGTGCATATTTCTGTCAAAACAAAATTGGATTCTGAGCACCTTCATTCGTGGCTTATCACTGCTGCGGGAATTTAGGGCTTTGGAGAAAGTTTGAATTTTTAGATTCAGAGACCACGGCTGAATACTACTCATCAAAATCAAAATTTAGAGACCAAGATCAAATTTTTTGGTTGGGCAGAAGGTCGGGATTGATAAAACCCTAGTTCAGGATTTTGATCGGAAAGGTGGAAAATTAGGGCTTCTACAAAAGTTGGAATTTTTTAAGTCTGTGACCACGGCTGGAAGCTCCTCAGAAAAATTGAAGTTTAGAGCTTTGGATCGAACCTTTTGATTGGGCAGAAGGGTGGGATTTATCAAACCCTAGTTCGGGGTCCTGTCTAGTGAATCCAGAAGTTTCAAAGGCAATTTTTGTGAAAATCCTCACAGCAGATCTAAGAGATGATGTATACCTCACAAAAGTAATTATGATTAAGCAGGAAAATAGAAGAAGAGTGGTCAATGCAGTATAATGAGCAACAGACTAATAATACAGTAGAACTCGGATAGAATCAAAAATACTTCACACACAATAATTAATTAATCACAATATGGACAAATAAATAGTACAATGCATGAGGATTCAAATGCCTAAGGTGGCAATTCGAATTAGCCTTCATGGAGTGATCAAAGGATCACTGGAGTGTCATCGGAGCACAACTAGTGTCATCGGAGCACAACTAGAAGTCTTCATCATCATCAGTGGAGTCATCAATGCTCAAGTAACTGTCAACCATCAGTCAAACTGAGTCTGGTAGGTGTAACTGAGTGTAACTGAGTGTAACTGAGTGTAACTAAGTGTAATTGAGTGTAACTAAGTATAAATTGAAGACAACTGGACTGGTAAGTGAAGAAGGTCGAGTTGCTTCCTAAAATAAAGGAAGAAGGGTGCATTAAGCAACTGGAGGGCTAAAACTTATCAGTGAGAAGCTCTCGGGGGCTGGCTAACTAAGGGCTAGGTGCTGGACTGATGACTGGGATGCATGAAAAATGCATGCAAACCCTAGAATGCATGCAAACCCTAAAAGTGCATGCATGACTGAAAATGTAAATGATCAAAATACTAGTGGGACTAGGATGAAGTATAGGAATATCCTAACACCCCCCCTTAATCCATCCTGGGCCCTGGTAACTAAGACCAAAGGTCACCCAATACAATGAATAATAACAGTCAATAATCCAAGGAAGTGGAGAATATTTCATGGCAAAAATACCCCCCCCCTCAAAACAGACTTTAAGGCACACATAAAAAATAAATGCTCCAAACTCAAGCAGGTGTGATGCTTGGTCATATGTCTGGAGGTATCTTCTTCTTGGGAAGAAGTGGATCATGCTCAAAAAGCATGTGCTTGTACCTGCTCTTCAGATAGAATGTGATGAGAACAAATCCAAAAGTATGAGGATGATCCTTGAACCTGTGATTCGAATCAGCTGAGGTAGGATCAAATATTTGAATGTGCATATAGTCTTTTGTCTTCTCCTTCGAACCACCATGAGTGAGATTATGCCAAAAAGAACTATTACATGTTTGCTTGAAATCAAAATGAGATTTAAGACTTAAACAGTTTCTTGAGATCTCCTTTGAACTAGTAGGGGTGAGATCAAAACCATCATATGTATGAGAAATTATCCCAAGTAGTGATTGCTTAGAATCCAAATTAGATCCAAGACTTGAATCATGGTTTCTTGAGATCTCCTTTGAACCATTAGAGGTGAGATCAAAACCAGTAATTGCATGAGAAATTATCCCAAGCGAATGGCAATGGCCATAATCTTCAATAACCTTCTGAAAGCATGAATTAATGATCATATAGTAGTAAGTAAGAGCTGAGTAATCAGGGAGAGCGAATGCATTACCTCCAATGGCTGAATTTACCTCTGAAACATTCATAAGATCATGACGCAAACCAATAGACTCTAGTGCAAGAGAGGATTTAGGACCTTCTGCAATATCTAGAGTGTGAGCTGGCACAGAAAGAGAAGAAAGTTGGAGCATGAGCGTAGAATCTGCAAGTTCTTTGTGAACAACTTCAATATGAGATGATAATGGTGCATGATCTGAGAGACCATCAAGGGGAGCGAATGCATCACTTTGCTTGCTTTCGAAGGGGTTTGGACCAATTCCTTCATTCGGTATGCCAAAACTTTCATCTAGGTGAGCCCATAGCTCTTTTGGAGTCTCAATATCAACGAATTGGTGTGCCATGTAAAAAGGCATAGCAAGCAACATGGCTCCACAAGCTCTGTCACCATTATTTAACCAATCAATCTCTTCTTCAGAGGATTCGAACTCTCTTTCAAAACAATAATCAAAGAGACCATTTCTCTTCAAATGTGCTATTATATTCGGTTTCCATTCATCATAGTTGAGTGGAGAGAGAAGATCATAGTTGAATGGAGAAAGAGGATGGATTTCTTCTGAATACATTGAAGTTGTAGAAGACCTGCAACTCTCAAGAATGGAGATAAACAATACTCTCAACATGCTCTGATACCATGTGAAAATCCTCACAGCAGATCTAAGAGATGATGTATACCTCACAAAAGTAATTATGATTAAGCAGGAAAATGAAGAAGAGTGGTCAATGCAGTATAATGAGCAACAGAATAATAATATAGTAGAACTCGGATAGAAGCAAAAATACTTCACACACACTAATTAATTAATCACAATATGGACAAATAAATAGTACAATGCATGAGGATTCAAATGCCTAAGGTGGCAATTCGAATTAGCCTTCATGGAGTGATCAAAGGATCACTGGAGTGTCATCGGAGCACAACTAGAAGTCTTCATCATCATCAGTGGAGTCATCAATGCTCAAGTAATTGTCAACCATCAGTCAAACTGAGTCTGGTAGGTGTAACTGAGTGTAACTGAATGTAACTGAGTATAAACTGAAGACAACTGGACTGGTAAGTGAAGAAGGGTGAGTTGCGTCCTAAAATCAAGGAAGAAGGGTGCATTAAGCAACTGGAGGGATAAAACTGATCAGTGAGAAGCTCTCGAGGGCTGGCTAATTGAGGACTAGGTGCTGGACTAATGACGGGGATGCATGAAAAATGCATGCAAACCCTAAAAGTGCATGCATGACTGAAAATGTAAATGATCAAAATACTGGTGGGACTAGGATGGAGTATAGGAATATCCTAACAATTTTGAGGGGTCAAATTTTGCAGTTTTCAAAATTGAAGTATACCAGCTTGATCAGCTCAGAAACACACACCTTTCCATCCATTCAGAAGTTTAAAATTCACAATTTGAATTTTTAGGGTTTCTCTAACGAACCTTAATCCAGTTCCAAAGGGAGACAAGGCTAAGGCCTTATATAGAGAAGACTACTCGTCAGGTATGACTTGAGAAGTCACAGGTATGTTTTGAAATCTGATTCTTGATTAAGTTCATAATATATATTTGTCTTCATGTTATTGAGGTTAGTACAATTATGATAATGAATGCATGTGACTGATAGAAGACATTCATTGATTAGGATTGTACTAATGCACATGTAGTGTTGTATGAGGATGATGTTGTTTGCTAACAAGATACAAGTACATCAAGAAAGACAAATCAAGTTCTATGACCATGATGACATAAAGACAAAGACTTATCCATAGTCTTTAGAAGCTCTACTTACAAGGTATGTATGATTTATGCTTAACTTATTAGGTTTGCAGGTTACTAGCACAAGGTCTCTAAATCATTAAAGAAAATAAAGATATTGTTTGGGTATGTTAGACATAACTAAGCATGTATACTAATCCAGGTATGTTTTCCTATGTCAAGTTAGAATCCTACTTTGTGCTAGGATCTTAGTATACCTATGTATTGAATGATCATACATACTCAAGATTACTTAGAATCATCGTGTTGTGATAATATTGAGTTTATACTAATGAATGTATGATTATGTATGAGATCATGATGATGACACTAGTGCACACTTAAGCATGCATAGTGGTCAAGGATGGATAGAATCTCATGACATGGAAGGGAAGTAGAGACCAAGAAGGAAGCAACCTCACAAGACATAAAAATATAAGTATTTGAATTGTTATTTGAATTACCGAATAGTCTATGATATTGCTCGTAATAGTTGTATGCATATTTGTATTCCTAGAATATATCATGCTGAGTGTAAGCATTCATATAGCATTGAACAGTATACTACTAATATGCATATGATTGGTAAGTTGGACAAACATTCCATTGTTGCTTGTCTAGAATGAAACCTCTTTGCTGACATGCTGAGAGTTGTGCACGCTCTTGTTAGTATGTTCTGGTAGAGATGGAAGGTATCTAGATAGCCACTGTATGCATACAGGATATGGAAAACTGTTGTGCCAAAGTATCGGTCAAGATAGTTGCATAACTATGCGAATCATATCTGTATGCATAATAGATTATCATGTCAACATGATTTGATGATTATGAAGTATTACTAATCATGTAATTAACTTTGATTTGTAGGAAAGATCATGAAGAATGATGAATACCGAACAAGTGATGGATGAGAAGACTTACAAATCAAACATACTATAGAAGGCTCGTGGCTATAAGATTCTCTTAGAAAGAGAAAGAGGATCATGACAAGATGTTTGCTCCAAGTAAGACCATTCTCTTAATGGTGTGATTGAAGAAGAAGTGTGAATCGAGAAAACTCCCAGGATTCAATTGAAGAAAGCTCTGTACGGGTACCTAGGATTGATAGTCATTTGATGAGCTTAATGATCACCATGGGTGATGCAGATTTCAACCTTTGCTACAAGGTTGAAGATGGTTTCTATATACATGTGACATTCTTCTCTTAGATGGATGCAAGAAGGAACTCACCACAAGAGTTCGAATGATCTTGAGGCTCATATCAGTAGACCCATCTGACGAGAGATGGCACGGATAGATATGCAGAAGATCACTCAGAGTAGGAATGTTGTTCAATCACAGAGGGAGAATTGATAGCTTCTTGACATGCTTGGGCTTTACGATAAGTAAAGTTGATCCTAACCTTTACCTTAAGGTTATGGATGATACTATTATTGTATGTGGATTATCTCTTTCTGACAGGGAATGAGAAACAGATCATGGAAAGCAAGAAGAAGTTAGCTACAAAACTTGAGATGAAAGATCTCGGATTGATACATTACTTCCTAGGTCTGGAAGTATGGCAAGGCTCAGAAGGAACCTTTCTCAACCAGGGAAAGTATGTTGTGGAAATCTTGATAAGATTTGAATGTTGGAATGTACAACCATGGCCACTCTCATGGGTTCCGACTTGAAGATGTTAACTAATGACTCATCAGAGTTAGTGGATATGACTCTGTACATACATATTATTGGGTCATTGATGTATCTGACGAATACCAGGCCAGATATATGCTTTACGGTGAACACCTTGAGTCAGTATCTAGTGGAACCTAGACGAGTTCACCTCATAGCTGCAAAGCATGTGATGAGGTACCTAAAGGGTACGATAGACTTTGGTCGTGGAGATCATGACTTCAGATTGTATGGCTACACAGATGCTGATTGGGCAGGAAGTGTATCAGACAGGAAGAATACATCGGGTGGATGTTATTATCTAGGATCTGCCATGATCTCGTGGTTTAGCAAAAAACAGTCTAGTGTGGCTCTCAGCATAGCTGAAGCGGAATATATAGCCGCTTGCTCTGCTAGTTGTAAAGCGGTATGGTTTCGAAAATTGTTATCGGGATTGTTTGACTTAGAGATGGACCCCACTGTGATCCTGTGTGACAACTAGAGTTGTATCAAGATGATAAAGAATCCAGTGTTCCATGATAAGTCAAAGCACATAGAGATCCGATATTTCTATATAAGAGATATGGTGCAGAAAGGAGCTGTCAAGCTCAAGTATGTGAGCACTAACGAACAAGTTGTTGATGTGTTGACCAAACCTCTGTCTCGAGTAAAGTTTGAGTATTTCCGAGACAAGCTTGGTGTAGTTCAGAAGGACCCTCCTCGAAAGGGGGAGTGATATGGTCGATGAAGATATTTTTGGATACTGGTATCGATGTGGATACCTGTATCGATGATAAGATTGCCTATATTGACGATAAGGTCAACGATGAGGATACCTGTGTTGATATGGATACGTGTATCGATGATGAGGATACTTGTGTCGATGATGTGGATACTATATTGATGAGGATACTGTATTGATGATGTGGATACTTGTATCGATGAAGAGGCTACTTGTTCTAACGATGAGGTCAGTGTATGGTCCCTAGTGGATATGATAGGACTACATCATCCATGAACACTGGTTCAAAATGTACATGATGGGGATTGCATCATCTCGGAACCACTAGTTCAAAATGTATGTGATGGGGATTGCATCATCCCGAAACCAATAGTTCAAAATGTACGTGATGGGGATTGCATCATCCCGGAACCACTAGTTCAAAATGTACGTGATGGGGATTGCATCATCCCGGAACCACAAGTTCAAAATATATGTGATGGGGATTGTATCATCCCCGGACTTCGGTCCCTGAATTGATCCGTAGACAGATGTCTCTGAGAAGTGTTCCCTAGTGGACGAGAGGGGATTGTATCATCCCCAAACTTCGGTCCCTGAATTGATCCGTAGACAGATGTCTCCGAGAAGTGGTCCCTAGTGGACGAGAGGGGATTGTATCATCCCTGGACTTCAGTCCCTGAATTGATCCATAGATAGATGTCTCTGAGAAGTGGTCCCTAGTGGATGAGAGGGGATTGTATCATCCCCAGACTTCAGTCCCCGAATTGATCTGTAGACATATGTCTCTAAGAAGTGGTCCCTAGTGGACGAGAGGGGATTGTATCATCCCTGGACTTCGATCCCTGAATTGATCCGTAGATAGATGTCTCCGAGAAGTGGTCCCTAGTGGACGAGAGGGGATTGCATCATCCCCGGACTTCGGTACCTGAATTGATCCGTAGACAGATGTCTCCGAGAAGTGGTCCCTAGTAAACGAGAGGGGATTTCATCATCCCCAAACTTCGGTCCCTGAATGGATCCGTAGACATATGTCTTTCGAAAAAGAGGTCCCTAGACTCTGTCTAAGTTGACGAGTGGACTGCATCGTCCCTAGACATGTTATGGTGTCTTAAATGGATCATGTGTATTGCAAGGTATGCTGCTACGATGCTGTTGATCGTGATGATGATGCTGATGATAATGTGATGACGATACTAATGATCATGTGATGACGATGTTGATGATCGTGTGATGACGATGCTGATGATCGTGTGATGACGATGCTGATGATTGTGTGATGACGATACTGATGATCATGTGATGATGATGTTGATCATGTGACGATGATGTTGATCGTGTGACGATGATGTTGATCGTGTGATGACGATGATGTTGATCATGAGATGACGATGATGTTGATCGTGAGATGACGATGATGCTAATCGTAAGATGACGATGTTGCTGATCTTGAGATGACGATGATGTTGATCATGAGATGACGATGATGTTGATCTTGAGATGACGACACTGCTGATCGTGAGATGATGATGATTCTGATCGTGAGATGATGATGTTGTAGCTGATCGAGTGTTGCAGAAGATGAAGACTCAATACTGACGATGCTGATGTTCCAGTATTGATTATGTTCCAGTAACTTAATGAGTTACTGATGATGATGTATAAAGGAAGTTTCCAATGCTTTATAGATGTATCATGTATCATGTAGTTGATGACTCCTTGCTCGTGCAGATGTTGTTATAATATCCTTCTCGTTAAGGGGGAGTGTTGAGATATTGTAACTTCTAAGAATATTATATTTGTACTTTATTATTTCGGAGATGTTTCATTCCTCCGTGAAGACCTTATTGTATATCCGAAGATGTTTTATTCCACTGTGGATAATGTGGTAACTTGGGTTATTAGACTTCCCTAGTGGGGTCATCCCTATATGTGTTATGTGGGTTAAAGGATTATTAGACCACCCTAGTGGGGTTGGCCCTGTCACATTATGTTAAGTAGTTAAGATTGGGGCTGACCTAGTTAATGTAAAAGACAAGTCGGAGTTGTGTATAAATAGAGGAGGTGTGTTCCTCATTTAACACACATTACACTCACTTGTGATTGGTGCATAGGTGAGGGAGATATCTGCTATGGAGGATAAGGATCTCATGTTTAGGGTTTACATATTTGTATTTGTTGGTCATCTATATTGAGGAAGCTTTGCTGGGTTTTCTACCCCATGAGGGTTTCCCAGGATAAATCTATGTCTCTTGTGTTTATGCTATGCTTGTTGTTCTTTCAGTGATCATGTATATGCTATTGTTGTGAAATAGAATGTAATGCTGATATTTTCTGTCTTAGCACATTGAATCTTAACAATTTCCCTCCCAGTCCTCTATCTCCCAAATTATGTTGACATTTTTATGATGGTTTGCAAAATTTTGAAAATATTTTGTTTTTTGATCCCCAATGTCAATCTAGATCACCCTACTCTTCATTCACCATTCTTGTTCCTTGTCTCATGATAACTTGGACCGAAGGGCCTCCAACCTTTTGAGTTCAATCAACTCTCCTTCACTAAATATCCCATCATAAATTCCTTGTATAATGTTCCTAATACTATCTCCAACATCAACCAAACTTCCCCTCTCTAGCCAAATGTATTTCTCTAGTTTCGCTGGCTCATAAAGCCACTTTCTCCTTCATTTCTTATAAAGAGTGTGAGAATTGCTCACAAGTAAAGGAATTTTATCTCAATTGGTAATTTCTCCAATTATTTTGAACAAGGGAATCAAAGTCTTCTTCCTAAACCTAATATGGATTAAATTTAAACAACACCGTGTATTTATTGCTTGTATGATCAAATTCAAGCAAAATTGAGAAATGATCAGACAGTCTAGTGTCACCAACATGGGATCTAAGATTTCCAAACCTTGACAACAAGGTCTCATGAAGGAGGAAACGATCCAACTATTGCATGTTCCAAACGATTATTGGTCCAAGTAGGCCACAACTTGGTCGACTCCAAATCCACCTAGTAGGAAGATTCAAGTATTGTGTGAAAGAAATAAGCAAGTTGATTCGATCTGGTACTCGAACCCCAAATCTATCGATTAATTAGGGTCAAGTTTAAATCACCACCAAAAATTAATTTTTCAACCTTAACACACTGCAATGAACAAATATTTGTCCAAAATTTTTGACTATTTTCATATGGGCCATATACATTAAGTATGGATAAGGAGTGTCCAAGGAGTTTTGAAAAGACTTCCATGAATAGACTTGAGACAAACGAAAAAGAGTTTAAAATTATAATATTTGATTTCCACCCATAAATTAGACCCCCAGAGTGTCCATCAACATCACAAGCCATGAAATTCCAACCATGTAAAGTTTTTTGAAGCTCACTAATTATTTTCTCCCCCTTTCCTATTGATTCTTGAAGGAAAATTATATATGGTTTCTTAATCTCTACAGTCTGCTTGAGGGACAATTTTTTGGTCTATCCTCCCAAAAAACAAATATTGACTATCAGGATATTCATAAGGAAGAACCCAATGGGGCTCACCCTACTCTAAGGACCTATCTTATGAGCTTTTGTCTGCCCTAAGTAATATATTTTTTTGCTTGTCCTTTTTCAAGGTCGACTTCCCATTGGCTTGATGATACCCCGATTCAACCACGAGATTGACACCTAGTCCCCCTAAGCCTTTGTTGGTGGGAGAGAGAGCCCTTTTATGCATGACTATTTGTTTTTGGAAAATCTACCTAAGCGGACTTAAAGGTCAGATCTCCCTAGTCCAACTGGATCTAGAACAAATAGGTACATAATAGAATCAACTTCCCTAGATCAATAGAAGTGTAAGGTAGCAAGTAAGTCTCTTACCTGAGATTCACAATTCCATTTCCTTCTTGCTTGATCAAATGATCCTGAACCTTCAGATCTATAGCTGCAAAGCCCTGTTGAACAAGTAGACACAAACAAACAGTAAAATCATATATCGCATATGATTTCTCTAAGCTAACAGTTAAGGAGGTAAGCTCTAAACATTAACAACACAATAATGTATATGGGAAGAGATTGTATTAACTGTAATAAAGGAGAGTACAACAAGAGAGAACGTTACAACCTATGCCTTAACGTTGCAACCTTCCTTCCAACAAGCCAAGCCAAAGCCTCCAAGGATGAAGTAAGACTCCCAAGGATGAACAAGGATCACCTAAGCTAATTCCACCAGCATGAGAGTCATATAGACCTTCCTCTCCTTCCAATGGAGAGGAGCTTCATATTATAAGACGAAATGGATAGAGTAGGTTGAGAACTAATGGGAGAAGTATAAGGGATCCTCCCTTGAGGTTAGGGAACCGAAGGACAGCTCACCTATCATTTAGGGATAGACTTCCACCTCACCATGCTTCGATAAGTCGCTCGAAACCCTCATTTATCCAATTTAACCAACCCTGTCGCACCCTGCATGAAGCCAACTTGCGCCAGGAAGGGGGAAACACATGATGAATAAAGGCAACCTGAGCCACTAATGCATGCTGCTGGATGACACCTTATGCCAGGCATGATCTGGAGCTTGTTGTTGGAAGACAACTAGTGCCAGTGCCACTAGAAAATGTGGACACAAGGGTTAACAACTTACTCTGGACGTTATTGGTCAGAGAAACTTCAGGGATTGAGACATGAATCTGACACAAGACTCATGGTGACGAGATTTAGGTGTAACAGAATTCCCCCCCAAAGCATGAAGCTAGAAAAATAAGACAAGTGATATGCTTTGCAAGATAGATGGCAAGAACATGTTGGCCTGAAGGTGCTGCTGCAGTACAACTGAATCTGAGATATAAGTCTCACATAACTCATAACATGGCTACCGACCAATACATTGTAGATCCATGGTAGTAAAGACTGACTGAACACAATCATGGCTTCTGGACACAATCATAGATCCATGATGAGATGATAACGCAGCCACGACCAATACAAAGTGGATCCATGTGATATGACTCAAACAACCCCCATCGCAACCTGGGTGAAACATGAAACAACCCAGGGTCTTCAAGCCGAACGCGCAACGATACGAATCTATCCATGTGATTACAATGTCTTAGAGTCGAACATGGTAGAAACCACTTGATCATCAGTCATTAATATATATCGTTAACAAGTGCATGGGAAATCATCATTGATGTTAATGATTCCCAAGGTATCATAGTACATACCATCGAGCGTGAATCAATGAGTTGAGATCGAACACTTGACGGGATCCTTCAATCAAAATGATGTAAACTCATGTTGAAAGCGAGGTAACCTGCCTTTGAGGCATGCAAGCCCGAGGTACTCAATTGGTTTCCAGATTCAATCCATGGATGATGTGTTGAATTCGACAAGGATGAATCCGTCGAAGGAGGGCCATGATAAATCCCCCATCAACGACACGAAACGCGATCACAGATGTTTGGAGTGAATCGGACAGTAGAGTGATGTGTAAGATTGACTCAGGGTAAACCGACATGAAAGAAGGTACAGTGATTGCAGATGATGAATAACGAACACCTCTTGAACATGGGCATGGCATGACTTGGAAGTATTGAAACGACGAGAATAGTACCAACTCCTAATGCAACTGATGATGGAAGCATTCTTCGGATCACCCAAAGGAGTAACAAGACTCATGGAATTAGCACAACTTGAAGACAAACAAATTTCCCAAGTACTGAATGCATATGCAACTGAGTGCCATGTTCAAGAGTGACTATGTACAGCCATAACTATGATGAACACAATCTCATACCTATTCCCCATCATGATTGATGAGTACCTCTTTTGTTTTTTAACGAGCTTGAGGAAGGTAACAGATGCTCAGTATAGCTCATCCCATGGATGAGTCCAATCCCAAATATTTTACAAACCTAGGATAGGAGGGGTTCATCCCATAACGGGCCCTTCGATGTCAGGTTTTAACGAGTCCAAAGAAGGCAAACTCGGTGTCATTTCATGTTTAGAGAGTCTAAAAAGAACTAAAGAAGACTCCAAAGTTCCTTTTCCGTAAAGTTAGTCTCTTCGCCCGAAAAAGGGTAAAACAATGCAAGAGAGAACTCTTCCAGACATGATTGGCTGGAGTGCTCCTTTTTTTTAAATAGTGCCTCCTAGTCTGAAAAAGGGGTAAACTATCACCAAAAAGACGATCATTCAAACACTTTTACAAGCGTGAACGCATCAAGTTCGCTTGGCGATCTTTTCGTATTTAGGGAGCCTGAAAAAAGCTTAAAAGAGGACTCCAAGGGGTTCCTTTTTCGTAAAAGTTTAACGAGCCCGAAAACGCGATAAAATATAGCTCGATGACTTATTCTCATTGTTTTACGAACACAAGAAGGAACAAAGAGTGAATTCGGTGTCATTAATATTCGATTTTAACGAGCGGAATAATAACACAAAAAACGCTCGAAGAGTTGTTCACACCTGGAAACAAGTGCGAGATGACTACGATCGCGACCAAAAGATTACAATGTGGCATTCTGCTTCACCTGTGGACTCCAAAGACTAGGTAACAAATGATCAGTTGAGTAATCAGATACAAAAGTAATCCCAACTATAGTAAAATAACCCATAAACGAATAAAATTAAAAAGGAAATATACCTTTTTTAATATAAATAGGGAAAAATAGTAAAAATAGTTACTATTTGTTTTTTACCAAATTGAGAGGTGAAAGTGACTCTTTGGAGTGCAATTTTCAACTGTCGATTGCGAGAGCTGTGATCTGTCATTTTCAGTGTTGCAACGTCAGGTAGGCCTAATCCCTATCTTCTTCATTTTCAGTGGTTTAGAATTTCATTTTCTTTCCATTTTTTTTGGGTTTTGGGTTTTCTTTGTGGAGGGAAATTGTGCCCTCGGCCTGGCGCAATTTCCCTTTTCGGGAACTGCATCAAGGGCTCGCAGGCGCAAATCCCGACATAGATACTTGTGCTGGTGGCGCCCTGTCTACAAAGACGGGCTGCGCCGATGCAAGTCCGTTTGGAAAACTCAACACCTAGCAAGAAATAGATGATTTGGATGGTTGGGAAAGTCTCTAATGATGTTTTAATTGCCTTTGGACAGGTTTTGGGTGGATACCATGGTGATTGAATGGCAAGAAAGAGAGCATGAGCTTGATGATGCTCAAGCAACAAACGATCCACAATGCATGGCCGCACTGCGAAACTGTGGGTTGCGGAAGTACTTCCAGGTTTCGGGCATGAGAGCCCAAGTGACACCTTTAGAGCATCTGATCCAGTGTTGGGATCCGGTGCAGCAACACTTCCAGATCGGCGTCCACATACTGACGATAGATATCGAGGATATCTATTTCTTGACAGGATTGTCTCGACGGGGGAATCCCGTGTCTTTATCTGGGTCACGAGGAAGTGACCGAACTACAGAGGACCTGATAGACCAGTGGTGTACTGATGGCACCCTGATGGTTGGTGGGAATATTCCCATCAAGGAGGTCAGGGGTCAACCTCTCCGTACAGTTTTGTTTACCATCGTGAGAGTGGCTGGTAGTAGGGTTGTTCATCTGGGGAGCAAATGCCATATGCTATATGCTAAGGAGTGCATGGCTCCCATGGTCTTCAACTAGTGCAAGGGACTCCTCACAAACTTGCGAGATCAACTCACCAAGTGTCGACGTGGTGCACTGAAACAGTTCGGCTATGGATCGGTAGTATTCTCGTTCTTTTTGGAGCAGGTGTCACATCTGCTCCTGCAGGTCGATATAGAGGATCTAGATCCGAGAGATCCTCGCATGATCCATTAGATAAAGGTGATGGCCCGCCACGGTGGTGGTGGTCCCATTATTACTTATGGTACACCCTTCTTCAGGTGGTTGAGGGGTCAGCTCCTCATGGTTGAGGACTTCCTTTATGATGGTACTGACTACAGGGGTGACCCGAACCTGGTTCTCACCGAGGGGATGTAGTGGGGCCACATGGGCAAGAATGACAACTCTGCTGTGTTTTTCATTTTATATTTTTTAGATGTTTTTGGATTAGTACTGATGGTTGACATATGTTTGATGCAAATATGAGCCCATCATGACCAGTTGGTGTCTCTCCGATCGTGCGGAGAGGGGAAGTTCACGTGATGGATGCCGCAGCATGCAAAGTCGTCTAGGAGATGGATGATCTGGAGGAGAACCTCCGGCTTTTAACTCCATACATCCCTGAGACGGGGTTTCATGACTTACCTCGTCGGTACCAGCGTCAGACCGTTGGAGTGTCTAAGAGTTTCGGCTTGCTGCTTAGGAAAGCAGCGAGGGCGATCATCTGCTACCACAAGCATCATGGAGACTAGGCTCGTGTGTATATGTATATGTACTGAAAGCTACAGGCCTCAGATTTTGTATCGGGGGATATTTACTCAAATGTTACATGCTTCAGATTTTTGTATCAGTACTACATTTTGATATGATATATAAAAACTATATTGGCGAATTTATACACTGTGTTCTTATGGATGATTATGGGATCTTGTTTATGTGTTTGTTTATGCATTATGGACATGTTGTGCCACTTTTATGTTTATGAATGTTTTCATGTATGTGCAATATACCAGTTCAATATGAAATTGGCCATGGAATCAGCAACGGTGTTCATGTCTCTTGAAATGTGCGGGTACTGGACAGATTCGAAGGACCTCTTCAAGAGATGTACTCGTAGGAAAAGACAAAGTAACGTGGGATCACAGATGGCATAGAAATGGTTAAGGTGGGAGACCTCTAATTGTGAGTTGAGGTGGACGACAATGTGGTCCATACCAAGGGAAAGAGCGTTGGTTAAGACTCCAATCATTGCACGATATCCTGAGGTGTTGTTGGTTGCGTACCCCAAACAACTCCCTCCCGAACTAATGAGCTCGTCGATAGGGAAATAAAGTACCTAGGCTGCCGAAGCGAGGCTGTGGGTATGTCGGCTGGTGCCGTCAGCGAATCCAAAACAGGTTTCCATCTACACATGCAGGAAGAACATGATATAAGCATAAAACCAAGATCCTAACACACTAAAGCAAAGTGTCACACCACACAAAACACACACACCATGTACAGTATATATAGGATACTAATGTCTGAAAGACTCAGGCTTAGTACCTCTACAAGTAGAGCCCATTGTGAGGCTCCCCTAGAGATATTCCATCATAATCCTCAAGCTCGTAAGCTCCCTTCTCCAAGGCATGTTTTACAACATATGGATCGTGCCACATGGACTCAAACTTGACTGCCCCCAGCTTATGATGTTTTTGGTCATACATGAGGACCAAATCCCCCTCATTGACGATACGGGGTTTGACTGACTTATCATATTGGGCTTTAATGCATTTCTTGTGTGTTTCGTTGGCAAGAGTAGCATCCCAGCGGGTTTCGTCAAGTTTTTCCAAGCGAAGGAAACGTTCTCCCTCGGCAGTGGTGTTTAGGAGAAGTTTGGCTGCAAGTTTCAGTGATGGAATCTTGCACTCTATCGGTAGAACTACCTCCAATCTGTAAACTAGTTGGAAAGGTGTGAACCCGGTGGTAGTCTTATCGAAGGTCCTGTATGCCCATAGGGCAGAAAAGAGCATGTTATTCCAGTTTGACTTGTGAGTACCCACCATGCATTGAATCATCGTTTTCAAGACCTTATTGATGGCCTCTACTTGTCCATTGGATTCTAGGTAGTATGGGGTTGATTTCTCATGTCGAAAACCTAGTCTGGAGCTCAATTCATCTACCATCTGGTTTTGAAAGTGGGATTTGTGATCGATAACGATGGCTTGCGAGACTCTGAATCTCGCAATGACATGGTTGAACATGAAGAGCACAGCGGTTTTGACGTCTTCATTGTACATAGGCATAGCCTCGGCCCATTTAGTAAAATAGTCAACGACGAAAATGACATAACCATGCCCCTCGATGGAGGTAGTCTTATAGTGCGTGAAATCTATGCCCCATTTAGCAAAGGGGCCGACAACAATAACTAAATGTAGAGGGGCTGGATGGGAGTGCTTTTTAAATTGAAAGTGCTGGCATGGGGGACACTTTTTAACAACCTCAATATAGTCTTTGAAGATCGAAGGCCGGTAGTATCCTACACGTAGCATTTTCTAGGTTGTAGCCATCCCAGAAAGATGACTTCCACAAGCCCCAGAATGGCAGTCATTCAGTACGTGTTCATCCTCCTCGTGTGTTAGACAATGTCGAAGGATGGATTCAACACCACGACAATACAGGGTATCACTGATGATCAAGTAGTACTTGGCGTGGTGGCGTATATGACGACGGTCGTCACGCGATAGTTGAGGGTTGAACCGTTGGGTTTGAAGATATAATGTGATATCTCCATACCATGGGTCAGACGTGCTGATGAGAAACAATGACTCGTCTGGAAGGGAGTCAATGGGCTCAGTTCTCGAATCAACACGGGGAAGATCACAAATGAGCTCTGCAAAAACCAAAGATTTCTTTGACTTGGCATTCTCGAAGAGGAGATCAAATTCCTAAAGTATCACGATCCAGCGTGAATACTTTCCCTCGAGCACCCGACGTGTAAGGACATGGTACATGGGGTTCGAGTCGGTAATGACAGTAGTGGTGCGGAGTAGGATGTGGTGACGAAACTTTTGGACAGCAATGACTGCTGTGAGAACGAGTTTCTTGACATGTGAATAGCGAGTTTCAGAGTTAATAAGACCCTTATTGAGGTAGTAAATCACATTTTCCTGGGCGTTATTGTCTTCCTAGACCAAGACCATGGCGATCGTAGTGGCGGAAGCGGCAAGATAAAGGATAATCCTTATAGTAATTGGGTGGTTGGAGCAAAGGGGCGTGAGTAATGGAAGACTTCAAAATATCGAAGGATTGTTGGGCTTGGTCATCCCAAATGAAATGGACATCCTTCTTCAGCAATCACATATAGCCCTGTGTCTTTTGAGCAAAATTACATACAAAATGCCGTAGGTAGGTTGCCTTCCCTTGAAAACTCTGTAGTTCTGTGATATCAGTAGGAGTTGGGAGAGCGATAATGGCTTTCACCTTCAAGGGATCAATGCGTATCTTGTCTTTTGAGACTATGAAACCTAGGAGACGTCCTGATTCAATGCAGAAAATGCACTTGTGAGGATTCAGACAGATGTTATATCGCCTACATCTGAGGAATACTGTCATCAGATGATCGATGTGGAACTCGCGATGCTGTGAATGAGTAGGGAGATCGGCGAGATAGGGCTCCACAAATTCCTTTACATCATGAAAAGCGTACGACATGGCCCACTGGAATGTAGCACCATCATTTTTAAGGCCAAAAGGGATTTTACGATACACAAACGTACCCCAGGGGCATCTGAAAGTGGTTTTTTGTTGGTTGGCCGGGTGGATCTCAATTTGATTATAACCGAAAAATCCATCCATAAACAAGAAGATGACGCTCCTGGCGCAATTGTCGATGATATGATCGATGAAGGGGGTAGAGTAGTGGTCCTTAGGACAAGCCTTGTTCAGTTCCCTATAATCGACATAGACCCTAATAGTGCCCTGCTTCTTGGCCACGGGGTGACATTGGAGACCCATTCTGTTAGAGAAACGGGATAGATGAAGCTGGCCTTCAAGAGCTTTTCAATCTCAGTTTTAATTGCCGCAGTTTTTTTAGGGTGCACTAGTCGTAACTTTTGGCAGACAGGTTTAGCATCGGGATAGGTTTTGATCTCATGCACGATAATGGAAGGATCAATCCCATGCATTTCCTCATATGTCCATGCGAAGACGTTGTGGAATTGTTTAAATAAGGTCGTGAATATGGTGAGCTCATTAGGAGAGCAGTTTTGGATGACGCGGATATGTTCCATGACGCCAGGTGTAACCGAGATGTCAATCGGGATGGTGGGCATGATGTTGGCCATGTTACCTTCAGTAACCGTATCGCAAGTGAGGATCGGTGACTGCGGGCAAGCATAGACCTTTGGTGAAAAAATGGTAGTGATAGTGTTCTCCACATAATCCAATGAGGGTAGGAAAGACGATCGATGGTGAAGATCTTCCCACAGAGGTTCATCTGTGCTCATAATCTCCATAATGGACTCATCCGAATGGAAATTACAGATCAGAGGATCTGGTGAGGATAACGTCCATTGTAGAGAACAAGATGTAGAGGCTACAACCAAGTGGTCCTCAGGGGCTAACTGGATAGCCTCTTAGGTAGCTTCAGGTGGTGAGGTGGGGCATCTCCAATCAAATGCATGGTGACCTCATCGGGGACGAGCCATTGATCTGTAGAGTTGGAAGAAGATGGAATCATGGAGGAGATCATGTTCACCGTGGAAACATGGTTAGGGGGATCTGGGGTTGGAAATACGCCCATAAGAGATGAGTCTTTTATGAGGCTGACCCCCATGCTCTCATATAGCTGGGAAGATTGTCCAAACAGAGGGACATTGTCGCTGGGATGAGTAGCGGTGTCTGGTGTACAAAATTCCAATTGGTCGATAGTGACAATTCGACCTTGATGGGGGAATTGCACAATGTGGAAGATAGATGACGCGACCACAGTCATGGCGTAAAACCAGTTACGACCAAGCAATAGGTTATAGTCCAAAGGGGCGGCGACTACTTCCACGTTAATGGTCACAATATTTCCCCCCAACTCTGTTGCTAAGTCTTGTAACAGCCCGTGAGGTTGGAACCCATGACCTTCGAATGCCTTCAGGGTAGTAAGGGAACTGTTTAACTCAAGGGAGATGATGGCTCCCCAACAAGATAACGACATGACTGAGGTGGAGGCACCTTCGTCTAACACGATATGATGGATTTATCTTCCCAGCAACCTTTGTGGCAATTTGGAAAGCCAGCTGGTGGGAAAGCCTCGGTTTAAAATACTCAAGTTTAAACATGATTTTATTTGAGGAATCCGGGTCTACTGCGCCGATGATAGCGAGAAGAGTCTTGCATTGATTGGGACAGTTTTGCAAGACTTCTAGCGTAGACATGGCATAAGGGGCTTGCGCCAATTCCTCTATAATGTTATAGTTCTAAGATGCCCAAGCATTAGGATTGAAAACCGCTTTTCTATCGTGCTCTTAGGCGGACGCAACACTGAACTGAATGAAGGTTTCTCAATGGTGAGAGAACCTTGTGGTGCAGAAATATCTGAGGTAGAGGCAGAAGATTTTTCAGTATTACTTCCGATGGATTCCTTATGAGGGACTGATTCATATGATCGTGATCTTGTATTCAAGTTAACCGTTTTACTATGCATCATGAGAACATGTGCGGTGGAGGATGTTTCTCCTTGAGAAGGAGAGGGTTGGGTAATCATTTGTTGGTTTTGGGTGGGGAAGGGATCATTGAGAACTGCGGGTGTGGAGTTTCCCTTAAGAAACTTCTTCACTTCATCTCTATGGGGGCACTCTTTGGTGAAATGGTCACCACCACACAGTAAACAAGGATACTTAACCTTCTACTTTTGTTTCATGTCTTCCAGAGGGTTCTTGTGTTCCTGCTGATTGGAAGACTTCTTGGGTTTACCTTTGGTTTTCTTCTTGCCACTAGATTTATGAGGTGAAGCTGATTGAATAAAATTCACCTCCTTGGTGGGAGCAAGAGTGGGTGACTTAATGGTGTTGCTGCCAGCTTGTGGCAAGGGTGGGGAATAACCATGGTGGTTCGACGATCCACTAGTTCGAGTAGAAGGCTAGGAGTGTACGGAACCAATAATGTTGTCAACATGAGGTCCCTGCGACAGTTTTGCAGGATCGTAGGTAGGGCGGGGAGCGTCGGGAACAATGTCATATAAAGTATCGGATTGAGCATAGACAAGGTCTAAGTAGTGGGCACGAGCTATAGCTTGTTCTTCGATGACAACCCCACCCATAGCTACATCTCTAGGTACGGTAGGTAAAAGAGACTTCGTAAACCAGTAAGCTAATAATTGGTTTGGAATGGGAGCCTTAATGAGATATCGTCTCCTCTGTCACTCATGGATATGATAGGATATATGAGTCGCGGTGGTCTAGTGGAGAGAATTCAGTAAGTCCATACCAGTTTCATAGTGGATGGGTAAATAGAAATGAGTCAGGAACGACATAGATAAAGAACGAAAATTGGGAAACGAGTGCGGTGGTAGTTCAATATACCACTTGGAAGCGGTACCAGTGAGGGTCCTTTGAAATAACCTCAAACGGATTGAGTCATCCATCAAGGAATTGGATGAGCACCATAGATGGTATGTCATCACATGGTTTTTCGGGTCTTCATCGGGCTTTCCATCAAATTTTTGAATATGAGAAGGTAACTTAACCAGAATGGGTTTCCAATTATAACCGTGAAGGATGGGATCGTTGGTCAAACGAGACAGGTCTGGTAGGTTTAAAGTAGCCAGAAATGGAAGTTGTTGGTTTGGATGTGGATACTAATAGTATTGATATGGCATTTGTGGACCAATAGGACCTTGAATCAACTGATTGTAAGGTGCTCCCGTAGGGAATTGGCCATAAGGGGGTGTGCCACCTGGGTTGTGTGGTGGACTTGATGGTGGTCCTCCTCTACAATAGGGTGGTCTGCCACCGTCGGAATAAGGTGGGTTGTCGCCGAAAGGTGAGGGTCCACCGCCATCGCTGGAATAAGGGGGTCATTCGCCTCCTCTGCCGGAGTACGGTGGGCCTCTACCAAAAGGTGGGCGTCCTCCATCGTCACCGGAATAGGGTGGTCCATCACTGCAAGAATAAGGTGGGCCTCCGTCGAAAGGTGGGGGTCCTCTATTGCCAGAAGGGGGTTGGCCTCCACCTCCTCCACCAGAGCAGGGTGGGTCACCACCGCAGGAATGAGGTGGGCCTCCACCAGAAGGTGGAGTTCCGCCCCCTCCAGAATGAGGTGGGGTCCGCCACCTTCGGAAGGAGGTGGAGGTGGACCAAATGGTGGTGGGGGTGGTGGGACATGAGGAAAAGTTGGTGGGGATCCAATCGGCATAGCTTTGTGATGTCCCCATGGAGTGTTTGAGTTTCCAGGATAAGGTACCCTGGGAACCATGTTTCTCGACTGGTATTGTCCCGACGTAGGGTTGAAATTACCTGGATAAGTATGACTCCATAGCGATTGAGTTAGGTTGGTTGGTCCCCCACCATGATGTAATCCCATGGTAGATCTCACAACTAGTAAGGAGTTTCCAACGGAATGACCAGTTGGAAGCCCTCCACTCATATTATGGCTAACGAACATGAGTTTCCCCCCAGTAACGATGTTTTGACCACTTGTCAATGGTTGACTCGCAATAGGTTGATGGTTACTTAGTAGCGGAGGAACACTACTTGTGATAAAATTAAGAGGTAAAGAGTATCCTCCCTCGAATTTTGGGGCCGGGGGAGGAGGGGGTAGTGTTCTAGTAGTAGTATGAGGGGTGTTGGACAATTTCCCTTCAATGTTTTGAGTCACCTGGGGTATGGAACTGATCTCTTGATTAAGAGGTGTACTCTCAGGAAACGAGGGTTGACCAGGTTCGTAAGTGGTCACGTTATGCGTAGGTGTTTCCGGTGAAGTGAAAGATAAAGAACGAATTGGGGTATGTTGAGACATGGGTACTTCCGAGGTGTCTCTTCTTCGTGAGAGACTCTGGCACCGAAGTAGATCACCACGTTGGAGTAACTGAGCGATGTTCTCATGGACTAGAGCCAAGATCTCATTACTGGGAATCCAATAAGGAGGTGAGGTTCCTGCAAACGGGAGTATGGCAAAATGAGCCCATTGTTTCCCTAGAGTGGTTTCCCAAAAGGACACAGATGGACCAAAAGTTGTGGATACAGGGTCATCTTGGGGTTGATTGTACCATTCTACATCCCCATGTTCTCCTTCCATCGAATAGTGGAAATATGTATCTCGTGAAGCAGATGGTTCCATGGTCATGGACCTTGGAGGATCAATGATTAGTGGACTAAAGGGAAGTGAAAAGTTCACTCCCGACTCCATGGTGGAGTTTTATTCTTCAAGTGACATGATAGTAACTGGTGGATCCATGTTTGCCCATGGACGTACCTTTGAATCAAGGGGATATTCAGGTGGCAAATTCAAAAGTCTACGGGACCTTCTCAAAGGTTATTCAACCAAAATGACTGAAGCATAATTTATCCTAAGTGTCTTCTATACAAAAAGAAAAGCAATCCAAAATCTACACAACTAAGGCCATAAGAAAACTTATGTGACAAGTGTGGATTCAAAAGTCTGGAACCTCACAGGATTTTCAAGGCTTCGCAACTCGCGATATACCCCAGGGTCCAATAGTTATACTCGGCCCAATTTTTCAGAGCACTAACCAGGGAGGATTGGGATAGTACCCCTGACCGTATAACCCAACTACCTAGAAGCACGTGCATAGTAGCTCCCTAAGTGTTGTTCTTGGTGTATTGCTTCGCCAAGAGACCAAATGGTTAGCTCGGTTGGTTTCAGTAATCCTAGAGAGTGTCTCCCAATATACTCAAGGTACGTGGGAGCACAAATTCATAGTGGTGTTGTCTAATGCACAATCGTACGACAAGAGCCTTTCGATATACTACCGAGTACATGAAATGCATTTCGATATACCCAACGGTACGTGAAAGAGCCTTTGATATACCGGTTGGTACGTGGAAGAACTGCATGCCCCTGGGATGCAGTGCAGGAAGATAACGACAGCTGCCATGTTTTACTACGCCGGAACACGTCACTAACTTATCACGCAAGTTACTAGTAAATTTTAACCTAACACTACCAATTAATTTTATCTTATGCGGTTAGGTGAATGCATGAGGTGTAGACAGGAATTTAAACATATGCAACCATAGCTACATGAAGGTGCACATTTCCTTTTCTTTCGATGAAGTCTATCTAAGGTAAGGATAAATATCTTTTTCCAATGGTCTCAAAAGATAAGAAATCCCAAAAAGTTCAAAAAACTACCAAAGCTGATTAAAAACACTATTTTCGTTTTTTCCAACAAAACACAAAAAAAAATAACACACCAAATCAAAACATTTTCTTTTTATCTTTTCAAGCTAGAACGAATATACGTAATGATGAAAAGGAGGATTTCTGCTTAGAATGCACTAACCCCAAATTTCTGCAATGATGAACTAAAAAGCACAAAAAGACCAAAAGTGCATAGAACGTTTCAAATTTGAAATACTTTGCAAGAGCTTGAATTCACTTGATTTTTTCAAAGAGATGAAATACTCATAACTAAGAAAATATAGTCAAGCGATTTCCTTTTCAAACTTCTCAAAGATTGGTAAACAATTAATTCCAGAGCATGAAACAACCCTATAAAAATTTCCAAATGATCTTGAAAATAGGCAAAATGAAACACTTTTGTTTTTTCAATACATTTATCAAAATAAAATCTGATAATAATAATGCTTGTCAGATGTAACAACAGAAAACAAGAGACTGATCGCAACACTCCAATGGCTCAGAAACTCTCAAAGAAAAATGGCAAGGACCCAAATGGATTCAAAGACACTCAAAATCGATCTAATGCAATCAAAACTAAATGGCTAAGTGCAGGAAGGGTTTGGAATCAAATCTAACACAATGAATAGACCTGGTGCGGTGATTAGGGAATGCAAGATCGAGTGGATGAATGTGGGGGATTAAAATTTCCCGCCACCACCGAATCTCTCACTTGACCAAATGGAACCCAAAAATCAACAAGAACAAATCCAAACACAAGCAAGTTGAGTAAAACAAGTCGATGACTGGAAGATGCAGCACACAGAAGCTCGTAAATCAGATCAAACACAAAATTTGGAGAGGGATTAGTACCAAGCACCAAGCTTAAGGGGTTGGCGCACTCTGTCAGTATGTTGCAGAGCGCCTGGCGCACACTGTCTATAGGGGAAAAGCGCTAGTGGCGCAGATTGTATGAAAGGAAATAGCGCCAATGGCACAGATTGCACACACAGAACGAGCGCCAGGTGGGTAGAGGCGCACTGGATGCATAGCCCAAGTGCGTCGGGTGAATAATCAATTGAAAAAATCAAAATATCTCCAAAAGATAAAAAGAAAATGACCTAATATTGAATCCTAAAAGAATCAGGGGAAGCCAATAGACTCTCTAATGACAAGATCTGATGGTGGGAAGGGATCAAAAGGCTAAGAAATGGATCACTAAGAAATCAATGGAATCACACTCAAACTGAAATCAAAGCTAAAATACTCCCCAGTATGGTCGCTAGATTTGTTTTCGGACAATCTACCTAAGTGGACTTAAAGGCTAGATATCCCTAGTCCAACTGGATCTAGAACAAATAGGTACATAATATAATCAACTTCCCTATATCAATAGAAGTGTAAGGTAGCAAGTAAGTCTCTTACCTAAGATTCACAATTCCCTTTGCTCCTTGCTTGATCCAATGCTCCAGAACCTTCAAATCTACAACTGCAAAGCCCTGTTGAACAAGTAGACACAAACAAACAGTAAAAGCATATATTGCATATGATTGGTCTAAGCTAACAATTAAGGAGGTAATCTCTAAACATTAACAACACAATAATGTATATGGGAAGAGATTGTATTAATTGTAATAAAGGAGAGTACAATAAGAGAGAACATTACAACCTATGCCTTAACATCGCAACCTTCCTTCCAACAAGCCAAGCCAAAGCCTTCAAGGATGGATTATGACTCCCAAGGATGAACAAGGATCACCTAAGATAATTCCACCAGCATGAGAGTGCTATAGACCTTCCTCTCCTTCCAATGGAGAGGAGCTTCATATTTATAAGACCAAGTGGATAGAGTAGGTTGAGAACTAATGGGATAAGTCTAAGGGATCCTCCCTTGAGGTTAGGGAACCGAAGGACAGCTCACCTATTAGTAAGGGATAGACTTCCACCTCACCATGCTTCGAGAAGTCACTCGAAGCCCTCATTTATCCAATTTAACCAACCCTGGCGCACCTTGCATGAAGGCAACTTGTGCAAGGAAGGGGACAGCACAGGATGAATAAAGGCAACCTGAGGCACTGGCGCATGCTGTTGGATGACACCTTGCGCCAGGCATGATCTAGCACCTGTTGCTCGAAGAAAACCTGTGCCAGTGCCACTGGAAAATGTGGACACAAGGGTTAACAACTTACTATGGACATTATTGGTCAGGGAAACTTCAGTGATTGAGGCATGAATCTAACACAGGACCCATGGTGACGAGATTTAGGTGTAACACTACTTGCATATGGACCCTATACATTAAGTATGGACAGGGAGTGTCCAAGGCATTTTGAAAAGACTTCCATGAATAGACTTGAGACAAATTAAAAAGAGTTTAAAATTATAATATTTGATTTCCACCCAGAAATTAGACCCCTATAGTGTCCATCAACATCACAAGCCATGAAATTCCAACCACATAAAGCTTTTTGAATCTCACTAATTATTATCTCCCCCTTCCCTATTGATTCTTGAAGGAAAATTATATATGGTTTCTTAAGCTCTACAGTCTGCTTCAGGGACATTTTTTTGGTCTATCCTCCCAAACAACAAATATTGACTAACAGGATATTCATAAGGAAGAACCCAATGGGGCTCATCCTACTATAAGGATCTCTTTTATGAGCTGTTGTTTTCCCTAAGTAATATATTTTTTTGCTTAATATTTTTCAAGGACAACTTCCCATTAGCTTGATGATACCCCAATTCAACCATGGGATTGACACCTAGTCCCCCTCAGCCTTCATTTATGGGAGAGAGAGCCTTTTTAGGCCTAAGAAAATATGCACCTCCACCTCGATACTGTATGTTTGAATTCCATGACGACATCCCATCTTATTCCTTGTAAACTAGAGAAGGTGCCTTCCTTTGAAGGATAATCACAACAAATGGGAATAGGGTCGCAAGGTATGGAATTGGATAGATGTGAAGGATGACCAACTTTCCACCCTAAACCCAGACAAATGACCCCTTCACCAGAACTAGCAGAGTCTAAAAAAATGTTAGATGGGATTCTAGGACTCTTCCCCAAAACTTTCACTTCTTTGCAAGGAGAAAGGTTTGTCACTTCAGCTTGAAACGACGAGATGTTCTCTTCCACTACTAATGGATCAAGGGTATCTCCAAACAAATCTTAGCTTCCCACAACAAGAGGAATCTCCAGTTGCCCCAAATGAAGAATGTCGCGATCATTTGTAATTAAATGGGCCTCCTATCTAGAAATTGTGTCACCACTTTCAACGTCAGTCCTTCCCTCCACCAAACTAATTTGTTCCTTAACCAAAAATCTCTTGAATTGCACCTTCTCCATCTTTGCTTCCTTCTTTTTCAAAACTTTCCAAATGTGTGGGTGATCACAGTCTTTAAGTACATGACCATATATATTGAAACTAGAACATCAAAAAGGAATATTAAGGAAGTCTAGAGACTGTCTATGTCTTATGTCATAAATGACAATGTTAATTGATTCAAACAAACACTTGCTAAAATTGATTCCACCAAGGTCTGGGCACTCGTTCGATAGCCTTCATAAAGAAAACTCTCATTGACCAAAATCGTCTTCCCAGTCCGATTTCCAATCGCACTCAAAGTTTGAGGAGTCGAAAACTCCATAGGAAGATTGGGCATCTTTATCCACACCAAGGTGTTAGCCATTCTCTCATCCTTGTCATAAAAAAGGGGATGCCAAGGTTTAATGGCTAGATATGTTTTATCCATGAACCAAACCTCTTTAAGAACCACATTTTCATCAACATCAACACAAAAAATGAACCCTAACCTCCCCCGATATAGAAGGTGGGCAGCAAGAATATATCCAAGACCTATCCCCGACATCGTCTCCATCCAAGAAAGAAGTGTTTGCATACCTACATGTCATCCAATAAACTTCCCAACCAAAGTGTGTCCGACAAGGTATACACTTGGTCAACTACAATGTCTTTCCCCACAATAAGGTCTACCTCGCCTCCCTGAGACTTAACAACCTTCCACCTCTCCCTTTCCTTCATCCCTTGATCTTCCTTGATAGACCCCACCCCCCGAAGATGTGCTAGCCTGAGCTTATAACTAATAAAACCAAATGACTCTACCCCTTTCAATTGAAAATCCTCATCACAAACTTATAATGCAATCGACGATCCTAAAGCTTGGGTCAAGGTAGGAAAAGTTATGAGATCCAAAGGAATATTATTAAGGCGTAAATGTTCTTGACCACAATCCTCAAAATTAGATACGATAGTCTTTATGGAGGGCTAAAGAGCCTCCAAGAGGGATTCCTTGCCCCTAACATCAAGTTTAAAGGTAATATTTCCAACAATTCCTTTTGAAAAGTGCACCTTGAAATTATGCAATGATTTGTAACTAGTAGTCTGGTTCTTGACCAGTAGGGGCCAAAGCTCCGGCTATCACCGTGGGCTTTAGACCTTACAAACGATATTATTTCTTCTCCCCCCAAGGACCTAGACAGTTCCTCCACTAGTGAGGATACACCTATATGAGAACAAAATATTTGATTCTCGAACACTAAATCATATGAGTAATCAACTATTTGGAGATTCTCTTCCATGTCTAAAGAGCATATCAAAATGTCTTAGTAGATTTGACCTAACGGAGGCTATGAAAACCATAATCCCCCCATTGGCATGCATTTGTCTTTTTAGCAAACCAATTTGTAGACCCGTAAGGTTTAAGGGTTGTATCCATTATGTTACAGGATTGAGGCTTTTCATGGGCTTTCCCAATCCATAATACAAAGACAATCATGTAGGTTAGTATATATAGTTATTAACTTCAAATCATAAAAATCGTGAAACTAAGTATCTAGTTATAAAGATCAAACAATATGAGGTTGTATTTAACTTCTATGCTATGGAGGCATCTTTCATCATCGTCATATATATATATATGTAATTTTATTTTTCA
The DNA here is from genome assembly GCA_027924585.1 of Larix kaempferi. Lineage (NCBI taxonomy): Eukaryota > Viridiplantae > Streptophyta > Pinopsida > Pinales > Pinaceae > Larix > Larix kaempferi. The sequence continues at coordinate 12,318,447 of BSBM01000062.1, forward strand.
ATGGGTAAGGGTAACTTGATTGAATGCTGTGTATGCACATTGATTGTAGAGTGCATAGTCCATTTAGCATATAAAATCTAGAGAGTTGGGTTATAACATTTAGGTTGTTAGAGCACGTTTCATTAAAATAGAGTTCAATTGAATCCATTGTTGGGAACTAGCCTTGGTACCATAAGAAAATAAACCAAGCTATCAAGTCTTGAAATTAAATGTAAATAGAGATTGAAAATATTTGAACTTAGCATTAATAGAGTGATTGCAGACACATCAATATTTTAATTCCATAAAGAAGCTCCATGTTGATGAGTAGACAAGCCATAGGCCCACAATTTACTAATGAGTTAACTACCCTTTGACTTTATGGTAAGTGTATCATAAGGTCGACAAGCCAATTGGATTGTATAGAGGATTCACTCATATGGATATGTTGACTTTGGAATGATCAATTACAATATTAATGTGGTGTTATAGATGAAATATCTTGCTTTGTTTCTAATCACCAAATCTAGGTAGGCAAAGTGTGCCCAAAGGCCCTCAACCCATGTTGTGGTCCTCTATAAGGGATTAAGACTTGTAGAAAAGTCTATTGTGCTCAACAACAAACCAGATAAGCAATGATGGAGCATGCCATATTGTGGAGGGCCAGTGAAATTTTTCTACTAATTTGTATAAGCTTGTGCATTTGTCTCATGAGGGGAATAAATAACCTTTAACAACAATTGGTTAGTTTTAAGACAAATATAAAAAATTGAAAAGAACACAATGTTATTAGCTTATTGAAATTAAGCTTTACAAAGGAATTTAAAAAGCATTTCAAAACATGGATAGGAGTTGTAAAAATAATATGGCTAAATCTATACATTTTATTACTCTTACAAGGAAAAGTACATAATTGAGCAAAGGATCGAGCGTTATGTATAAATGGTGTGTGCTCTATTCACACATGGAAATATAAGGATTGTATGGAAATAAGGATTGTATGAGAGGATATTTGTTACACATTAAGAGTAAGGTGAAATGAATTAAATACACTTGAAGTTATTCTAGTCATATAAGCTATTCCAAAACACCATGAGATTGGCATATCCAACTATTATTATCCACATATACAAAAGTCACGTAGAGGGAGGAGAATGTCCTAAAGAATACCTAACAACACCTAAGTCTCCATCCTTTTATATTTATCACAAATATTAATTGCATTCTATTATATAATGATTATGTGCTCCTCTAATATATTACCAATTACTTAGTTTTAAGTCAATTTTATAATGTGGTCAATTTTGATTAATACTTGAAAACATTTAAGAAATTAACTTATCAAATTCAATCACCCATGTTATATTTGCATAGTTCCTCTTGGTTATGATGTCCCATCGTTGATGGGATGTAATGAAAGAATTCTCACCTGCCTTAATTGCAAAGTTGGATGTTGAAATTAATGAAAGTATTTACTAAATTGAGAAAGTGTTATTTGATGGAAGAAGATTTAGGAAGGCACATATTCTAGTGGTGGAAGTGGACTTAGCAACTAGAATGTCTTCTCAAAATCAAAATTTTTACTTGGCTCACATTATCCAATAGGATTCTCACTTAGGATAATGAGCAAAAAAGGAGTTGGAATGGTCCCAACATATGTCTCTTCTGCAGGGAAGAATGGGGATTTGTTGATCATCTTCTAATCTTATGTCTTTTATCTAAAGCTATCTAAAAATAATTGTTGCAAATTATTAATGAAAGGAACACAGGGGATACAAATACATGGTTGGATTGTTTTCAGTCATGGATAGTCGACAAACCACTCGGAAGGACCATAGCGATTTCCCTTGCTATGTAATTTGGGGACTATGGCTCTCAAGGAATTATATGATATTCCAAGAAAAAAAAAGACTACAAGCCCAGTTTCTCATAAGATCAAACTCTACTATAGGGAAAGCTGGAATACACTTAAACAAGAGACAAATAAGATTCTAAAAGAGCATGTAATTGGTACTACTAAAACTTAGGGATTCTTTGATGGAGCATGACAAGAAACTCTAGGTTTGTGTGGGGCTTTGACAATTATCTTCCTTAACAGTTGACATTATTTTTCTCTCAAATGTGGTGTAGGTCTTGGCACTAACAATCAAGTTGAATTGTTTGCGTTATGGATTTTGTTGAAATATGCTATAAAAAAAATCACCAAGCATTTTCAGGTACTGGGGGACTCTAAACTATTGATGGACTAGGAAAATGATAAATGCCAAATTACAAATTTGGATTAAATCCAATTATGCACAGAGTCTAGGAAGTAAATACCTAGTATGGATTTATCTCTTTTTCTCACACTTAGAAGGATCTCAATACAAAGACAGACTTTCTCTCAAAGGCAATCCTCTTATTGCAGGAAGGGACTTTGGTAATTCAAGAAACAAAGGGAGAGGTGATCTCTAGTGAATCCTAAGTCTCCCTTATATGAGCCTGCATGATTTAGGAAGCTTAATTGTTTAGGGGTATCTGTCAAAAAGTGTTTCTAGGTGTAGATCTAAGGAATTTTTATTTTTTATATGGAAGAATGTAATATGTAGGCACAAGATAGGGCTGAAGACATTTATTGACTTTGAAAGGGAGTTGAAAGGCTTGCTAGTGTATATTTTGATTTCACTCGTGTGTGTGTGTGTGTGTGTTCAAAAATGCATTCTTTGCTCCAATAGAGAATAAAAAAACATGCTCTTCAAGCCTTATAGCCACTTTACAAGTGAATGGGTTTAAACATATAGTTTTCCCATACATACTATAGATCATCAAGAAATTGAAGGTTCAAGTTATGTTGACCTTAAGAGATTACATATATCGATCCTAACCTCCTCATATATCACTTACAAAAATAACATGACCCTAATGTATTCAATATAAAATATTATTGTTTTCAAAATCATCAAAATACAATATAAAGAACCACATACATAATTGAGAATATCATCAAACCATAAATATAAACTAGATTGTATACTAATGCTCAAGTGGAAATTCCATCCACACATGGAATCCCCCAACAAAGCTAACCAAATGCTAGTGTTAATCCACTTTTTGACATAGCATATGCAATGGTGTTCATGTCTCGATGCACATGAGTAAATATATCTCTCTCGTGAAGTTGAACAACAAGTATGAGTAGTGTAATATCCTGCGTATCAAGTTGTTTATTCATCCACTTGATAACCAAAAGGGAATTTGCATAGATCTGGAGCTTATCTATTTCATTTTGTATAACTATCTTTAGTCAACATCTCAATGCCATAAATTCACCATAGCTATCAGTACCTCTTCCCAGTTTTGCTTTAAATTGAAAACAGTAACTATATGAAACATATCAAAAGTCTCCCATACTGCAAGTTGAATCAAGCCCATCAAAATATCCCCAAGGAATAGTCTTGTCAACCAACACCTCACCAACCAGTTTAAGAATGTCAAACTTTGAATATGATTTTAACTATTCATAGATAACACATACTTGAGCAATAAATTAAAATGTATGCATATTTCTATTGTAAAAAAATAAGGCATTACATGCAATCCAAATATCCCACAAAACCAAGAAATGTATAATTTTGAATTTCTTCAATTCTTGCCTATCATACCAAGACTTTAAACAATTTTCAACACATGACCGAAGCTAGGCATCATTACGACCCATACAAAGACCCAAATCATTTCATATCTACTAATAAAAACCATAGTTAATAAAAAATTGAGCAATAGTTTATGCTAGTTACTTACACATAATACATATACTAGGAACCTCCTTATTACATTTTTGAAGCATCTTCCAAATAAGAACCCTATTTTTTAATGCTAGCCACATAAACAATTTTGTCTTCATTGGTTCTTTATTCTTCTAGATTTTATCCCACCACCAATTAATTTCCTAGTGTGCATCATTCTTTAGTGCCCTATAACCCAATCTACCAGTATAGCTCCCTCCAAAATTATCTTTTGCCCACACTAGCTCATCGAGATCCTCTCTTAATCTAATGTTTTCTCTATGAGACTTAGAGGAAAAATTATTCCATAATTGTACTTGGTCACCCATCAAACTAAATCTTGAGTAGGAAACCAACCTTGATGCCAAATGTTGGTAGTAGTGGGATCTCCAACCAGATTTAATGTAGGATGACATAATTATTGAAGTTTGTGAATCAAATAAAAAGAATAAATGCCTCAAAATTGCATCCCATGATAGCATCTACTCCAACCCTCGCCTAATATCCATCTCCATCTTCCAAGCCAAATAAGGCCCAATAATTGGAAAAGCAAGGACCAATGTTTTCCATTGATTATAAAAATAGTGATGCTTTGCCTCTCATTTATGATCCAATCCATTAGATACCTTGAAACAATATATTTCTGAATGGTGATCTTTCAAAGGCTCTCCTTTGTGATAAAGTTCCATAGTGTTTTTGCAGCAAGGGAAGTACCCAAAACATGTATATTCTTTAATCCCCTTCCTCCCTCATCCTTTGGTTTTGATATTAGAGACCACACACACACATGAACACGCGTGCACACACACACACACACACACACACACACACACACACACACAGTGGCATGTGTGAGGGGGTCATACTAGACCTTTATGTAAATCTAGTATCTTCCTATACTTGGGGATCATGAGATGACAAATAACCAAGTTGAATCTCTTGCTTTGTGGAAAGGACTAATAATAGTCCAATAAATGAGACTTTAGAACATTATGGTGTTACAAGTTCAATGATGATCATTTGTCATATGATTACCAAATCTCTTCCACATGAACCTCAACTCAAAAGGCTTATATCTAGAGTTCATAGTCCATTGGATAACTTTGAATCAATAGAGTTATATCATATCCTCCAAGTGTTGACCTCTACAATGAACAACATGGCTAATAAAAGCTACAATATCCCTTATGGAATGGATTGGAAAAAAACGGTTCTTGGTGCCAACCCATCTACCCTAAGCATCAAACCATTTTTATGTCATAAAATCTCATGTCACACTCGACAAGTGTCATAACCAAACTTGCATGCATTTTCAATTTAATGGTAGTATCTCCATTCATGTCACAGACCTGACTACGTGTAACTCAATCAATTTGAAAGGATTCTAGATTGGAAAGATGTATGTGTGTGGGTTAATTGCTTTATTCCTCCACTCTTTAAGGTCATTTGTTTGTGCTTTTCAGAGGGGACTTCTTTGTAAGAGCTTCAATGGTCTCTATCTCACGTTTTCTTGGAGTGTTTTTCACATCTAAGGGTCTTGAGTTCCTCCTTATTGTTCTTCCATGTCACTTTGTGATTTCTTGAGGGGAATTATTTTCAAAAAATTTGATAGCTTTTGCTTGGAGTTTTGTTTTGTGCATTTTTCAACCCCTCGTGGCTTTGGGAAAATTTTACGTTGTTCATTCTGCTATGAATCTTTGAAAGGTATTATTTTTGGGGTCTTAGGTATATTATGCTTGTTGACTTTTACTCAGTGTCTTGTGTTTGGACTTTTGGATTTCCTCACTAGTCCATGCACCACCCTTAGTCTTTTACTTGCACTAGAATTTTGCATGGTGATATAGGGCAGGCTCTTCAATATATGTTCCTTCACAAAAATTCTTGGTGTTCATGAAGCCTGTTATAGGGTTAAGCCAACAAGGATCTTAGGGGAAAAGATGGTGAATTGACATTAGCGTCCAAACTGGTATGCTCTTTGTGAACATTCAAAGATGAAAATGTCAATTCACAAACGTGAGTTCCACTGTGATGACAGTCAAGAAGATGTTTCACTAGTTATGAGGAGATGGGAGAAATGGAGAAAGGGTTGGGAGTTGAGCTATGTCAGGGACCTCAAGGTAATATGAAAACAGTTGGAAATTATGAAAGCTCAACTAGAGAGACATCAAGGTAAATTGGTCTTGATGGAAGTAGGATAAGAATACAATAAGGAACAACTTAAGGAAGAAGCATCAAGAACCAAGGAGTTGTAGAATAAAGTTTTACACTTGGAATTGGAATAGAGTTATGGGTTCAAATAATTAAGAAACTTTGTATCTCCAAAAGCTTCAGTGGATTCCCCTAGGCAAGATTGAGTGGTTGCAATAGAGGAAGATACATTGGAGCATCATATTGGGCAAATTGGAAAGCAATATCTTTCTTTCCTAGCATCAATAATAGGTGAGGAGAACAACACCTATTGTGGGTATAGTTAAAAAGATATTATGCTCTTTTAAAATGTTTTACAAGTATGTTTTTTGTTTGGGATAGTTTGTAAGGCATTACACAAGCCAAGTAGTGAGCCCTATAATTATAATTTTGAGTATAGGAGAAACAAGTAGCAATTTTTGGACATTTTGAAGTATTTGGAAGTGTTTTGGACAATATCATTTCCATTTTTTTGTATTAAAAAGCTAGATGGTAAGGCCAAAACCACCCTTTTATATTAATACAAATTGTGGTCTTTTTTTTGTGTGTAAACACACACACACACACAACATCATTCATATGTGTCTATGTGTGTGTGATTATGATATGTATACACATCATTCTCTCTCTCTCTCACACACACACACACACACACACACACACACACACACACACGATAATGATGTGTATATATCATAATCTCTCCCTTTGACACACACATATGAATGATGTTGTGTGTATGTGTGTACATATGAATGATGTGTATATATGTGTATGTGTCTATATATATTGCGTACATGCGCATGCGTGCGCGGACACACACACACACACACATTCAATGGTCAACAACTTGATGGAGTGATATGTATGCACATTTAGATTCTATATTGCATTTGACTATTTGGCATAATAGATCTAGAGAGATAGGTTTTAACGTTTAACTTGTTACAATATCTGTTATTGCTGGCAATTAAAATAGAGTGCACTTGAATCCATTGTTGGGTAGTAGCCCTGACGTCATCAACAAATAGACCAAGTAGTCAAGTTTTGAATCAAATTTGAATAGAGATTGAGAAGCTTTGAACTCAACATTGACATAGTTATTGTAGATACACCACATTTTTAATTTAGTAGAGAAGCTCTACGTTGATGAGATGGACGGGGTATGGCCTACAATTTACAGATGTAGATTGATTGAGTGTTGCGTATGCACATTTAGATTATATAGTGCATTGTCTATTTGACATAACATACCTAGAGAGTTGGGTTTTAGCATTTATATTGTTAGAGTATGTGTTATTGTTAACAATTAAAATAGAGTGCACTTGAATCCATTGTTGGGCATTGGCCTTGGCACCATAAGCAAATAAACCAAGCAATCAAGTCTTGAAACTAAATCTGAACAAAGATTGAGAAGCTTTGAAATGAATATTGACAAAGTGATCACAGAGACATCAAATTTTAATTTCCATGGAGAAGGTCCATGTTAACAAGATGGACAAGCCAGAAAAATACTATTTACAATTCAATTACCTACCCCTTTTACTTTATGTTGAGTGTGCCATAATGTTGACATAGAAGTTTGATTGGATAAAAGTTTCATTCACATGGATTTGTTGACTTTGGATTGATCAATTACAATGTCTATGTGGTATCAAAGATGAAATGCCATGCTTTGTTTCTAATGACCAATCCAGGCAAGCAAAGTGTGTCCAAAGACCCTCAACCCATGTCAAGCTCCTTCATAAGGGATTAAGGCTTGTAGAAAAGCTATTGCGCTCAATAAAAAACTAGATAAGGAATGATGACACTTAACATATTATTATCCTTAACTATAACATTGTGGAGGGCTAGTGAAATTCCACTTCTAACTTGTAGAAGCTCATGTATTTTCGTCACGAGGGGAATAAATAACCTTTCACAACAATTGGTCATATTTAGGACAAATACAAAGAAGTTAAAAGAACACAATGTTATTAACTTATTACAATTAAGCTTTACAAATAAATTTCAAATGCATTTCAAAAGATGGACAGGAGTAGTAAAACAAAATGTTCGGGTACACAGGGTATTACCAAAGGACCGAACACCAAGAGCAACCACTTCACACAAACAGATCACAGAACAATACACCGATGTTTTGACGTGGTTTAAACCCTCTTGAGGGAAACACTCCATGGCCCTGGCCAAATAGCTTCTACGGGACAATTTATTATGCAAAGAAAGAAAGTTACAAATGAGCTTCTCATAATCGATCAACTAAACAATGACCCTCCATGCTCTTTAAATAGAGATCATAGACCAATCGGGTGTTAAGCCACGGATCAAGGTTAGGTATGATCTAAGAGAAGTTGAGCCGTCGGATCACTCTATGTCGAGAACATATCGTGATCGTCAGATTAAGTATTTACAAATGCATACTAATGCATACTAAAGAAACACACTATCTCTAACGGATATATTACACAAGTTGATCTTAACTAACTCCTAAGTGTCTAAATATCCTAACATCCCCCCTTAAGAACAACTTGGGATATGATTGAAGGATTTACAAAAGTGACACTATTAGGAGAAGGAAGGAGGCATTAGAGCCTATCCCCCCTTAATGACAAGTTCCTGAACTCCTAACATAGATCGAAGTTTAGAAAACTTCGCTTTTGTAAGAGACTTGGTGAAGATGTCTGCAACTTGATCATCTGTAGGGCAAAAGAGCACTTCAAGAACACGATCATGAACAAGATTTCTGATGAAGTGCATATGTAGCTCAATGTGTTTGTTGCGTTGACATAGAACTGGATCTTTGGCAAGCTTGCTGGCACTTTTATTGTCACACCAAAGTGGAGTAGGCTGCTGCTGCTCGAATCCAAACTCTAAAAGGATATGTCGAAGCCATAAAGCTTCTTGACTGGCATTAACTACGACTCGATATTCTGCTTCTGCTGAAGAAAGAGCAAGAGCTTGTTGTTTCTTACAAGCCCAAGTGACAGGTCCAGATCCCAGACTGAAAACATAACCTGTAGTAGACTTTCGATCATCAGGATCGCCGGCCCAATCTGAATCAGTGAAACCAACCAACAAAGGTTTCCCCCCTGTACTGTATTGAATCCCAAACTGAAATGTACCTCGAATATATCGAAGTATTCTTTTAGCTGATTTCTAGTGACTTTCATGAGGTGTCTGCATATAACGGGCAACACGACCAACGGCAAAGGAAAGGTCAGTACGAGAATGAGTCAAGTATAAGAGACTACCAACAAGCTGATGATACAAGGTGGCATCGACTTCAAATGAAGTACAAGTGGCAGAAAGTTTGACTCTAGACTGGAAGGGAGAAGGGGCTGGTGTACAATCTTCTATGTGAAAGCGACGAAGAAGGTCACAAGCATACTTAGACTGAGAAAGAAAAATTCCTTCTTTGGTATGCAGGACTTGGAGACTAAGAAAATAATGCAAATGTCCTAAGTCTGACATTTCAAAATTTTGTTTAAGACTGGAATTCACATGGGTTATAAGCTTAGGGTCACTACCAGTAAGAATAAGGTCATCAACATATAGAACAAGTATGATGAGATGGTTTCCTACTTTCTTGGTATAGACATTGCGGTCAGAATGGCATTTAGAAAAACCAGTGTCAAGGAGAAAGTTATCCATTTTGGCATACCAAGCTCTAGGATCTTGCTTAAGGCCATATAAGGATTTCTTAAGGCGGCAGACAAGGCTAGAGTTATTCTGAACATATCCAGGAGATTGTTCCATGTAAATTTCCTCCTGTAAATCACCATGTAAGAAGGCAGACTTGACATCCATTTGATGGACTTCCTAGTTATGTAAGGTTGCAAGGGAAAGAACAAGGCGGATGGAGTTCATTTTTGCGACGGGAGCAAATGTTTCATTGTAGTCAATCCCTTCAACTTGGGAAAAACCTTTGGCAACTAACCTTGCCTTAAGTCTTTCAACACTTCCATCTGATGCATACTTAGTTCTGTAGACCCATTTACATCTGACAAGTTTTCTTCCTTTTGGAAGAGGTACAAGATCCCAAGTATCGTTTGCCATTAAGGAACGATATTCTTCATCCATGACTGCATCCCAATCTGGATTCCCTGAAGCTTCTGCAAAAGTTTTTGGATCATGATTCTCGGAAACTTGAGCCAAAAGAGAAGAGGCTCGCTGAAACTAAGAATGTGTTCGACGTTGATCTCTAGGATCACCGGCAAGATCACCAGTTACTTCACATGTTGAACGGACCCATCGAGGAAGCACTTGTGCTGGTGCAACTGGAGGAACATGAGTAGGCGGAGGTGGATTTTCATCCTCACTGTCATCATCAGAAATTGGAGTTGGAAACCTATCAAGGAAGTTGGAAGAAGAAGAAGAAGGCACAAACGCCGGATCAGGCTCGCAGGCCAAAGATGGCATAATCGCTGAGTTAGGTTCGTAGGCCAAGAGATTTTAATCAAATTTAACATCTCTTCTAATGATTATATCATGAGAATGTGGTTAAAGAAGTCTATAACCTTTTACATCTTCAGAATATCCAACAAATATGCACTTTTCACTTTTAGGCTGCAATGCTTTCCGTTTTTCATCCAGAATGTGAGCCCATGCTTCACTACCAAACACACGGAAGTGACTTACATCAGGTTTAGTTTTACTCCATGCTTCTTCTGGTGTTATACCTTGTAATACTTTAGTGGGGGTGCGATTAACTATGTAATTTGCACAATTAATGGCTTCAGCCCAAAATTGAAGACTTAGTCCCTTAGATTGGATCATACAATTAGCGATTTCTTTTAAAGTGCAGTTCTTCCACTCAGCTACACCATTTTGTTGTGGTGTATATGGAACCGTGTGCTGTTGTTGGATGCCTTGTTCAGTGCAGAAAGTAGTGAACTTTTTGTTAACATATTCTCCTCCATTGTCAGATCTTAACTTAATAATTTGATAACCAAATTGTTTTTCAACAAGGGCCTTGTAGGCCAAGAACATGTTAAATACTTCGCTCTTAAGTTTTAGGAAATAAACCCAAGTGCGTCTGGTGTAATCATCAATGAAAGTTAAGAAATATTTGAAACCAGAAAAGGAAGCAAATGGAAAATGACCACACAAGTCACTATGCACAAGCTCCAAGGGAACCGAGGCATGCCAAGAGGCACGTTTATCAAAACTGTCCCGATGATGTTTTCCGAGTACACAACTGGAACAAACACCATCCCTACAAGATACCATCGGAAGACCTGTCACCATATTGTCTTTACATAGTTGTTGCAATGAGCGATAATTTAAGTGACCAAATCGCTCATGCCAAAGTTTGCTCAAGTTATCACTATGAGCAACAAAAACTGAAGGGAAAGGTGATGACCCAAAGTTGTTAAACTTGTACAACCTGGTAATATCATCAACAATTCTGGTAGCTAGGACCTGTTGAAGATCTTTAAAATCCATGATTACAACTTGGTGAGGTGTACAGGTCACAGTTTTACCTTCACCAGAATGAGTGATCTGATAGACTGATAACAAATTGTAGGAAATTCTTGGAACACATAGTACATCACTAAAATGACCATTATCTACTAGAACTATTCCAGCTCCTACAACACTTAGAGATCTATCATCACCAACAAATATTTGTTTGGTGTTACATTCATGCATAGTAGAAAAGATGGCTTGATCCTTAGCCATATGATAAGATGCTCCAGAATCAATGAGCCATTCATTTGAAGTAGAAGAAAAAGATGCATTATAAGAATAACCAGAAGCACAAAGTGCATGTCCATGAGAGGCAGATTCTGAAGGCGAATCTAGGCTGATGTGGTGCTTCTTCATTGTTGCTTCCAAGGCTGCCATCTTTTTGAAACACTTAGATTCATCATGATTATCTTTCCCGTAATAGTTGCAATGACGCTCAGTCTTCTTTCCTTTTGGCTTGGATCCTTTGTCATTTTTTAAAGAAGGAGCTAACTGAGAGGGTTTTGGACCCTTGTTTGACTTATTATTGCGAAAATTTTGTTTCTTGGGACGCTTGAACTTTTCTTTCTGTTGGGACAATAAGGCTTTCCCAGATGTATCTGCATTGTTGATTATTCCAAGATGAATGAGTTTATCTTGCTCTCTAATCAAGGAATCACAAAAGGATTCAAGACTAGGCTCTTGATAACTAGTTGCATTCAATGATTCTTTCATGGAGTAAAATGTAGATACAAAAACAGAATATGCAGGTCCAAGTTTGGAAAGAATATGATAAATGCATTGTTTGTCTTCCTTCTTAATCTTACATTCTGCACATAAGAGTTTAACATTTTTGTACTTAGATAAATAATCTTGAATGCATGAAAAGTCACTTGGATTTAAAGAAATCAACTCATTTTCGAGTTGGTGACTTCGAATTTCATTGTGTTTACCAAACACAGATTCCAACTTGTCCCAAGCAACATCAGGTTCATCAATTCCAGATATGTGGAATCGCAAATCAGTAGAGATTGACATCCCAATCAATCCACGAGCTTCGTCACATCTATTTGCCCATTTTATTTTCTTATCATCATCAGTGGGTTCTGTTTCTTTCCCTGAGGTAATTCTAAAAAGTCCCCTACTTCGTAGAACATCTTCCATACGAAATTTCCATGAGAAATAGTTGGAATTGTTACGTAGAATATCACAAGGGGCGGCCATATTTGTAAATTAATGGCTATAAAAGCAGAAACCAATAGTTTGGATGTGAAGAGCTCGAAAAAATAGGCGGTTTAAAAAAAAACGGCACTGAAAACTGACTCTGTATGATGAAGTTATGCTTGAACAAAGAAATTGTTGAAGATGTCCCCAATAGTGGCGTGGCAACTAGAAAATGTCCAGTAAAAAAAAAAAAAAACCCTCTTCCCAAAATGAACTTTTTGACAATCACTTTACAAGAAAGTAGCTTTAAGTGAACCACTTTTGTAAAATAAGTGATTTCACTTTTACAATGATATTACTTTTAAATAGTGCAACAATAAAAAAGAACTTAAGTGACTCACTTGTATTTTTATTTTTTATTATTTAAGTGAGATACACTTTTACAATAAAGTAACTTGAAAATAGGAATTGCATGCACTTTTTTTTTTTTAAAGTAACTTTATAAGACTTGAACTCAAGACCTAATAAGAATTTAAGCAACTTTGAACCAAGTGAGCTAGATTAAAATGTATGTAAAATATGGAAATAAGGAAGGGGGCTTCTTTTTTTTACTCTTCTTGCTCGGTTTGCGTGCTTGCCATTTTTCCTGCAAAACACACTATAAATCGAAACAAAAAAACTTTTTCACACTTCTGGAATTAGATCTTGTTAGTTTGCCCGGAAAGTCTATGTTTTATCTCTGTTTCTGATTTGCCGAGATCGCGCAAGGTGCACGGCAAAGAGCATACGCAGCTGAGAAAAACCCTTTCCCTTTCTGTTTCTGATTTGCCGAGATCAATCAAGGTGCACGACAAAGAGCATACGCAGACGGGAAAACAACAATCCGAACCCAAAAAAATCTAACAGTAAAAAATGATAAATATGAGATTTTTTTATTTTAAAAACAGAAAAAATAAAAAAATGCGTCATTGTAACATTATACCTTCAGATCTGATGAAATATGTGTTTTTGGAGCAACCGGGAACCGTTTTCGATCAAATGAAAACTATTTCCCAATGGAAACGACGCTCTAGACGCAATGGAACACCTCTCACAACCCATAAATGCATAGAAATAACAAAACTAGAAACTCTTTCGAGTTTCGGCAACAACAGTTCAAGATCTAGATCATAACCGGAAGCGGCTATTCATAAATGCTCTGATACCATGTTCGAGTACACAGGGTACTACCAAAGGACCGAACACCAAAAGCAACCACTTCACACAAACAGATCACAGATCAATATATCAATGTTTTGACGTGGTTTAAATCCTCTTGAGGGAAACACTCCATGGCCTCGGCCAAATAGCTTCTACGGGACAATTTATTATGCAAAGAAAGAAAGTTACAAATGAGATTCTCATAATCGATCAACTAAACAATGACCCTCCATGCTCTTTAAATAGAGATCATGGACCAATCAGGGGTTAAGCCACGGATCAAGGTTAGGTATGATCTAAGAGAAGTTGAGCCGTCAGATTACTGTATGTCGGGAACATATCGTGACCGTCGGATTAAGTATTTACAAATGCATACTAAAGAAACACACTATCTCTAACAGATATATTACACAAGTTGATCTTAACTAACTCCTAAGTGTCTAAATATCCTAACACAAAATATAACACAATTTATATAATTGATTACAATTGCGAGAAAAAAACACATAATTGAGCAAATACCTAAGCATAATGTAGACATATTTTATGCTCTTTTCACACATGAAAAAATAATTGTACGAACATATATTTACTACACCTCAATTATTATTATTCACATACACCTATGCCACATAAAAAGGAGGAGAAAGTCAAACATCCTACTAGAAAAAAACCTAATAAAACCCATCTCTTTATCATCTTATATCTATCACAAAATATAATTATATTTTATACAAATAGTGATTATGTAATCTTCTAATATATTCTTAATAACTTAATTTTAAATATATCTACGAACAAATTAATTATATTATATACACATGAATGAATAATTAAATGCTTTTCCAATATATATTACTTAATTTTAAGTCAATTTCATGATGTAATCAATTTTAATTAATTTCTATAACACTTTAGATTTTCAAATTTAATCAACCATGTTACCCTTTGCATAGGTCCTCTTGATTATGATGTCTCATCCTCGATGGGATGTGATGTAAGAATTCTCACCTACCTTAATTCCAAAGTAGGATGTTGAAGTTCATGTAGGAATCTATTCAATTGAGAACTTTATTTATTATAAAGTACTTTTATTTAAAAATAAACAAAAGAAGTGTAAGATGATTTGGTGGTGGTTTGCCTTAGTTGGTATTGTACGTTAGCTAGGAACCTAGAAACCAATTAAGGGAATACTGTCCTTAAAGAAATTGCCACTTGCCATCATCTCTATGGATGCTGGAATTAGGAAGGACATTGGAATCATGCACTCCACAAGGAAGGTGGGGTTTCATTCACAAGGACTTCACATGTCTTGCAAGAAAGGTTCATATAAGGAATTTGGAACTTGTTTGTTGGGCAATTTCATCCTATTTTGAAGTTTATATATATATATATATATATGATGTGATGTTTGTTTGGTAATTTAATTTAATTTAAAGGTTATATGTATGTATGATGCGATGGAAGATTAGGTCAAATTTTATAATCGTAAAATCAATAAAAAACAATAAAAAATATTTACCATTAAATATATTTGAATAATTTTAAATTAAAATGTTATATATATAATCAATTACACATTATTAAAATATATTATTTTTTATACAAAATTATTAACCAAAATACTATGTAAATAAAAATAACATTTACATGTTCAATAAAAAACAAAGTAGTTATGATTTTGATGTAATCCTCGTTGAAAATCAATCAAAACTTGATTTCTGATTTCTTCTACCTAATGCTTATCATAATCTAGACAGCTTTTCAAGTAAAAATCTTACAAATATGAATATAGAAAACTTAACCCCCATAAATTCAACATCCCATGATATATGACATGGTACGCAATTCCTTTTTATCCATTCTAACAATCCAATCCAACAAAAACATTTACAAATTTTGTCATATTCTAACAATCCAATCCAACAAAAACATCTACAACTTTTGTCATATCGAGAAATCGAAACCCTTTAGATACATACGATGAAATTATTGAATTGTAACAAAATGTCATCACATGATTATGATAAGATACATGATTACATGTTAAAATGGTCCATGAAACATGATATCAAATTTCTTAATTTTTTTAATATTAAAATTAAAAAAAACATTTATTAATTTAAGCATATAGAGTGTAGGTGTGAAGGGTCTAATCAAATTTCTTAATTTTTTTAATATTAAAATTAAATTTTTTTATTATTAATTTAAGCATATAGAGTATAGGTGTGAAGGGTCTAGTTTGATAGATGGATTTATTAAATTTAGTTTTTTTTTTTATGTTTTATGTTTATTTATTTATTTATTTTAAATGTATTATTGTGTATATAATCATTAATATTAGTATAATTATTTAATTTGTTGATGAATATTGATAGATCACAAGTTAAGTGCCAAGATCAAGTTATCTGTTCACAAGTTAAGTGACACGATTAAGTTATCTTTTACCACTTACCAATTATTCTAATTGTTTATTTCAAATTTGAAACGATGACCATAAAATCAATCTAGAAAATATACTTTGTCTCATCTTCCTGCAATCTAGGAAAAACGTACTTGCTAGTCTACCCCAAATTCTAAATTATAAACATCTATGCATTTTAAGGTTAAAACTATCCACTCTTCATTTCATCCTTATAAGAATATCTACTAATCAAACTCTTTTATAAGTTTATCTTCATAAGCTATCAAGAGAAAGCAAAAAAAAAACGAAAAAAAAAAAACATATTTTTATATTTATTACCAAAATACTTAGTGAAAAGGAAAAATTAGAAATTGAAACTTCAAATATTAGGGATTCACATACTAGGAGCAAAAGAGATTGTGCTTAGGATAAAAGACAACCAAAACGCCCTGCTTTTTCGGCTATTTTGGGTCCAAAACGGATTAAAATTCTGGCTAGAAATTGGTATTTTCTCATTTTTGTAATTTCAGTAATTGGGATTGCTTGTTCTAAACTAATTGCCCAATTTTAAAACTACCTAGATGACCGAAATTTCGATTTTGGCAAAAGTTCCTCTACCGGATTTCGACAAGTCGAAGGCGTTTTGGTTAGCCCTTATACAGCTCCAAGAGATAAAAATAAGGTGGAACAAAGTATATACTTGAAAAGCTTCTCCAATGCAAAGTTTAAATAAAAGAGAAACATTTTCTAGGTATTTTTTTATTATAAATAGTTTGATTAATGTTGAAAAATCAAAATCTCTTTTGAGTACTTTTTTGGATAGCATTTTTTGAAACTGTAAATATGATATAAGAGATAATTAAATTTTAAATAATGTTAAATCTAAATTTTAATTAATCCTATTAACTAAAAATAAGAAGTATTATGTGGGTGATCCAAATGTATACTCCAATTTAATAATATTTTATATTCATTTTATATGAATGATGTAAATGTATATTCCATTTTAATAGCATTTTATATTCATTTTATATGGATGAACTAAATGTATACTCCAGTTTAATAACATTTTATATTCATAATATTTTTGCAAACTTAAAATTTTCAATTTAGGTGAATATAAATTGAAGAATACTAATGTAAAACTATTTGTAGATAATTTTTTATGACTTTATTTTATTATAATTGGTTTGATTAATTTTAAGAAACTAATTTTTTTTATAAATATTTTTAAGGAAATAATCTTTAAAATAAGAAGTGTAACTAAGCCTTAAATTAATGGGTAAATATTAAGTTGACATTTGTGATAACAACTAGCTGTCCTTAATACCACATTATCGCTAAGTTATGATAAATTTTACTATATTAAAAAAACAAAAAACAAAAATGTGTATCTTTAAGTTTTTTTCTAATTTTTGACTTCATACCACCCTTGAAAAAGATTCCATAATAATTAAATACAAATAAGAAATACATAAAACATAATTAATATGTGAATGATCCAAATACATACCCTTCAAATTTAATAACATTTTATATTCATAATATTTTTTAAATTTAAAATTTACAATCTATTTATTTATATAAAAATAAATGAAATATCAATGACAAAAATGTTAAAATGTAGGTTATGTATTTTTTTAACGCAAAGAAACATCAAACACAATTTTTTTTAAACATGTAAACCCATTCTTTAAATGTAATAAAAAGATACCTTATATTTTTTTAAATATATAAAACATAAAAACCCATACCATACCATACCAACTGAGTGTAAAAACTGAACCATACTATACCAACCCATGCATCCATCCACGAAGTGTGAATATTCTATTGGAGGAAGGTAGGAATGAAATTGGAAATATGTGAAGAGGTCCAAGAACCCACCAACTCCCTTTAAAAAAAGGCAAAAAAATAAAATAAAAGATTAGTTAGCAAAACAACCTAACCTTCTTTTTTATCACCAATTTCTCTCTGAAACATTCTCTGAGCCTGCTTGCATTGTAAAGAGTGTCAAAGGGACAGAGCCCTCCCAATCGAAGGACAGGGCCTTGCTTTGGGACGCCCGTCGCGCCGTCCGGCCGTCCCCTCGCGAATCCTCCTGCAAATTTTCCTGTCACGATGCCCTGCCCTGTCTGAGTCTGGGAGCTTCGATTCTCCCAGGAATTCTCCGTTCTTATGACAGAATTCCTTCCCCGTCACAATTACGCCGCGATGGCCGTGGAATCAAACGGCTTCGCATTCAAGAGCCCGTCCGACCTGTTACTCTCCTCTCCTCGTAACCCCACCGGTAAGGCCGGCGCCACTGAAGGAAAAATTCCGACCGGAATCCCCAAACCCCACTCAATCGGCAAGGAGGAGGCCGCCGGCAATGGTAGTAACAATCCGTCCAGTGCCGATCACGCCGGCGGCGACGGCAGCGACGGCCAGGACAAGACGCCCCGCCTCCCTCGCTGGACGAGGCAGGAAATTCTGGTCTTGATCGAAGGCAAAAGAGTAGTCGAGAGCCGCGGCAAAAAATCCAGGGTAACCGTTGATGGGCAGAACGGCCAGGTAAATACCGAATCCAAATGGTCTTCAATTTCATCTTATTGCAAGCGGCACGGGGTAAGTAGGGAGCCCGTCCAGTGTAGAAAACGGTGGAGTAATTTATCTGGGGATTATAAGAAGATCAGGGATTGGGAAAACAGTCATGTTGAACAGCAGTCCTTCTGGGCCATGAGGAACGACATCAGACGGGAAAATAAGCTCCCGGGGTTTTTTGACAGAGAAGTCTACAGCATATTAGATAGGTTCATTGGGAAACAGGATGGGGGTAAAGAGACGATCAGGGTGATGCAAGAACCCATCTTCGACAGCGGGCGGCCTTGTGGTGGTGGCGAAGATAATCTGTTTTCTGATTTTGAGCATTCTGCCGAGGAGGAAGTTGCAGGCAGCCCCGACAAGGATGCAGCGGCGATGCTCGACAGCCCCACTACCACGGCTGCGACGCCACCCCAGCTCTATCGGCACGGTAAGTTGTATTTTTCTTCCGGTTTTCTTTTACGCACCCGTGTTCTCATCATGCCTTGGAAAGTCCGCACGAACATGAATTAGATGAGCTATGCTTTGATCAATTGACTTGTGGTGTTTATACTATAAAAGCATAGCAGCCATAAATGGTTTGGCTAAATCAACCAAACTAACAATTTTCATAGAATAGTTTTCATAATTCAGCACCACACTGGAACCGTAGTTATAAAGTTCGAATTCTAATATGGTTAGAGTTCGTTATCGAATACGGTTACAGTTACCATACAGAATAAAATCGTTTGAAAAAATTCCAGTACCAAAAAAATGGGGAGTATGCATTTCACCAATAAAAAAAGTTTTCCAAAAAGTCGGATTCAGTTCGGTCAATGATTCGTGCACTAAACTGAATCCAAACTGAACTGACTAATTTGGCGGAACCGGATATTTGCCGAATTCCTGTTCTGAAGCTCCGATTCTGCCGAACTTGTTAACAATGCTGGTAACAAATGAGCATGTAACATTTGAGTACATCTGCGCTTGATTACTTGCCAAGTAAAGGTGCTGGTTTTTTGTGTGTAAAGAAATTCAGCTGGTTTAAGTGAGAACTGTTACATGGGGACTTTGATTGACAGTTGTTTGTGGTCAGTCATATAAATACGTCCCATTTGGTCTAATTATTTACATGGAAAGTATTAATGCCCTTGTGAAGCAATGACAAGTAGGCTGCATTTATTGTTGTGAAATGGCGGATTATGTCTAAAGATGGCCTTCTACGTTAAGCACTTCATGGATATGAGGGACAGGTTCATTTTTTGGCCCCATTACACACTCAGCCATTGGGTGAATGCTCTTTGTATTCCTCTGGGCCAGTTCAGGGTGGGCCCTCATAGACTTAGAATGGAGACGGATCACCAGATTGACTGATCTGAATGGATCTTCCATGTGTGCCATATTAAGGAGGTTGGGATTGAGGAGCACTCCATTTTCCATTGTCTTGTTTACTACGAGATCCGAGGGTAGTTCCACTGTTTTTTAGGGAGTTTCAAACTTTGAGCCTCGCCCCATCGGCACCCCTGATAACATTTTTACCAATAATTGGGCCAAAGGGAGCCTTTTCCCTTCCCTCCTTCTATCTGTGGCTCCTTCAATTCAAGTGGCGAATTGAAGGGTCGACTCAAAACCCTACCATTGAGGCATGATTTAATTTAGAGGTGTAAGAGGTAAACCAGCCAGATAGACCTCCCCCCCTCTGTATCCCCTTAGGCTAAAGAAAGGGAGCCTTATCCCTCCTTCTCTTCCATGGTGCCAGATGGCAGATAAGGGCTTGGACATGGTTTAGATGTGGTTTGATGATACATGAGCCTAGTAGATGAGTGGCTAGTTTCTTCAAGTACCTCGATTGAAGATGTTTGGTGTTATACTTGTAGGAGGCCCTTCTGTTTCACTATCTCATCCTGCAGTCGCATACACATCTTGGCCTTGCGTCCACCGTCTCAAGTGCTCCCATCTACTAGGGGCACCAAGAGGTAGATGAATAGTGATCCTATTTCCAACCCCAAATCTGTGCGGACTTGGAGGACCACCTCCAATTCCAGAAGACCCTTGAGGCATTGCCAACCCTTGTCCCATACAAGCAGTCAACCGATATCATCTAGATCATACTGATGACTCCACTCCTCTAGGTAGCAATGCATTACACAATCTAGCTCCTCTTCTACTTCTTCCTCCAAACAGACTTCTCTGTTGAGATTCCTATATTAGGAGAGATGGTTTCGGCGGACCATGACATGCTTGTACCATTTATTATCATAGAGTTTAGATCCATTCTCTTTGTACATCTCTCTCTTAGATTGATTCTCCATCTTCAAAGTTGGATTTCTAGGATTTAAGTTAGATTCATACTTTACTTTCTAAATCTTGCTTTTGATAGGAGTCATTTTAGTGCTCCCACTTTGTTTTGACATCATTTTGTACCCAACAACCTCTTTGACCTACTTTAGTGGTCATTTGTTGGACATTAATAAAATTATATTATCTTATCCACATATGTTAAGGGTTTATCTTATATGCATCATTTCACCTATTAACTCATTCAACGTGCCTTGTAACAAAGCCCCATAAGTAAGTGAAAATAAATCTTCTATTAGACAATATAATTTTTGGTTAAAAGTTGGTCCCTACTAACCATAGTAAGAAGACTTGCACGTGGAAACAAATCTTCTATTAGACGAATATAATTGTTGGTAAAAAGTTGCTCTCTACTAACCGTATTAACGGGACTTGCCAAGTATGGTGAGTACTCCACGAGTCACTCAATTTGCTGGCTTGGTGATTTGAGTTGAAACTTTTGGTAAAACTTGTTGAGTTTTGGTCTAAGTTACATGAGACTGGGACATGGGACATGAGACATGTAGATGCCCCAAATCGTAATGTTTTTGAAGATTTAGAAATAAAACTACATCAAACACACAAGGATACAGTGCATATAGAATTAAAACCTTAAATTATAGTCCATGCCATTAAAATGTATTACATAGATAATACTATAGATGGGAATGCCGACAAAAAAAAACTAGGGTAGTCAAAGAATCTCATAGCTCATTCCCCTACGTGAGCCTCTCAAAGTCAAAATCATCATTGATTCACCACCACCACTGTCATTACCATTTCCATTGTGCTCTCCTCCTTCCTTCTATTGTATATCTAGTGCAATATCTACATTTGTTGGTGTGGAGGATGACCCCTCAAGAGGATCATCATCATCAAAAGTGGTCTACTATAGGACCTATGCATTAAGATCCAAGTTGGTCGATGGCAACTCAAAGTTGTTATCCAAACACATATTATCAAGAAATACATCCCACATCTTTGTCCTTCCCTTCAACCATTCTTTCGTCATCTTGTATATAAGATGGAGGTTTGTGTGCACATTGTACATACACCAATGTTTTCGCTCTAGACTACGCAAGCCTACTTTTCTTCAAATTCAGTACATTCTCGTATGTGCTCCAAATCCTCTTGTAACAAGAGGATGAAGTAACCCGAGAGAGGAGCCTAATGGCCAACTGTTGTAGAATAGTGCATGTTGCTCCATATGCTGCTCACCAAGAACATGAATTTTGAAGTTCCCTATCTCTGATCACATCATAGCCTTTGAATCTCCCAGTGGAAGTGCAAAACTCTATGAATCCCTCCTCCATCTCATTAGGCGTGGCTCTATGCTAACATATCTTGCTTAATGCAACCTTCCTCCACTCCAAAATCTCCTTGTCCATGTGAAGGGGAAATCCAGTGTTACACGGGTACACATCCCCAAGGGTAGGAAATGCGTTTCCACGCCCCCGCACGTCTCGCAAACTTGGAAAACTCCATTGGAAACGCCCCCCCCCCCCCCCCCCCCCATGTCCCAGTTTGAAGGAAACTCAAGGAAACACGGAAGGGAAACGTTTCCCTCCTAAAAATGGCATCCCCACGTTTCCTTCGACAATTTTTAACCAAAAAATAAAAAATAATAAAAAAATTAAATGTTAAAGGACCACACAGTCCACTATTTTCCTTCTCAGCAGCCTCGATTTCATTTCGCTGTCCAAAATGGTTGTATTTCCAAATTTGTTTTGTCAGTTATAGCTTATGTATGGTTGTATTTCATTTTATTTCACTTGATGTATGTTGTAAACTTGTATTAATCTTTATATTATAAAATTAAAGACTTTAATGACTTATGCTCCAACTTTCAATTTTTATGTATTCTAATATAATTTTGGTAGTATTCTTGGTGGGGTCCCCTATGTTGAAGACCTCGATGTACCCTTCGACGTTTCCTAAAATTTGGGGGGGTACTTCTGCATATGTCATTTCTGCGTTTCCTCGCTCCCGCGTCCCCGCGTCCCGAAAACTTGGGGGAACATTGGGGAAATCTGTATGTAGGCCCATTGTTTAGCCACTCATAATTGTAATACTTGGGATTGAGTCAACCAATACGAAGGTGTACCGTTCTTCTTCCACCTGCTGATAAGAATACTCTGTATGGTGGCGGATAATATATCCGTTGATGCCCCACACCGAGGACCCTCATTCTCAGAATAATTGCCCTCACAGGCTCAATCTGTTGATGCTGATAAGAATATGGTGGCGGATAATATATCCGTTGATGCCCCACACCGAGGACCCTCATTCTCAGAATAATTGCCCTCACAAGCTCAATCGTGGAGTACCATCCCTCATAAAAATATTCCCAAGATGGCTTGGTTTGTTTTTGCAAATTGCAATAAAGAAATGATAAGGTCCATGGTCTTAATGGTAAGATTCACTTTTATCCACTAGTAATCATCCAACATTGTATCCTTGACCTTTGAAGCATTTGCATCTTGCTTTCTTGAGAAATCCTAATACTTTGAAATAACCGTGGATGCAAGAGTGGTCTTAACATCCCTTATCCTCTTAAGCATGATGGATGATGAGATAAATCATTGCATTCTTCATAAATGATAGAGGTAGGAAGGTTTTATAGATTGTGAGAGCAAGGGTATGGTCTTTTACAAAATTGTGAATATGGTGTGCATCATTAATTAACTCTCCCATCCATGTCACTTTTGAAGCAATAGATTTAAGTGCTAAATTCAAAGAATGCACATGCAAGGTGTCCAAAACATTTGTGTATATTTAGTTTCCACAATTGTGTTAGTCTTGTAAATAGGGGCATTGTTTGTGATAATTTGAACACAAGTATCAACACCTACTTTTTCAATGACTTCAATGAACAACTCAATCATATATGTTGCATCTTGCATTTTCTAGGAGCATCCATCACTTTCAAGAAGACCAGTCCATTCTTTGATGATAACATGAAATTGATGAGGGGATGGTGTGTTAAATATGTCCATCCACCATAAACAATAATAATACTTGATGATGACCATGTTGATTAACGTCTCTAGCACTTTTGCTAGATAACTTCTTTAAGAATGGAAGAGGAGCATTATCTTCCATTCTTAAAGAAGTTAACATGTCCATCAGTACTATGTAACTTTTGTTACATGCTACTGCCACGTTCCCCATGCCAATAGAATCCTCTCTTGACATACTTTTTCTTTAGCTCAAAGGTTGATGTGGATGTGCTCTGATTCCTTGTATCAGGAGGGCCAATAAATGGGCCTTCACTTGAAAGTAGGTGCTCAAAGATTTGATATTGCAAAAGTTGTAGACCCAATAGATTTACTTTTGAGCCTAGGTCTTTTGGTTACATACTTCCATAGTGGGTTTTTGCTATCTTGATTTTGTTCTTTGTAGTTGCAGGTTCAACTCTATTTCCAGTAGTGGCAATTCCACTTTCGATAGATGAAGCAGTAACAATAGTAATTGGACGTGGATGAGGAGGAGCAATACCAACACCAACATTTGCCCCTTGCTTTGAGCGACAATTCTTGATGATTGGGCCATAATTTCGACAGTATGGTTGTTAAAGAATGTCGTTTTTTTAGAAATGACAAACTCAAAAAACTAATGGTAGAATTTAGAGCACTAAATACTTGAAATCTTAAGGTTCTCCTTATTTGCACTCTCTCCTAGGGTTTTTGTGAAATAGATTTACACTACTACTTTTGTTGAATAGCTTCTTCAAGAATGGAAGAGGATCATTTTCTCTTTGTGTTTTACACAATGTTAGAAAAACCGAACCAGTGGTCGAACCGGCTGACCTCGAGAACAGGAACCGGACCAGAACCAGACCAAAATCGGGAAAAAAACCGGTCCACCAAAAATACATAAAATGTTCAAATTTTGAAAAATTATATATATATATATATATATATACATTGGACCAAAACTAGACCAAAATCGGGAAAAAAACCGGTCCACCAAAAATACATAAAATGTTCAAATTTTGAAAAATTATATATATATATAATTTTTATATATAAAATGTCCGGATCACAAAACCGGTCCACCAAAAATACATTAAATGTTCAAATTTTGAAAAATTATATATATGTTCAACCATGTGAATCAAAACCATTATACACAAATTGCAAAAAGGGCTCCTGTATGTATTTTGCTAGGTGCCATATTGAGCATATTTCACTTGAATCATATGTCTAACATGTTGAGGAAACTGTTGTTGTTGAAAAGGCTGTTTCAAGGCTGTTGTAACAGACTGTCACCTTGGAATATGCCCACAAAAGTTTCTTTTAACTACACAATTAGCTCAGAGTTGCTGTTAGGGCTACTCAAAGCCTCTTTACCGTTGTAGGTAACTACTATTAGGTGTATTTTATTTATGATGATATAACCAGGATTGCTGTAGGTACTTAGCATACTCTTTCAAGGCTGCTACACTTCACAGGAATGTCAAGAATGATTCTTAACTCAAAATACTCAAGTGAATAGTGTGAGAGAAATAGAGCGGTTGGGGTTGCTTTTATAGCTTTCTTAGGGGTTTAGGATTATCTAGACCCTTCCCCACTCAACCAACATTTTTTTTTTAAATTGAAAAAATGGCCTCTTAAGTGTCGTTGTATAGTTCTGTACTAAACCAGTCAAAACTGGAACCAGAACCGGAAAAGCGGCCGGAACCGGTAAAACCGGCCAAAACCGACTGGTTTTGTATGGAACCGGCCATTTCTGGTTTGAGACACTGGTTTGAATCGGTGGGGCCTCTAATCCGGTCGAAGTGGTCGGTTTTGCCAGAACCGGTCCGGTTTTTGTAACATTGGTTTTACATTCTATTGCCATGTTTCCCATGCCAATATAATACTCTCTTGGCATACTTTTTCCTTGGTTCAGATGTAGATGTGGACGTGTTTCAATTCCTTGTATTGGGAGGGTCAATAAACTTACCTTGGAGCCTTGATCTTTTGGTTACATACTTCCATGGTGGGTATTTGCTGTCTTGATTTTGTTTCCTTGGAGTTGTAGGGACAACTCTATGTCCAGTAATGGAAACTCCAATTCCGATAGATGAAGTAGTAACAACAGTAATTAGACGTGGAGGAAGAGGAGTAGTACCAACACCGACATTTCCCCCCTTCCTTTGAGCAACAATTCTTGATGATTGAACCATAATTTTAGCGGTATGGTTGTAGAAGAACGTTGTTGTTCAAGAAATGACAAATGCAAAAAACTAATGGTAGAATTTAGAGTACCAAATGCTTGAAATCTTGAGGTTCTTATTTGCACTCTCCCCAAGGGTTTTTGTGAATGAAAGGTAAGTGAAATAGGAGAGAGGGCGTTTAATTTGTTTTTTTCCAATGCTTGATGCTTTTCACACACCAACATGTTTGACATGTTGGGACACATGTTGTTGGAGTGTTGGACATGCACATAGCACATGTCCAACACATGTCATGTATTCCCTGTGTGTTCGACACGTAGTGAACATGTTTCCACATTTCCAACAAGTGACATGCAAGGGATATGTTCTATGAGTCAGGCTTTGGTTAAGTGCGAAGTTTTTATTGACTTCATCGACTTTTTTCAAGTTTTCTCAGTTTTATCTTTTAATATGTTACATAATTTTTAATAAGTTAAGGTATTGCCATGTTTTACACTAAGTTCTATGTAGATGTTGAATTGAATTTCCATTTTGGGTTTGTGAGTCAGAGTCATGTGACTTTGCTACTAATATCTCATGTAATTAAATTTTTCTTTGAAAAGGTGTAGTTTGTGAGGATTTCCATCATCTAGCTTGGCTAAGTATGGTGTTCATAAATTTGCAAATCCTAGTTGGCAATTTGAATTTTATACTATTTAATTACAAGGCCAAACTTATTTTTTCTTGAGAAGATCATGGTCAAAGCTAATGTTTGCAATCACTAGTCTCCCTAAACACTTCCATCTTCTTTGTCCATGCTAAGTGTAGCTTGTCTGAGTAATAAAAGCAAAAAGAACACCATGAGCATGGTTTGGATTAAGATGGCAGATAGACAAATCTCTGCAATTGGTCTATCTTCCTAGCAAATTGGGGTTTATAGTAGTGTTGCAAACATCGACATTGACAAAAAAATGTTAAGGGTGTTGACCTTGGGACATCATACACATTGAGAAAAAATCAGCAAAGAAATGATAAATCGCCCAAGCATTAAAAAATACAAAATGAATTCATTCGCTTCAATTTAAAATAAAAATAAACTAACAATATAAATAAGAACATTGCCACATAAACATGAAAAAACAATGATATATAAGATGTAGAAGATGCCAAATGGTACATAAATTGTCAATATTGATAGTTGTCCAGTCAAGACTCAAAACTGAATACACAATACAAAATTACATTAAATATTTAATAAATGTATTTCATCATCATGGGTCATCTACAATGATAAATCTAGCAACTAGTTATTGATTCCCATGGCTGCTTGTTCTCTAGAAAAAGAAGGTTCTATGGCTGGAGTCAAATGACTATTGGTGGGTGTCTCAATCTATGTAGAAGGTGGTGTAGAGGTTGGCGTGTTAGCCTCCTCACCCCCTAATGGCACTAACTGATCTTCCCTTGTCCCTTGCTCTTGCTCCTCATCCTCTAACCACTCTAGTGCCTCTTTCATAATAAATTGCATATAGAAATTGATCCCCACTTCACAAAAGATTCTTTGATGGCAATGAAAACGCTTGTTTGTTCCTTTTAAAATCAATGGAAGACATTGACAAGATCCTTTGTTCTCAATCCCCAACTGCTGCAGATGAAATTGAGTAATAAAAATCCAATTTCAGGGTTTAATAGGCAATTTATCATAGGCTAGGCACTTTTTGTCAAGTCAGTGCATGATTTTTTCATTTTTCTTAAACATCACGATGTGGTTATTTTAAAAAAATTGTTTTTTTTGGGGGGGGCTATTTATCAGCAAGGGATTAAGCATTGCCACATCAATGATGTTTGCACCATTAAACATCGTGTTGTGGTGATTTTTTCAAAAACTTAGAATTTTTTTCGGGGGGGGGGCATATATTGGTAGGGGTTAAATGTCATGACATTGGCAATTTGTTGACAATGTTTAAACATTGGTTTGGAGTGACTTTCATGGAAGTTCTACTAGTCATAATAATGTGTAAATCCCGCTAAAAAACCACTAAGAAATCTCTATAGCATTCTCACATTAACAAAAAATTAATCTATGTTGTAGGCTAGATTGATTTTTTTTAGCAAGATGCATTTGTGGTGTTTGTCTTCATCTAACGAGTTTAAGTGTTTATTAATAAGCTTGGCCTTTTACTCTTTGTCTCTCTTAGTGGCTATCTTTTGAGCTATCCACATGCCTTATAGTATTCTTCTAATCACCTGCACAAGAGGAGGTTAGGAATTAGCAATGGTGTTTGTATATTTAACTATCTCATTTAGTTCAAGTGCACTTAGGGACTTCTTGTTTATATTGTGAATAATGTTCACTAAGTTTTGGATGCACAAGTATGCTTTTTGACCTGTATCTTGAACCTTGTTGGGACACTTGTCTAGATTGATACAAGCTATGTGGTGATCAATGCAACATGCCTTTTTCTTCTCTTAATGGCCATTATGGGGTATGTGACCCAAAGCATTTAACCCTTTTCCCCAAGGATTAATTATAGAAGGATTAGTTAGAGATTGACAAGTGAGGAGTTGTATGCGTTTCAGCATGACTTCCATTGTAAGTAATGTTGGATCTAATTTGAGCATGGGATTAGGACCTTGCTTGAGCTTAGAACCAAGACCCTACTTGAGTAGAGCTTAGGACCTAGATCTACGTAAGTAGAGCCAAAGACCAAGGCCTTCCTTGAGCTTAGGCTTAGGACCATATAGCTAAAGAGTGAGGCCTTACTTGAGCTTAGGCTTAGGACCATAGAGCTAAAGATTGAGGCCTTATTTGAGCTTAGGCATAGGAGCTTACTTCAGTGTATGCTTATAACCTTGA
Organism: Larix kaempferi; assembly: GCA_027924585.1. Classification (NCBI taxonomy): domain Eukaryota; kingdom Viridiplantae; phylum Streptophyta; class Pinopsida; order Pinales; family Pinaceae; genus Larix; species Larix kaempferi. The sequence goes on from BSBM01000062.1 coordinate 12,347,486, forward strand.
AACTTAGGGAATTACTCTAGTTCTTCACTTATGCACTTAGAATTGCATAATTGAGAAGAACATGACTTAGGTGGCTTATCTTGAACACCTTGGTGAAATTCCTACAAATTTCCTTTCTTGTCATTTAATGAATCTCCTCCTTCATCGGGATGAGATTAGTAGGGGCACTGAAAGAGATCTTATATGGGTATAGGCAATTGATAAAGATGCCATTTGATTGTAGAAATAAATGAGCTTCCAAAAATTAGCATGGGTGTTGGCTTGCTCGTGTTAATGTCGTTGATCTCACAAAATATAGGTCTTTAAAAGGATATGTATCTTGCCTTGATGAAGTGTCTTCGTAGTTTAGGGAGATAGGTAATAGGCATGGTGGAAATCTCAAGATGAATATGGCAAGGCCCAAACTATGTTGACACAACTTTTTAAGAAACAATCCTTTCACAATAGGTATGTCGATGAAGCATAATGGTTTGGACTTTCTCCACTTGGGGCCACTTCATATGCCACGATTGGAGCCCCAAATCTCTGAAACATACAAGATCAGAGGTTTAACAACTGTATAAAATGGCTTCATCTCAAATGGTATATTTTAAGAGTGAAGTTGGAAACCCTCTTTTTTGAACGTCTAAAGAAGCTAACCCTTGCACACACATGGTTGAGGTGTTGGTTTCAAACTGAAAGTTGGATCGGTAAATTGTACCCCAAAGTTAGAGTATGCAGTGATGATATCAATCTCCTATCCCCCAAAAGAGAAGTGAAGCCTTGAGATGGATTCTTTCTTTCTGTTAAAGATCGTGATCTTAGTTTTACTGAGATCAGTTGTTAACCATTGAAGATCATTGAACTTGTCTAAGGCATTGTGTTGCCTCTACAAGTTCACTAGAGAGGAGGTTAACAATACCACATCATTTGCACATAAAAATGAGATCAAGATCTAGGGAAGAAGACACCCATCATTTGCATGTGTGGAATCTCTAATGAAGTTTGTAAGCTCATCAATGTAGATCTAGAAGAGGGTGGGAGAGAGAGGACACCTCTGTTTGACACCAATGGTATTCCTAATGTCCTTTGAGGGTTTGCTTGGTGTGGGGAAGTGTCCCATTATTCTTTCATAAAGCCTCATTATAACCACACAATCAAAAGATAAGGAACACCGAGATCACGAAGTTGTTGAAAAAGTTAGTGTTTTGAGATAGTGTCAAAAGCCATTTGAAAATCTATGAAACAACAATAGACTCTCAAAGATATTTGACTAGCCTCCTCAATAATAGCATGAATTGTGCAAATGGCATCCATTCTCTGTAATCTCTCTTAAAACCAACTTGGCTCTTGGCGTAGATTGCCTTCCGTCCAAAGTTTGAACCACTGAGAGAAGTACATATCAATAATTGTATCATATTGTTTGGAAAAGGTATGGCCAGTCATAATAGTCCTATAATTATTTTTCTTTATAGGACTTTAGGAATTTTGATTAGAGACCTTGCATATTAACAACTTAACTTTAGTAAGTTGAAAGTTTCTTAATGTCCTGTTGGGCGATGTTGGAAGTGAGAAGTTGCATAAGGGATGTGGATGTTGATGTTTCTCCAGGTTGCAGCATCTGGCAAACATTCTACAGACATTCTCCCAGAGGGGTCATGTGTGTTGACCAATGGCTAATGGAGGATGGCCCTGGTGTAGCCTTGATTAGTCATGTGTGTTGGCAAAGAGTGAATAAGGCTCGGGGTGCTTAGTGTGTTGACTAAGAGTGTATGAGGCTAGAGGTCACATTGCATACTCTGTGAGGGAATGCTCCGTGATAGTGATCTATTCTGATTAGAGTGAGTTGACTTGTTTATTTGATAGGGGATTTCATCCCCTTGTGGAATATACAAGTCTAATCTAATGTTGAATTTGACATGGGCTCTAAGAAGTGTCCGAGACGTCTTAGAGTGGGGTCAAATCAACATTAGAGCTCTATGTGTGAATAGATGTGCATGTGTGGAGATGAACATCAACAGGGACAACTTTTCTATGATGAAGAAATAACCAAGAAGTCAAGTCAACCATTGAAGAAGTCCCAAAGAAGATTGAAGGCAAGAAGAAGACAAGTTGGCCTAGAAGAAAGAACAAATCTGCCCCAACAAAGAAGACAAGTCGGTCTAGAAGAAAGAACAAATCTGCCCCAACAAAGAAGACAAGTCGGTCTCATCAAAAGCACAAGTCGGCCCCAAGAGGAAAAATCAAAGTGAGCTGAAGAATATAAATAAAGTGATCACACACTTCATTTTCATCATCACAACATCACCTCTTCTCTTCTCCACTTGTGCGCACTTTCCAAGGAAGGCCTAGCAATGGCAAGGAGCAAATATTTTGGTTTCTTATCATCTTCTAGAAGTTCACTACCCTTGCTAGGGTTTCATGTGAAGAAGGGCGAACCTTATATGTTAGGGTTTCTCTTCATGAATGGTATTGTACTTGAATTGGACTGATTTCTTCTAAGAAAAGTTGGCTGGGCTTTCTCCCTATTGGGTTTCCCGGGATAAAATTCTTCTGTTTCTTGTGCATGGCTATCTTTCTATGATCCTTTGTTTCTACTACAATTTAAGTTGAAAATTTTCAGAGTGCAATTATTCAATGAAAACTGTGGGATGGAATGAATGTTTGAAATCATTGTGGAATAATTGTCAATATCTGGAAAGGAAAGGAGATAAGAGTGGGAGGGAGGCCAGGAATATCATAGAGAAAGGAGACATGTACATACCAAATAAGAGGGTCAATGTTAGTGGAGGGATGTTTTCGACGTATGAGGAATTGTGAATTGCGCATAAGGTGATGAAATTCTTCCTAGTAGTTGTGGCTAATTCGAGGTGATGAACAAGGTCGTATTTAATCTTTCTATGCATTGCCTTGCATTCCGTCTCATACCATTTATTTATGGGGAAAGAACTAGGAGAATGAGAGGGTTTGGAGAAGTGAATTATGTGTGACAACGAATCCTATGTAGCTTCCCATAGGGTATGAGTTGGTAATTTAGTTTTTAAATGGTTGTGGGAAGAAGGAGAAGGCAGAAAGCAATTGATGTATGAAAGCCTCGTAAGCAAGTATAAAGGAATAGTTAAACTCAATTGTGACATGAGCATAAGGATGCAAAGGAGAGTGTTGGGTATTGTCTAGAGAGGACCAGAAAGTGTAAAGGACAAGTAGGTGTCGCTGACAAGTGGAAGGTGGTCTAGAATACAAAGATAAAACATCGATGGAATGGGTGATAATTTAGTCAAAACATAGCCAACCATTCTAGCACCACCTTTATGAGGAAACCAAGTAAACCCATCCGACTCGGGGAAGTGGGAGATCTTGTTCATAATATAATGGCCACTTGACTTACCAAACTCTACGAGGGGCATTCCATAAGTAATGGCAGATTATGTCTATCAATTGAAACATTTGTCAAAGTCGTAGTCTCTAAGATCAATATTTTGGAGCTATAACTTGTCCTTGACTATGCCTGGGGTGGGGATTCATTGATTCCTTGTATGAGCATTAAAGTCTTCTAAAAGAATGGTCTCTCCCAAGGTGGATGTGAAAAGCAGAATAAAGTTCATGGATATAAAGTCCGAGGATAGTTGGGAGAAGTAATAGACAAAAACAAAAATGTCCCTAGGATGGTTCTCTCCTAATTCAAAGCAACATGAACTTGGAGTGCTCATTTTACATAAGTAGGGCAATTGTAGAGTGAAGGAAATCATGAATAAGACATGTTACCACTAGAGCCATGGACTTTGCGAAAGTGATGTGTATTGTGTCTAAAGGCTATGACTGGGGAGTTGCCAGAGATGGGAAGAAGAAACCACACAAGACTCTCACGAGTCTCTGTTAAGAAGATCAAGCGTGGTCAACAATCACATCATTTTGAGTCCCAAGGGAGGATCACTCCATTCCATTATAGTTCCAACATGCAATAGGTCTGACCATTTTATTATTAGGGGCTTGTAGATAGCAACACTGAGAGAACTACAAGAGAATCCATCTCAATGGTTCCAGAGAAATCCCCTTTGTGGTCTTGAGTTTGGAAATAAATAGTAAATTACAAATGGAGAACTAAGAAATGGAGCAAAGGTGATAATGTGTAGAAGTTAATCTTGCTAATTCAAGTGCTTAGAATGTAAGTCACATGGTTCAACATATTTCTAGAAGAAATTTGAAATTCCACAAATTTGAAACCCCTAAAAAAATTCATATGAAATTCATCGAATATCAATAGGGTTAAACTCTTAATTTTCTTTTTATTACTTGTTCTATGCTTTCTGGCATGACCCGTGTTGTTAGCATTTACCAAAATGAATATCTTCCTTGCCTTATTATCATTTTTTTAAATGCATATATAACCACTAAAAATCTCTTGTTGGAATGGATACATGCCCTTTCTAGAATGTCAAGATGCATATTGGTTAGAGCAAATAGGGACCCTTGTTACTGATCATAATGAATACACCCCTATGTTGAAATGCATCGAGTGCCCTATCGTTGGTTGAATGAATACATGCTCCATGTCAAAATATGTCCAGTCGCTGTTGTTGGTTGAATGAATTCAAATTTCATGCCCCAAGACGAAATGCATTTGAGCCCCTGTTGTTGGTTGAAATGCAAAATGTGAAGGTCATTGTGCTCTTCATTTCTCCTTGCCATATTAATACTGTATCTTATATACAGTCTTAAGGAAATATATTTTATAGGTAGTGTTATCACACAACTTGTAGTTGTCCCAAAAGATGATCCTATCCAGAATGGTGGAGGCGTTGGACAAGTAAAGAGGTGACCCAAGAGATGCCATGGTTCCCAATGCAATTGGTTGTCACGCTAACCGAGACACTCTTCACTTTAGATCTAGCCTAAGCAAGACCAAGGGGGAGACCCTAGCTAACCTATGAAGGCTAGCGAACCTACTCAAGACCTCCTAGGGAAATGTGAAAGATGAAATAGGAAGAGATCAAGAGTGAATAGATCTAGATCTAGGATTGATAAGTGGACCCAAGGAGTTAGGGCTTGGTTGAAGAGGCTTATGAGATGGACAAATGTTGAACCAAAGAATGATTAGGTCACTTATGGGTTAAGATTAGTAGATCTAGATAGATATAATGCCAAATAGAAAGATCCAAGTGGGGCCCACCCTTAAAATATGGAAAATGGTCAAAATGGGGCCCACAAGGTGGAGATCAAGGTAAAACAGCACTAGAGGGATTGCTACTCAGTGGATCTATGGATTTTATGAGGAATAAGTAATACCCACGTGATGGATCTGGCAAAAGCCCACCTACCCAACAAGTGCGACCTCCCTTGGAGAGGCCCAGTGCCTTAGATTAGGGGGTAAATGGAGTCGGATGCCCACCAAACTTTAGATCCAAGGTTGATTAATTATTATTTAGGTGGGTTTTAATTATTAAGCCCAAGCAATTGCTAGATCTCACCGGATCTAAAAAAATTAAAAAATGAGGGTTTTGAGATATGAGGGTAGTGACCAATGGGTGAAACACATGAAAATGGATACGTACCTTGTAGATCTTAGCTCAAATGCTTGCAACTTCCTTATACATCGATGATTCTTGCATTTAGTTACAATTCCAAGCTAGATCCAAGTGATTCCAAGCTAATCGTCCAAGTCCAAGGAGGAAAAACGTCCTACTTCACCTGCAAAACAAACTACAAAATGTGAGATTTGATCCATAGATGAATAAGATCTAAGCATGGCATATCAAAAGAAGTAAATCAATGGACAAAGCACAATTGAAAGACACCCTTCAAGATGAAAACGTCTTGCCCGAGGGGGATGTGAGAAACCCCTACAATCTTCCCTCCAAGCAATTCGCACCCTTGCAACAGTTCAATTCGGCCTCCCTCCGTAGCTGTCGAATTCACACGCAAGCAACCTAGATGTCTAAAGCAAAAGATGTATAATCATGTACAAGAGCATCCAATCAAAGCATGAGAAGTAGATCCACAAAATAATATTTTATTCCAATATTTGCAAAGCCCCAAAGGTGCCTTTACAATAGGGGGGTCTCTTCCTTAAATAGGAGGAGAGAGACCAAAACCCTAACCACTTTATGAACAAGTGGTTGAGATCAAAAGATAAATACAATACCATCAATGGCTAAGATGAGCCGATACAATATAACATGGATCCACTCACATGAGGGGGTGCGCACTCACTAAAAGAAGCCCTAGGGGGGTGCGCACCACATAAAGATGACTAAAACAAGTGTATGCCACATAAGATGACTAGGACAAGTGACTAGGAGCACATGGTGGGGATAGGAGATCTTATTATCCTTTACTAGCATCACCCCATGGCACAATGATATAAACTATGACTCAATGATATGTCCAAGTGACCAAATGATCAAATCGTGGCCCCCTCAACTGAGAGAAGAATGCATCAAATGACAACCCGGAGACTGTGTGGACCCCACTGAATGCTGCGAGCTGATCTGGAAGAAGTGGGATATATCATAGATGACCTCTGAACAAATCTCATGCCAAAACCTTGCCTCAATAGCCCAAATCGATTTCCTTAATGACCTTTTTATTCCACCTGAAAAACTATCAAAATGCCTGTAACCCACTGTCGGATGCCTGGGCACAAAATCTGACTGTACCATCATGTCTGGAGAGGGGGTAATATGGTAATAACAAGTGGTTGGACCACCCTCTCCTCTGTAGCGCCCTAGGCAAATGTGCCTCATCAATGCTGTTGCTTGACAGGCCATTTCTGCATGGCAAACTAGCAAAAAGGTGGAAATCTGACCATATCATCTCTGAGAGTGCCTGAAACTGATAACTGAGTGTCTCAATAGACTCAGAAGGTCCAAATCTACTAGAGATGAGTACCCATACACCCTGTGGCAACCTGTAAGATCATCTCTAGCCTCAGCCATACCCGGACAATAATAATATAATGGTCTAGAAATAATAATAACCAATAAAAAAGGTGCATCAACCATCATCTGAAACCTGTGTCCACTGTATGGAGCCATTAAAGGTGTATCAAAAGACCATATATCATCATCATACATCATCATTGGTCCAACTCATCACGGATCCCAAGGTTGACCAGGTCAAACTGGGTTTGACCAGGTCAAGACTGATCAAAATATGACCCAGGCTGGAAAAGCCTACTGCTGTAAGTGCAAATGGTTAAGACATGCTCTTTTTAATCATTTTCATATCAAGACTTAAAGTATTAAGCATCATTTCATTGGCAGTTAATAGATAATAGCATAAAGCGTAAGTTCGAATAATTATTTACTTTACAAAAGAACCTCAAGGATATACTCAGTGTTACACGGGTATGCGTCCCCAAGGGTAGGAAACGTGTTTCCACGCTCCCGCACATCTCAGAAACTTGGAAACTCCATTGGAAACATCCCCTCCACGCCCCTGTTTGAAGGAAACTCAAGGAAACACGGAAGGGAAACGTTTCCCTCCTAAAAATGGCGTCCCCACGTTTCCTTCGAAAGTTTTTTACCAAAAGATAAAAAATTAAATGATAAAGGGCCACGCCATCCATTATTTTCCTTCCAGTAGCCTCTATTTCATTTCGTTGTTCAATATGGTGGTATTTCCGAATTTGTTTTATCAGTTATAGCTTGTGTACGGTTGTATTTCATTTTATTTCACTTGATGTATGAGGTAAACTTGTATTAATCTTTAGATTATAAAATTAAAGACTTTAATGACTTATGGTCCAACTTTCAATTTTTATGTATTCTAATATAAATTTTGTAGTATTCCTGGTGGGGTCCCCTATGTTGAAGACACTGACATACCCTTCGGCGTTTCCTAAAATTTGGGGGGGTACTTCTACATATGTCGTTTCTGCGTTTCCCCGCTCCTGTGTCCCCGCATCCCAGAAACTTGGGGGAACATTGGATATACTCATTCTGTACACATGATCAATTTGCTAACAAAGGGTGAAGGTGAAGAATGCAAGGCTAGGACAAAGGGGATGACTTAACTTGACTCAACATTGTGATACTATGGATAAGGGAAAGGGAATACACACTTAAGCATATGTCGGTTAATAAACACACAAGGAATGGCAGTGTCTCACAAATGGAATAAGTTGTTTAGAGGAGTGCTTATTCAACCTTGGCAAATGTTTACAAATCACATCATTATATTTCATTTCCTTGGCCAACAGTCTTTGGATTTAACATATATTTAACCACTGCTTTCTTTAAGGCCTATATGACCCTTTTGGGGATTTTGCATGTGCTTAGAAGCACAACTACTAAAGCTTTCATTGAGGGTGCTTTTAGTTTCCAAATCATTTCATTTCATAACCCTTTTGGGGATTTTGCATGTGCATAGAAGCACAACTACTAAAGCTTTCATCCAGGGTGCTTTTAGTTTCCAAATCATATCATTTCATAAACCTTTTGGGGATTTTGCATGTGCTTAGAAGCACAACTACTAAAGCTTTCATCCAGGGTGCTTTTAGTTTCTAATTCATTTCATTTCACGACCCTTTTGGGGATTTTGCATGTGTTTAGCAACACAACTGCTCAAGCTCTCATCCAGGGTGTTTATTCATTCAAGTTTCCACAAATGATGGTAGTATAATTTGCTTCAAGTTTTAGCCAACACAACTCAGGCAACTAGGGGGACTCTCTACAATCAAGACCAAACATCGGGGCAGCCGACTAGAGTGATCAAGGTATCAAATCCAACTCACCAAAGAGTAAGTTCTGTTGCCAACTTAGATCCGAGACACAAACTAACAAGGATGCTATCCAACACAGAGGCAAAAGTGGGGAAGTCCTCCATATCACAGGCTGAGGTGTAAGTTAGGGTCAAAACCAAAAGTGGGAGAGACAAATGGATGGGGAAAGTGAAAGTGATGCCTAATCTAGCAAGCCATAAAAGGTGGGAATGATCATGTCCACACTCCTAAGAGGGTAAAACCAACGAGCATAAAACAAGAGCTTCTACATGTAAGTAATACAACCATTTAGATAATCAATAACAACCATATTCATTTTGTATAGATATACTGCCAGATCATGATTACTATATACTAAGTCAAGCTATCAAAATGACCAAAAGAGCAAGATACTGAAACCAATGCACATCATATACCTGCTGGGCCATATACCTGTATCTGCTATCTAGATCACCTGTAACCATTGGAAACACTGTTGCTGATACTCTGGGCACTGCACTGCTTTGTATGGGATAAAAGGTCATCTTGGTCATCAAATCTGAGGTCAAGAGGCTCAGTCGTGGCATAAGGTCTACAGCATGTCTGATCTGGGGCTGCTCTGATGTGTGAGTGATCATAAATAATACTGCTCATCATAGCTGATCTCACTGAAACTGCATAAAGTCAAAGCTCAAAAATATATATTGAACTTCTCAGCAATCATGGTAGCCCGACTACTATGGATGTGATGACAAGTAGGTTTTAAAATATTTATAGTATATAATATCCATTTATATATTGAATAAAATTTCAAGTTAAAAGTTATATATATATATATGTTTGTATAAACTCATATATTATATAAACCTAAAACATGTTATATTTTAATTTTTATATAAATATATTTTAATGGTATTATGTCGTACATTTTTAATTCTCAAATTATATGGCGAATTTTATTGCTAGGCAAATGTTAGTTTTACTGAATTCAAATATGAACCATGTGACTTAGCTTAGAAGCCTCTTAATGACAAACTTTAGACCTTGCAAGAAATCAAGATTTATGATCTCATTAGCCATTACAGCTAAGATAGAAGAGTTTCTAACAATGATACCTCCTAGTGGAATAGCATTAAAGCAAGTATGTGTCTAAGATGTCTTCGAGGTAAATGTCGCCCATTCAATCCAAAGACTAAACTAGTCAAAAGGTAACTTGTGATTTGTTTTCAATGTTCTTAATTTTTTAGTGTACATTTTCTACATGGTATCCTTGAAATGATATCTGGTCGAATTTAATATGTTGCAAACAAGTCAAACTTAGTTGGAGCTAGCTTGCATGATACCAAAACTTGAGCCATAAGTCAAGTCTACCTAGGCGACCTCTTAGACTATCTTGAGCCTTACTTTGACACCCTTCAATATTAAATACGAGAAGAAGAGCAAAATCCCAAGATTCTTAATTTACATGAAAGTTAAAAATCATACTTCTGTGTTTAGTTGGACAATGAATCCCTTCTAGTTGTAATTTGGGAACTATTTGGAATTCTAACCAGCTATACTTGATAGATATTCAAAAGTGTTTATGGTCTAAGTTTCATCCTCAGGCTAATTTCTTATCAAAGAGAATGTGTGCTGAAAATCACCATGATTGAGAGTAAGTGTGTTATGAGTTTGGTTTGGCTAAATCACTTTTGCTTTGCAAGTTTATCCATTGTCACTGAGTCTATAAGTGACTAAGCCATGGGTTTTGACCAAACATCTTAGAAATGCTTGATCAAACTTACGTTGATTAGCATGTTCAGGGAAAGTGGGGCTTAGATATGGTATAGTCTGTGATGTTCCCTAGTTATTTGGTGGTAGTACCACTAGGCCAAATATGCTTGTTTTTTGTTTGCCAAACTTGCTATGAAACACCAAGACCATGCCCATACTATATATAGCTTGTATATTTCGTATATATTCTTTCTCTATGGCGATCAGAGGAAAAGTAGAAGGTTTTTTAATTATAATCTCATATAATATCTGATTAGATAAAGTTGTGTATTTTATATATCTGATATTGTAAAGGAATGAACCAATTCAGTTTTGAAAGTCTTCATTGAGTGTTTTCTTTCTTTCATCTATTGCTGCTTTGAAATGTAACATGATATCATAGCTGTTGTGAGCCTGTGAGACAATGTGGTAACCGTAGCCCTGAGGAAAGCAGTAATCACCCTTGAGTGTTTGACCACATGGGTGAGCGTTGCAAGTTAGTTTGAGAGAAGAGTTGGACATTCTAGTTGCAGGGACTTTTGCTTTGAAGAGGTTCTACATTTATGGGGTGAGTTTAGAACTAGGTGCAGACTAGTTGGAGAGTATTGTCACTTACGAAAGGAAACTTATGTATTACATCGAGGTCATCATTTTAAGGTTTGATAAGAACAATGAAGACACTTGGAAGTGCTGGTGTGAATTGTTCAAGGTGGACAAACAAGAATCTTATGATGGCGGAGATAGAGGGGAGGTCTTACAAATCTACAATAATTGGCTTGGTAGTTCTAGATGGCATCATACTACATGTGCACTTTGTAGAGACTTCTCAAGAAGCTTGGGATACATTGAAAGCTTTGTAAAAGACATTTCATGAAATTAGTGTTCTCTATTTCAGAAATCAATGTATAGTTTGACATATCATCTCACTAGACTTAACAATTATAAGAGATTGACTTATTGTTGTTGGTGAAAAGATAGAGAAGAATGATCATGTCTTTATAACCCTTGATAGTTTTCCTCAGCCTTTTCAAGTGTTTGTAGCAAGTTTCATCCTATAAGCAAGAGTTACTCCCTTGACATTTGATGAACTAGGACTGCTCTAGTGGCAGGAGAAAAGGAATAAGTTCTATGATGAAGAGGGCAATTCTAAACATGCCTTTGTAGCAAAGCATAAGGATAAGGGAAGGCAAAATTTTGGTCAACAAAAAGATGAGAGAAAGCCAAAGGCAAGGCAACTTCAAGCATTGAGATTCAAAAAACGGTGACTTTGGCCAAAGTAAGAGAGGCAAGAACTATTTTTGTAGAAAACTTGGCTTGTATAAGAAATATTATAGGGAAAATTTATTATCTATTTCTTTCAAAGCCTAATACACATTCAAGTTACTATCTTAAAAAGGTACCTCAGAAGAATAGTGATGATGAAGGAAAATTATATATTTTGTTTTTGTAGAAAATGCTTCCCTTAACTATCAATAAATCATTATATTTACATGAGCATTCTATAAAAAGGGCTGTGAGGGAAACCATGACAGAATCTAGAATTAAGGGCATCAAAAGTCTGAAGATGTACTAACTAAATTTTTCGAAAGATATCAAAGTGCCACTTGGTGTGAGAAGAAATGTGCAAGTGTCCAAAAATAAGTAGTACCATCATGGTGAGTACATTCAAATCCAAAAATTAACAACAAAACCGTAGGAGCACAAGTTCATGCAGTTGTTAGGATCAAGCCAGTGGCTGGAGAATAATCGTTGTCATTATTGTGTGCCCATCCCCATCCTTTGATCTGAGGCCTGGGCTCTAGTGCATCAACTTCTCTTCTATCATTACCCTGTTGCAGTGGCTTCCCGGCATTAGGAATTGCTAGGGACAATGGAGGCAACTTGTCATTCAATGTTCAGTTCTAAAGGCTTCAAGAGTAGTTGTGCCTACGGTAGTCTCCACTTTGTTGAGACTGCTGTGAATGGGTGGAGGGAGCTGAAGAAGATGCGGGAGGCTCTTGAATCATGGAAAAGGGTTCCCCACCCTAACAATCTAGACGTTGGTCATAATAGGCAACATCCAACTCAACTATTTAGAATTAGATTGTAGTTTTTTTATTACTTCATTGGTGGCCTATAACATCTGAAGAAGAATGATATATAGATTCAGGGGCTACAATGACAGTGTGACACACAAAAAGGAGTGGTTTGCCTCATTGGATGATAATGAAAGATAAGGAGAGAGGATTGCTTTAGGAGATGACAGGGAACACATGGTCAAAGCCCAAGGAACAATCCCGATGAAGATGCCTAATGGAGGTGTCTAATTGCACAACGTACCATATTGAATTTGATGAAGACAAGTGTCTCATCAAGGACAAGAAGAATTAATACAGAATGGTTACAGAAATTGTTCAAGAAAGCAGGGTTTATAGATTTTTGTTATAGTGGTGGGATAGCAAGCATTAGTAGGATGAGAATGAAAGCCAATTATGGCACCGATGAGAGCCTCACCAAGGCTGTGAAAAAATTGCATCAGTGGTAGGAAACCATCAGTAAATCATCTCAAAATCTTTTGCTGTTGTGCATATGCATTTGGGCCAAAAGGAAAATGCACAAAGTAGAAGACAAAGGAAAACATATGCAGCTGTTTAGGGTATAGTGGCATGCTTCCAAAGTATATAGGTTCTTTGAATTAATAAAGAAAGACAAACTCGTTGACAAAGAAATTGTTTTTGGTGAAGATCATAGGCCATCTAATCATATCAAATTGCTGTACCATGGCTTGTATAAGACAAAAATGACATTGCAGAGGTTGCAAAAGAAAGGGAAAGCAGTTTACAATATGAAGATAAGACTAGTCCAACACCAAGTGGTGATGACAAAGCTGGTGATAACAAGGCAAGGAGTGAAAAACCATCTAATATCCACAATGAGGGATTCAAAGCTACATGAGCTACCTTATATCAACAAAAAGTCAAGAAGGTTGCAACACTCAGCTTCATATCAAATGATCGTTCTTTTGATGGCCGTAGTTTTGAACTTACATGAGCCTACTTTCATTTGAAGAAGCATATGGAAAGCAAGACAGGAAAGAAGCAATTGTAGGAGGAATATAAATACAATAGAAGAGAGTTGGAAGCATGTTGAATCACCTGGATCTACTGGATAAAGGGAAGATAGTTAACTGTTATATTGATAAATGTAAGGCAAGGTTAGTGGTTAAAATCTTTGCACAAAAGGTGTTGACTGTGAGTACTTTTGCACATGTAGCTTTGATGAAGGCAATTAGATTGGTTTAGACATGGCAGTTCAAATCTGGTGGGATATTCACCAGATGGATGCAAAAATTGCCTTCTTGGCGTATCTTGGAAGAGGAATGCCTATGGAACATTCCCAAGGCTTTGTGCAGAAAGGGAAGGAGCATTCTGTATGCAAGTGGAAAAAGGCACTATATGGTCTCAATCAGGCTCATAGAACCAATGCTATAGAAGTGGTGCATCAAATCCAAACTTAGATGTCAAAATCAAAGATATGGATAGTGATTGTGATCTTATATGTTGTTGACCTCATCATCATAGGGAATACCACAAGAATGATATAGGATATGATAGCTAAGCTGTATGCAGCCTTTGAAATGATAGATTATGGCTACATTATTTCTTAGGAGTGGAGATATGGCATAAAACAGACAGCCTATTTACATCCAAACTAAGTATGCATGGGTGATACTAAAGATGTTTAACATGGCAGATTGTAAATCTGTAAAAACCTCAATTGAACTTGTTATGAAGTTGTCAGCTCATGAAGAGTCAAAGCCAATGGATGCTACATTGTATATGCTGCTGGTAGGGAGTCTCATGCAGATTACCACTAGATATGCTGCTGGCATAATACTGCAGTTTATGGCATATCCTAAAGCTGTTCACTGGAAGGCAACAAAAAGAGTTTTACTGTACATGAAGGAACTTTGCATCATAGCCTGACGTATTGTGCACAATGATAACTTTAAGTTGATTGGTCACATGGATCAGATTAAGCAGGTTACATAGGTGTTCGTTCTAGGACCAACTACCAAGCACATTGAGGTTCATGAATCATCATCACTATATCAGAGAGCAATTGCAGAACAAGGCGATTCAGTGATTCATGTATTGTATCCTGTAGGTATCACAGTCAGCTATCAGATATTTTTCCTAATGCATTAAACAAGGACATCCAAGGAGTTGCTTGGTGTGAAGAAATGGCCATAGGGAGGCGGGGGGGTTGTGTTGTAAGTAGTGAATGTGCATTCTGTATACAGGTTGCCATGTTAGCAGTTACATATTTGCATCTGAAATGTCTTTATGCTGAATTTAAAATTTAGAAAATTAGGTAAGTAAACCTCGTGCATACAATGTTGATGAAAGAAGACATGCACACAGCTTGCATGGACTACAATTAGTTAGGATAAGATTATATGAATGCAAACTAATTAGAAGCAAATGCACATCAGTTAGTCAAGATTAGATTAAATAAGATCTGATTATAGAAATATTTGTGTTATATATGTGATATTATAGAGGAGGAAGACAATTCAGTTGCAAAAACCTCCATAGTGTGTTCTTTCTTTCATTAATTATTCCTTTAAAAGTTAACACTTTAAACTTGGAATTGAGCATCTGGGTTTGCGTTCATTTGTTAGTAAACCAATTATTTTGGCCTGAAAATTGTCTGGGTACAGCAGCATTACTAATGGGATTTACTCGACAAAATTGGAATAGACAGACCACTCAAAAATAAGACCTGAAGAGAATAGTCAATATTCTGATTAAGCATGGGATTAAGTTTGGAAACAAAGATCAATACAAAGATGTATCTATCATAGATGAATAAAAATCTATCGGTATTACCAGTTTCTATGAACAGGAAGATCAATCTCCAAAGGGAGCATGGCATTTTGCAACTCAAGAATAGAAACTATGCATAAAACCCCCTTTATGACTGAGTTGGTCGATTACTTTGCCATTTACAAGCTTAAACATAGTTCTAAGAGCTTTGTGCTTAATACTTAGCATGATTCCAGTGCCATCTTTGACACAGACTCCAAGATAACTATGCCTATCCTTGACAGGGTGACTAGAGTGGCAAAGTCCTTTTGTTATTGGGCAGTCTATAGCTAGTAAGCTACCTCAAGCAGTTAGGGCACACTGCTGCACCATTGAGAACACACTGTTTCAATGCATCTAACCCTTTGATACTATGTATAATGCAAGCATATGATTCTGACAGATACTGGCATGCATACCTTCAAGCAACCCTGTACGACCTAATCCTAGTACAAGTCCTGGAAGATGAAAGTAAAGATTTAACACCAAAGCTTACTTAATAGCAGTGTAATATGGGCACGTGTACTTGCACCTTGGGTACACTCTTTGTATGAGGATGCCGTTTTTGGGAACATGGGGTATGTCCTTCTTATGGACCAGCCATGCCTGAAATGGGTGGGTACATAGGGGGTACATACTACATACCCACCCCTTACACTTGCATCCCAGATTTCCATGCATATACTGAGAGGCAAGGGACATCCATCATTCATACCCTGGTGTGGGACCAACGTCCACATAAAAATAATAAAGAAAAATGTAAAAACTTAAACTGTTCCATCCGACCCTCTCCTAATGGGTCCCACCAACACTCCTACCATCTATTAAACCCTTCAAAACCCTAAATCGACTCATTCACCATTTGCTTTAGTATTTTCCTGTGCTTGTCATTTGTATGGTGTTTGGATGTTGCTTTGGAGATGAAAACTCATAGCAGTTTCTGATTTTCCTAGTGTGTTTATCGGATTCAAAACTGTGGTGTTGGAGAGGCATTCTTGTGGCATTGGAGAGAATTTCTTTGCTTATTTTGACTTGGCAGCATTTCATTGGGCTTGAAAAATTATAACAGTGGCATTTCTTCACTTATTTTACACAGCAGTGTTTGTTTGCACTTTGAAACATGATATGTCTGAAATACATATATTGATTAGATATCAAAATGTGCAAATGGGGCATGTGAATTATGAATTGTGGTGCTATCATGACCCTTATGTTCTAAAACCCTGCTGTACCCTAAAATTTGGGGGCACTCTCCACTCGTATTGGGTACACATCTCCACATACCGAAAACTTGGTGTAATATAGCTTAATAGGATCATAGTAACATTTGGTTTGTGCGTTATGCTACTGCTGCTTCTTAGGGCTTCCAAATATCAATCATAAACATGCCCTAATTCTTGGAAATGACAACTATTAATTAGAGGATGTATATATGCATGTAGTGAAAAAACCTTGCACGTTATTTACAGATTTCTTGACTCTTTATTGGAATCCAGGTGCTAGGACTGAAAAGGTGCCAACTCCAGTTGCTGAGAAAGGAACGGCCTCTTGTGCCTCTGGGCAAAAGAGGAAGCGAACTTCTTCTGAAGGAGAAAGTGACGGTGACCTGAAAGATCAGTTGATTGCTGTTTTGGAAAGAAACAGCCGGGTGTTGAGTGCACATGTGGATGCACATAATCTGAATTGCCAATTGGACAGAAATCAGAGAAGGGACCATGCAGATAGTTTGGTGGGAGTTTTGGGAAAGCTTGCAGATGCTTTGGGACGAATAGCTGACAAGTTGTAGTAATTTTCTCAATCCCTTCAAATGATACAGGCATGTTTATCAACATGTTCATCTTTCTTACAAGTGGAAGCAGAAGCTAGGGTCATTTTCTTTCCTTGGGTCATGAAATGTTTTGACACCCTGCAGGTTAATTTATATGATGGATCAATGGAGTAAAATTCTATAGTATTTTATCACAATATCAACATTAAAGATACCGGTGACCTTTGGGCTGAGAGTGCATTGTACAGTTTACATATGAGATTGATATAGAGTTCCAATATTTTTTTACCCTTATAACTGGATTGAAATATTCATTCCTTATTCTGAATTTATGTACAGTTATTAATTTATACTCTCATGTTGAGGGGAATATATAAAGCTTACCAAAAGTGGTTCCAGAGTAATATGGAAAAGACAATGTAAGAATTCATTATATGAGACATGTACAGACTACAGAGTAAATGATAGCCTTTGTTTGATGCTTTTGCTTCAAAACTTTGCAAATGATTATTTTGTAAACTACCAATAACCCAAGTTAACGTTACATGCCAAGAAGCACAAGATTTTACATGCATTTCCTCTGTTTCAATGTTTCTTGGAAATGCTTCTACGACTATAAAATCCCCTCCTCTCTCCTCTCTGCATGTTGATATTATAAAAATGCTTTGTGATTTTTGAGTGTTAAATAGGTTTAAGCAGATGTGATGTGGACACTTGTCTCCAGTTGATTTGGTGTCAATGCAATTTGAGATCATATTAGCATGTATAGCAGCACTTAAGAACATACTAAACCTAATGTGTCAGTAACTCGTCAACTTTGAATTTCTGGTTAATTTTTTGATATAAAATTTTAATACATTTTGGTGATCTGATCTCTCCATTGTCGATTTTTCATTTCAGGATGCGAATGCAGACTAATTACGTATACTCCACCATTAAGTTTTTGGAGGCTGCTTTTGGCAGTTTTATTGGCATGATCATTTTTCCAAATGCTTTTAGATGTTTTTTTATATCCCCATTGAAATTTGAAGCAAAGACCTTTTCAAGCAGTTTTCATTACTACTCTCTGTTCACTGCCATTTTTTCTTTCTACTTGTTATCATTCTTCTTATGACCAGTCTTTAACCTAGGTGGAACCTCACCTGAAAACTTTTATCTTAAATGGAATGAAGATAACATTGTTGCCAAATAATTGCATGAAGTCATACAATAAGGAAAGCCTTAGAATGTGCGTTTATCAATATTTGATGCGGAGGAGAAGCTCTGACAAGAATTAGCCAGGCTAGGAGTTCCGAGGAAAAGTATCTACAGAACTTATTGGAAGACAATACTGGGGTGCCTAGCAAAACTATTTCCAAGTATATCAAAATGGTAGCCTAAAGCCGTGAGAATATGCTTTGAAGAAAGTGTTCGTAGTGGGTCTGGAATATAAACAAAGAATGATAATAATGCCGGACTCGTCTTGCTACTGACAAAATTCTTTTGATTTCTTTTTCCATGCTATTAACTCATTTTCAGAATTTTTGGTTGTTATTGCCCCAATCATAGTATACTTTTTACCACGAACTTCACAGCAGTGGCATCAAGCTTGCAACTCTTTTTGCTGGAACATTTTTCTTGGATGGCCTGTGTTTTGCTGCTTTGCATGTGAACCTCACACACGGATTTTGGAAAAAATAGCATATTCTTGCGAGCAAACTGCAGAAGAAAACCATGGGTGGAACATTGCTTCGTGCTTTCTTTAAATTTCCAATTGTTCAAATTGAATATACTTCTGGATGGGAAATTTTCATTGAGGTGCAGATTATGTTTTCCTTTAAATAATCCCCATATATTTTTACACACACATATATATATATATATATATATCACAAAATAGAAGTCAAACATTAGGGTGATGATTTGGATTTAACATGATTTTGTTGAGTTATAAACTTTAGTAAAAGTTTGGAGACATGAAATTTATATTCAATACTAGAGTAAGAGACATCTAGTTGGGTTGAATATTTTGATAAGGACATTGCGTTTGAAGGTTGAAATGTTTTGAGATCATTTACACCAGGTTCAATTGTTTTTCCTAGTACTAGTTTTTGCTACTTAATTGCAATCAGTTGTACTATATTCTTTATGAAGACTGGTAGTTTGTCATTCATCAGTGCAAAGATGTTTTAGTTTAAAAGACATAAAAAATGTTTATTTGAACTTGCCTGGCAACGCTTGAAATATAGTTTGTCATGTATTTATCTGTGACATTTGGCCTGGGTATCTTAATAATGGTTAATTTAAAGCTCTCAATATGATATAGTCGGTGAAAGATAAGCCCTTTTTGAGAAAATAACCAGCATAGATCCATTTTAAAGGGGATCTACCAAGCACCGAGAGGGATTGAATTTCTCGAAGTGCATACTCCTTTTTAGAGTGCAAATGTTGAGGAAGTTATTAAATTTATCTAATTTGTGTGGTTTGTTTTAAATAGCCGACATGTTATTTTTTATAATATATATATATTTTTTTAAAAGACACGTGTCAGCTCCAAGATGAGCACGGAAGGAGTTACACATCTCCCCTTACTGGGCTGTAGAATGCGCCTCTTCAGTGCAAAAATTTATTTATATATCAAGACTCCCATCCCTTAGTGTTGCAGGTACATCATAAGACATAATGATACTATACAAAATAACTATGCAAACTAAAATCAGGGCTTATACAACGATGCCCAATTAGAGAGTCGTTACAAAAACTGGACAGGGGACATAAAATCAAATTCACAAAATCTCTGAATTCACATACTAAAGCAGCAAACGGAATTTACCTAGGTAGACAAATAAAAACAATAAAATCACCGTGTCTTCAAACGTGTCGCTGGGAAGAGCCTGCAGATTTTCATGCACTGGGAGAGTGCTTCTTCATGCTTGTTGGACCTGATTATTCCTCCATGAACACTGGGGGGTTGTCGTCTTGCCATGAAGTTGACCAAATTTTCCGGAGCATCACCAATCTTACATTTAGAAGGCTTCATATTTGTGCTTCCGCTTCTCAGATACCTTATATGGAACCACCAATTTCTCTAGTAAGGATGCTATTTTTTTTTAATTTTTTTCTGCTTTTATGATGGAAATATGCTCATCCGTCTTTAAGCCTTTGCCAAAATCTACAAAGCACCAAATACAGTCTCCACTGTAACATGATAATTATTTGGAGCTATGTGAATTATGAGCTAGTTGTGTAGTCCGACTACATGAAAAACGTGAATCACCCTCTCGATTCCAAGGGGTATTTCTGGGTTCATACTGCTTTTGTTCTGGGCTGAACTCTTCATCCCAAGTCTGTCTTTTGGGTTCGGATGAACTGAAACACGGGGAAGAAACTAAACTCATCTTCTAAAAACCCTTACGCATTAGTTCATGAAGTCGCTCCCCCTCATTAATGTTGAATGATAGTGTACCAGGGTGGTGGGATAACTTTCCTTCATATAACAAATAGGAAAATGGAAGGGTTCTAAGGAGAACATCGCAGTGGGCTTCGGTCCATAATTTGCGCACAAGAATCTTGACTAATTGTGTCGTGAAGCTTACCCAATATTTCTGGGTGCCTCCATCTTGAGAGATGGATACGTGGGAATGGATTTTGAAGGTAATGAGAGTTGATCGATTCAGAAGAGGTTGTTCCACACTCGTAAAAATGAAAATGAGAATAAAAAATAAAAAATTAAAATTTTTGTTTGGATAAAGTATATAATGATATAATATTGTATTGTATTTATGTATTTAATAATATAATATATATCATTTGTGCTTTCACGGGTAGTCATATTTAACCACAGGAACCCCGTGTGAAAATGTAAAACTTCTCGACGTTTCGGGCTGGGTAGTTCAGCCCATCTTCAGGAGACACTCTTCAGTTTTCCAACTTGATCTTTCAATTGGTTTCTTTATTGATAATGTATCTTAGCCTAATATTTGAAATATGTCGGCCCTTAGAAACATTATTAAGAAGTTGTTGTTTTATTTTTTAATTGGTTAATGATAGGAGCCCACGTCCTGCTGAGTTTCCATCCGTCATCTCGATTGATATTGAGAGGGTGCTTCTCAATTTCAATTGCTTCTCTTACTCGTCTTCTTGTGTAATGGTCAATGTTGGCGATGACTTTGGCGTCGTCCATGAGAATGTGATGTTTGGAGGTTATGGAGTGTTCTGCTAATGCGGAATTCTTTATCCGTCCATGAATGATGTCTGCGCTATGTTCTTTCAATCTTGTTAGTACCGAGCGACCAGTTTCTCCAATGTACACCTTACCGCAGCCACATGGGATCAAGTACACACCTTTATTCTTCTTAGGGTCCGCTTGATCTTTTGCATGGTCTAAGATTCCACGCAATGTGTTCAAAGGAGAGAAGGAGACCCTTATTCGTTTCTTCCTCAGTATGTTGGCTATTTTGTCAGTTGTCCCTTGGATGTAAGGAAGCTTAATTGATTTTATAATCTCGTTTTGATTCTTTGCCTGCCTTGCTTCCTGAGACTTCTTCATGGGACTTATGTTGGCTAATATATGTTGTGATGGTATATTAACAGATATTGTTTCTTTGATTTCAATGAATAACAATTTTTTTTTTTCGTTGAAAAAAAATGTAATATATGTTGTATCAATATAATATTTGATTAAATAATATTACAATATAATATTTGATTAAATAATATTATAAATGTTGTTGTGTGACCACTTTAGATATATAATATGACATATTATACATCATTAATATTTACAATTACCAAATATTAAATAAAATTGATATTTTTTAGTTAAGTAAATTTTGATTTTGATTAGAGTTTTTATTTGCCCAAATATTAGAAGGGTTGTGAAGAGTTTAAACTTTGAAATATATTCTAATGAAGCTTAACTTAGGTTATTTGTGCAACCTTGTTTAATTAGTTTAATTTTAAGGATGTTATACATGATTGTTTTAATAGTGTCAAACTTTATGTAAAGCTTATGTTCCTTGAAAGAAGCCAATTTTTAGAAGATTTGAATGCTCGAGTCTCGACCATGGGAGAAATCCATGGGGTGAGATAAAGCTAACAAAGATGCACGTAGTTAGCAAGATACTTGCATTTGTTAAGTATGTAGGTTGTCATTGAAATTCAAAATTTTACGTAACATAAAGCTATTGTTAGCTAAGAATTAAATATTAAAAAATATATAAATTGATTGAAAATTACTTTTTAAATACAAGTCTTTCAAGTATTATAGTAGCTAATACCTTAAAGGAAAAGTGATTAGAATTGATTAGAATTATACTAACACTTGTAGTGGCTATTTTAATTGTTATTATTGTATTGTGGAGTTGATTGTTAGAGCATATTCCTTTACCATTTAGTTAATTTTGGCATATTTTTTATAAGATCATGTTCATCAATATGACAACTATTGGATGAAATAGATTGAACATAGATGGTGACATGTATGGAAGTGGCATTTTTTTTAATCTAATGGAAAAAATAAACCCTTTTTGTAGAGTATGATAAAAATAGTACATTTATATTGGTTTTTGAGATGACATATTTACACTCGTCCTTTAGTGATATATTGGGGATATTACCTTTATAAAAAAATTCTATACCAAAATGGTCAAGCATTCCATATCGTCCGAGAGTGGGTTGACAACAAGAACTCAAAAAATGTCCTTGGAAGAGACACCGGGCCAAGGTTCCTCTATGTCCAACTTGCCTTCTAGATCCATTGCTTCCTTTGCTAAGGACTTGCCTTTATGTTCAATTCTCCATGAACATGAGCAAAAGATGCATTGCTAAATTTGGGAATGCTATCATGCATCTTTCACACGCCTACTTGGTGATGAATGTTATCAACTTGTAGGGTGCCTTGTATCCAGCTTATAATCACTTTGGAGTCTCCATATACATCTAGCATTGATAGCTCTTTGTCTAGGGCCAAATTCAGAAAGGTGTTTTGTGCCATAAATCATGGCCAAATTGTTTGTGCCCTTGTGTAGGACTAGTTTGAAGGTGATCCTCAAGTTCTTTTGGGATGGAGCCACCCTCTTGCTCCATTAAAGCTTGGAATATCCCTATCCGCATTGTTGATACGGCCCTAAACTCAAGACAAGTACTTACAAGGTGATTTTAGAAACTAGGGGCATGCTTCTTTTTGCATTATTGTGCTTGTTGGTACATTGGGTTATGATTAACAAAAACTCTTCTTGGACTGGGATATTTACCTTGATAGATGGAGCTACAGGCTAGCCAGATTGACAATATGACCATAAGGGAGAAAGCTTAGTCCTCACCTTTTGTTGATTTGATCTAGTTCTCCAAGGCTTGGGTCAAGTCTTGTACCCCTAAGAGTGACTATGCCCTGGTAATCTTCCTTGTCACACTCCACACCTCTTTGGAGAAATGACAATGTATAACATCAACCCTAAATGTTCTTCACATAATATGGGAGTGATACTTAAGCAATGGGCATGCAAATGCATTATAACATCATTATTGCCAAAGGCTAACCAAAAAAATATTTAAAGGAGTTCTACACTTGACCACCTCAAAATCATCATGATTTGGATTGTTGAAGAAATTGTAAGGATATTCCTATACTCCATCCTAGTCCCACCAGTATTTTGATCATTTACATTTTCAATCATGCATGCACTTTTAGGGTTTGCATGCATTTTGCATGCATCCTAGTCATCAGTCCAGCACCTAGCCCTCAGTTAGCCAGCCCCCGAGAGCTTCTCACTGATCAGTTTTAGCCCTCCAGTTGCTTAATGCGCCCTTATTCCTTGATTTTAGGAAGCAACTTGCCCTTCTTCACCTACCAGTCCAATTGTCTTCAGTTTACACTCAGTTACACTTAGTTACACTCAGTTACACCTACCAGACTCAGTTTGACTGATGGTTGACAGTTACTTGAGCATTGATGACTCCACTAATGATGATGAAGACTTCTAGTTGTGCTCCGATGATACTCCAGTGATCCTTTGATCACTCCATGAAGGCTAATTCGAATTGCCACCTTAGGCATTCGAATCCTCATGCATTGTACTATTTATTTGTCCATATTGTGATTAATTAATTAGTGTGTGTGACGTATTTTTGCTTCTATCCGAGTTCTACTGTATTATTATTCTGTTGCTCATTATACTGCATTGACTACTCTTCTTCCATTTTCTTGCTTAATCAATTACTTTCTTGTGAGGTATACATCATCTCTTAGATTTGCTGTGAGGATTTTCAAAGAAATAACTTTAAAGGGGTTTCGAATGCTTGTGCAAAGCTTCCACATTGTCGTGTGGGAATAATTTGTGGGTAAGCATGCTTGGTCTAAGGATTATGTCCATTGCCCTGATTGACAATAGGATGACCATCTCCTTGATGGTGTTCACTACGCATAATGTTGGCACTTAATTTAGGGCATATAAAAGAGTCAGTTGTAGAGCATAGCCACCATTGGAGAAATGAGCTTCGTCCTTGCCCTAATTTTATGTTTTGTAAACTTGGTTACAATTGTGTCGTTATTTGGTTCAACAAGATGACAATGGTTAATGTGTACATTCAACATTGTGTTGACTTTGGGGAAGCTGTTATGTAGATAGGGTAGACCTCCATTAGTATGACGCCATTTGAGATGCTTCTTGAATTCAAAAAATCTTTAGTTCTCCTTAGCTTTTCTTGCTTTACTTGATGTTGTGCTCTTGCTTCCGAGTTCTTTCTAGCCCCAGTTTGACCATATGCATGTCATATTTCTCTATTGTAGATCATGAGGTCATCCATGGAGTCATATATGCCCTTTCTTACCATTTTGGATTTTATATGTTAAGCATTGCGATTTTTACATTATATGACCACACAACACATTATTGACTTACCATGTGTGCTCAAAAGAAAATATTCGGTAAGCATAAATGAAATGCAACCAAGGTTTTTGCACTTGAACAAGGTTGTCTATCTCTACAGATTTTTGGAGACTCACTGATAGTTATTGATTGGGCCAAGGAGCTTACACATTGTAATGTGATGGCACTCTTACCTATCCTGGAGGAGGTATTACGGTTAAAGCAGACATTTAATCTTATTACATTTACACATGTCTACAGGGAGAGAAATGGGATGGCCGACCTGCTATCCAAAGAAGCGACGCAGCAACATTTGATATTCGGCACATGGAGGATCACTATACATTCCACTGAAGGCATCTACAGTTATTACCACAGGCCTTTCCATGGGGACATTGAGGACCGGATGGAGCATTAGAACAACTTCTGTTTTGACCTGTCTCTACATTACAACTGTTCTATTTATGTTTTTATATACATGGGCTGTATGGACAGTATATATTTTCTGTTGATTGGATCATTCTGCATTTTATGAGACAGTATTTGATATATGTAGTCGGATATAGGAGGGCTGTTTGGACAGCCAATCACATTGATTTGATTTTTGTATGGGACACTAGATAGTCATATGGGACAGTCATATGTGACAGTAATATGTAGTCGGATATATGAGGACTGTTTGGACAGTCATATGGGACAGCTTATATGTGACAATGTAGGGATCCTTGTGATTCTATTACATGTGCAGAATGTAATTTTGTTCAACTTTTTGAAATAAAATTACGACTTTTTCCAAGGAAAAAAAGAAGAAGAAATGCAACCAAGGCCAAATTATATAATGAAATGTAGGTGTTTGGATCTTTCACTCACTCCAAATATATTATTATATTAATTTAATAATAGATATACTACTTATTATATAGTATTATAATAACATTATTGATAACCACAAACCCTAATTCAAGATTCTATACTAATAACGAAGACATGTAGCATATAGAATAAGCAAAGAAACTATGCTTCCATATACCCACCTAATCCTGCACATTAACACCTTCGTTCCTTAGAATATTGTAGCCCTATACCATGGTTCATACACCACAATACTAAACAAAGCTGATGGAGCAAATTCAAAGATCACGCCAAATGCCTCTAAAATTCGTTACAACAAAACAATTGATATTCACGACCATACTAACGTTCTAACACTTGAAGTTCACAATATCATTGATAACACCTCGCCATGGGAGACCTTGACACACTTACTCTTGTGCCAACATAGGTTTTGGAAAGTTGCTATGGCAATTGTTATCAAATGGGTTTGGGAAGTTTTGAATGTGGATGCTCATGATTCTAATTCAATAGAACTTTGATCAAGGATATGAACCCTCATTTAAGGAAGAGGATTTGAACCCAAAGTTTGTGGAAACTAAAGATAGAGAAACTTTGAAGAGGAGGAAGGTAAACTGGAGGATAAATTAAATGTAGAAACTAATAATGTAGACAAGGAAAATAGTGACGAATGATACTCACACCATATAATTCCTCACCCCCAACTCAACAACTCACTAAAATTTATGACCTAGTAACACTGTTTATACAATAGTTCCTTGAGCTTTCTTGACCATGAACACAATTCCCATTGTTTTGATTTTTGCACTTTTATTCGATTCCTTGCATATTTTGGTTAAAATTGTTTCATATGTACTCAACATGTTTAGTAATTGAATTTTGTTCATTGAAATTTTAATTATCTCAATCAATTCAAAAACTTGATTTTATTTTAACATTTTAAGTAAAGTTTTATTTTATAATCGAACAAATTCAAGTTATATTTTAATTGTTTTCATGAACAAATTCATCCTCAATTCCTTATAAAAAATATGATTTAAAAATGTCCTTATCCACACCCTAACATTGCTTGTGTAGTATGGAATACAACTACTTTAGTGGCAAGAAATGTTGAAATGAACCGAAAGAGTGAACATACATATTTATTTGTAATTGTTCAACGTCTCTCCCCATTGTTTAACATAAAAACTGACAATATCACAAAATTCAAAATCTGAAATGAAGCATCGGTGTTGGTACCATGCATCGTGCAGTAAGGCGGCATAATTCAAGACTTTATGAAATAATAGGAATCTGTACTACCATCTAGGTAGTACAGATTCCTATTATGGATGGTTAAGTCTTGTCCCAACTTTGAATATGGATGGAGCCACACAATTTTGTTGTCATTGGATAATGGATTGGACCATAATTTTGTTCATGCTTTTGGGAAACTACACACCTTTTACTAATTATGTTTTCAACTTTGAATTAATTTTCAAGTTGCCTTAGCACAGTTCCCCTTCAAGATGCAATGGCTTAGTATAAAATATTTTTTTGTGGGTCAAATTCAATTTGGCCCCAATGCCATTCAACATCATTGTTTTGATAAAGCTTTTGAGTAATAATGTGCACCAATACTCAAAAGAATCATTGAACACTAGGAATACATGACCTAGATGCATAAAGATTAGAGGAGGAATTTGAGCTTTAGTGGCTAGATAGTGTCTTTGATAAGGATGCGACACAATTATTGCATTGGATAGTGTCTAGATAGTGTCACTAATAAAGACATCGAACACTTATGGCATTCGATAGCTTTGAATTGGTTAAGATGGATATGTTTCAAAAACGTGTTATGTAATTTAGGCCTTTTTGTTGACTAACATGAATCTTTATCTATGTAAAATATTGTATTTTATTGTAATGAGCTTGTATATATTTGAGCATCTACTCTCTTTGAGAGGAGTGAGAGATAAACACTATAATGGGATTTTCTTTCTTTTACTCTAATATAATGTGCTTCACTGCAATTAGTCTTTTATGTGATTTTTTTTTACTTAGAATTTGCAAATGATTTATTTTATGTCATTGTTCTAAATGCCATTCTTTAGCACACATATTTTTTTTTCCCGGGAAAAAAAGTGCAATTTCATTTCAGCATAGGTGAACAAAATTACATTATGTATATGCATATCTAGTATGCATGCCATAACCAGTTCAAACACTGAGGCTGTAAAAACCAAGTAGCAAAGGACCTCATCGATAGCTCTATTATAGAGCTTACACAAAATTTTATGATACCAAGTCTGATATGTTCAAAAAAATAAATACAACCGGCTCCCTGAGCCCCAAAAAACCCAAGTATAGTAACAAAGTGATACATAAAAAATAACAGTCTGTCATATGCTGCATAAGTAACCAAAAAAAAAACATAGAGACCAGAATCACACACATGTTAATATATTGTACTTAATGTAATTAGTTATCAATTTAAGTATTTGCTTATTTGTGTTAATTTATTAGTCTTGCTGAAGGAAAGTATATAGTAATGAGTGCAACATCGACCAACTATTAGTTACACCATTCACTAAGAAAAAATTAGCAATTCCTTGAGTGTACGACCCTCATTCAATTTTTGGGATTATATCAATTTAAAATAAATATTTATCTTGTTATTCATTGCACCCCCAAAAGCTCATATCATTAATGGACCACAAGTGTGCGCCAAATGTGTCAGGGGGTGCATGTCCTCCAATGCACTTCTTTGTTATCTTCATCCCCAAGATTTGCATTCTTGCATTGCTAATCATTGTTATTGATTTCTCTCTTGATCAAACAGTCAATCTTACAAAGTGGTCTACATAGATTATAATTTATTTTCTAGATTTATTTTATTATAATATGGTGTGTTTTTATGAGATTATTTTTGTTACTTAGCATTTGCAAATGATTTATATTACATTGTGGTGCTAAATGTCTTATTCTTTAACACAATCTATTTTTTTTAGACTAAAACATAGGGTAGTTTTAATTGATAACCGGTGAAACAGCCATCGGGTGCTTGGTTACATAGTTATCGCTATCTGAAATTACAAAATTCTTGGACTTGAAATGCCCAGAAACTCCAGATTTATGTAGCAGAATTACAGCAAACATGCTTGTGGAACAAAAAGTAGTACTGAAATTTACAAAAAGGGCATGGAAGAGATCTGAACAGAGTTTAAGAGATATTGAGCTTCTCCAAAATCTTCTGGACAGCAGCTTCCAATGCAGCAATTCGATTCCCATAGTTCCCTGAGGTGTTGGCCAAGTCCTTGAAGTGGGTGTAGACCACTTCTTCAAAGTAGGTAACTTCTCCCTTGGAGTCTTTAAGCTCCTTTTTGATGTTCTGAAGATCTTTGTTGAATTTCTTCCATTTATGAAGATCTTCTGCTCTGTTAGCTTGCAGGCGCCCTTCATGCTCCTCTGATTTGGCTTTGAGGAGATTAATTGATTGTTGCAGCTCATCCAGCCTATCCTCCACCGTTTTGCCTCCAGATGTAGATCCCACCGAGGCCATGTTGAGATGTTGAGGCTTTTCCTGGTCTTCTTACTGCTTATGTTAGCGTTAGCGCAATGGAGTGATCGGGGGTTCCCAGTCGGGCTGATTAAAAAGGAGGAGTGGCGTCCTGTAGAGTCACGGGACCAAGTGACATCATCCGGAGGAGACAGACTGTTGTGGAGATCCGGCTCGATGGCAATCTTGACCATAGAGCTTAACTGATAATCGAATAACACTGCAGTCCAGCAAATATTCCTTGTCAGGATCTTTTTTGTCTTAGGGGAGATTGCATATTGATTCTCTGCCATTTATAGATAAAATACTCCTGCCCAGGAGCACGGCCCTGTTTGCCTCAGCGTCAGCCTGTCCGTTTTGATCACGAAGGACATGATAAAAATTAATTTTTCTAAATTTGGAAGCAATCATAAAGATTCTGCGCAGGACCCTAGAGAGATTAATCTTTGGAGGTGGCTTCTTCAAAGTCATGGCTTGAATTATGATCCGTGAGTCTCCGAAGACTGTGATCTCGGAGATTTTATTGTCAATGGCTTGCTTTAGACCTTGCCAGAGGGCCAGTGCTTTAGCATTGTTATTAGTGTCCGTCCCTAAGCCCCAGGAAAAAGAGATAAGGATTTCATTATCTTTGTTGAGGAGGATTCCCCCCGCTCCAGCCTTTCCAGGGTTACCCTTGGAGGCCCCATCAAAGAAAAGGCAATACTCCCTTAGCGACTTTCTCCAATTTTTGAAATCAGGATCGCACATCCGAATTTCCCAGTTTTCGTGAGTTGAAATAGAGATTGCTTCAGGGGCATCTTTTAGTTTGAATTTATCCAACCAGCTTGCCTCAACAGGACTAAGGCTTCTAGTGTTGGAGATAACTCTAGAGTCCGCCGCTTCCCCCAACAAGGCCACGCAATTGGATGCTACCCTAGAGCTGGAGCTTGCTTCATCTCTAAAGATACGATTATTGTGCTCCAGCCAGATCTTCCAGCAAGTTACTTTTGGGATCCACATCCAGATGGTTTTAAGACGGTTTTTCTTATGAAGGTCAAATGGGGAGTTTTTAATCCAGTTGGAGAAGAGATCAGATAAGCTTCCATAGCTGTCAAGATTCCCATGGCTTGGAAGGAGAACCTGCTTCTAGACCTCTTTTGAGAAAGAGCATGTTAGCAGCAAATGTGTCATTGTTTCATCATCTGTGAGACACAGGGGAAATCTTGTAGGCCCTTCCATTCCACGTCTCTTAAGCGTGTCTCCCGTTAAGATGCTGTTATGTGCTACCGTCCAGCAAAAAAAGTCTATTTTTGGAATGATGGGGAATGTCTAGATGAAATTCCACTTAGCTGGATTAGTGGGGGCTTGTTGCACATTTTGGAGAGATCTATACCCTTCTGCTGCTGTATAGTAACCAGATCCATGACCCCATCCTCTCTTGTCTTTGGCGGTCTCTGAAAGGGGGGCTTTACCTTGAAGTAGTTGTAACATGATCTCGGCTTCCCCTAATAGATTCGCAAGGAGCTCGCCTAGATTCCAGTCATTCCAACTTTTTTTCCCTTCTTCCTCCCAGATGGAAATGTCCCAGAGTGTATATTTGTTTCTATGTTGCATCCAGGCTTTCAGGTTTCCAATTTCATTAGCATTTCCTAGGGGTTGGTCTCCCATAATAGAGTCCTCCCAGATGTTTATTTTTTTCCCGTTACCAGGAATCCAGTAAAGGAGGCTTGTGAAGTGCTCTAGGACCTTGTTGCAGAGAGTAAAGATTGGCGATCCTTTCTTTCTTTGAGGTGGCTTATCAAGGCACTTTAATCTTGATCCTGGGAAGTATTTTTTCCTTATGACTTTTTTGCTCCAAGTTTCTCGGCCTGAGACTAGATTCCAGAGTATTTTTGCTCCCATGGCCATATTCTGTCTAGCCATACTTCTGAATTGCAGACCTCCTTCCTTGTAAGGCTTTTGAATTTTATCCCATCCTACCAGATGAAGTCTGTGATTGTTTCCTTTTCCTCCTTCCCAGAGGAATTTCCTGATTAGTTTTTCCATTTTCCCGATAATCAAGGAAGGGGCGAGGAGGATGGAGTTTTGGTAGATCGGAATACTCATCAAGACTGATTTTATTAGGACTGTCTTTCCTGCCTGGTTAAGCCAATTTGAGCCCTAGTTTTGAATTCGATTTTTAAATTTTTCCAGGATTGGATTCCATTGGTTTGCTTTTGGAACGCCTTTAGCAATTGGGACCCCCAGATAGGTGATGGATTCCCATTCATGGACTGCTTCCATTCCTAAGATTCTAGCTATCTCTCCCAGCTCTCTTGTCTTGCAATTCCAGCCAAAAATCTTGCTTTTTTGGAAATTGATCTTGCTTCCAGAGACATGTCTGTAGATATCCAGCTCATGTTTGAATCTCCTTGCTACTTGGATACTAGATGCTCCCAGAGGAAGTGTATCATCTGCGAACTGTGCATGATTGATCTTATTCACATTAGCTGCCAAATGGAGACCTGGGAGGGCATTTCTTTGCTGGGCTTTTATCAGTTGGAAGCTTAGGACCGAGGCTTGGATTGCATAGAGCAACGGGGAGAGGGGGAAGCCTTGTCTAAGGCCTCGAGAGGCTTGAAAGAAGTCAGTGGGTCGTCCATTAACCAGAGGAGCTATCCAGGGTGAGCTTATGCATCCTTGGATCCAATTTGCAAAGGGGTCTGAGAACCCGAGTTTCTTCATGACCAGGAACAAGAACTCGTGATTAACTCTGTCAAAGGCATTTGCTAAATCAAGTTTAATCACCATGCCTCCTTCTCTGGCTTGGTGGCTGGAATGGATTGCCTCTTGGACCAGCAGAATATTATCCTGAATCTGTTGTCCTTTGATGAAACCTCCTTGATTTTTTGGAATAATTCGTGGCAGCACTTTTTTGAGTCTATTTGCTATGATTTTGGTTACGATTTTGTAGCTCAGATTGCAAAGAGAGATAGGTCTGAATCTGGAGAAATGAATGGCACCTTTTTCTTTTGGAATCAGAGTAAGAAAGGCAGAATTTGTGCTTCCCCCCAATTTGTTGGTCTTTTGCGTATGCCTCACCATTCTTAGCAGATCCAGCTTTATCAGGTCCCAGCAATTGGTATAGAATCTTGCAGTGAAGCCATCCGGGCCTGGGGCACTATCAGGTTTCATTCGGAAGAGGGCTAATTTTAGTTCCTTCATGGATATGGGGGCAGTGAGAAAAATGTTATCATAATTTTGGACCAGTATGGGGATGGTATCAAAAGGGTGATCGAGGGGATTCAGAGGATCTTCGATTGGAGCTGAAAAAAGGTCTTTGAAGGTGTTGAAAGCGGCTTTTTTGATGTCCTTGAAATTATTGATCAGGGAGCCTTGATAGTTGATCTCGGTGACTGCCTTGAAGTTCTTTTTGGCCTCCGCTTGTTTGTGGAAGTAGGAGGTGTTTTTGTCTCCACTTTCGAGCCACAAACTCCTTGATTTTTGTCTCCAATATTCTTCTTCTACCCTACAGGCTTGGTAGAAGTGCTTTTGGAGTTCAGTTTCAGTAGCTTGGATCTGAGGAGTGAGGGTGATTGTTTCCAGGGAGAGTTGATGGTCTTCCAGGACTTTTTGGGATTCAATTCTGCCAGTAGTAGGGGAGGTGATACGCTTCGCCCAGGATTTAAGGTCTGATTTCAGCCTTTTAATTTTCTGCTCCCAAGAAAAGGAAGGAGACCCTGGGATAGGGACTGACCAAGAGTTAGAGACTACTTGATGAAAGTCCTCTTGAAGAATCCAGAGAGGGCTAAAACGGAAAGGGATAGGGCCCAGATTGGTTTCCGAGTAGAGTTCCAATAGGATGGGTTTGTGATCCGAGATACAGTTAGGGAGGATTTTGGAGGTTGCTAAGAGTCCAAGCAGGAGGAAGTCGGAATGGATCAGAAATCTGTCAAGCCTAGCCGCTATGTGTCCCGGGCCTAGCCTTTTGTTAGTCCATGTGAATTTTCCTACCGACGGTTTGATATCAATGAGGTCCCATCCCAAGATAAGATCCTCCACCCATTCTCTGGATTGGTCTCTTATTGGGGAGCCTCCTTTCTTTTCATCAGCAGACAGAGTTACATTGAGATCTCCTGCTAGTATAATGTTGTTTGGGGAGTGCAATGAGAGAAAGGATTCCAGCGAATCCCAGCAATGAGCTTTGTCAGAGGCCAGATTTGGAACATAGAGATTGAAAAGACTTACTTGTATTTCGGAATCAATATGCTGAAGATTTGTGTAGATCCAGTGCATGCTGCAGTGATCTTTAATGAGGTTGAATTTGGACTCATCCCAGAAAGTGGCAATTCCTCCCGAGGCTCCTCTAGAACTGATAGCTTTCCCCGGTCCTTTTTTCCAGAAATTGTATGCAGCTTGATGGAGGCTTGAGTCCTCCAATTTCGTCTCCTGAACTAAGAGGATGTCAGGCTTATTGATTTTTATGATGTCCTTCAGAGCTTCTTGTTTAGTTTTGGAGCCTAGACCTCTGCAGTTCCAGGAGGCGTATCGCATTTAAACTCTCTTAGGGGTGGGGGCCCCTTTGAGGCCCTTGCCTTGCTTTGATCTGGTAATCATTGAATCAATGGTTTGCTGGGCTCCTTTGTTTATATCTTGAATGGCTTTCTCTTCCCTGTGTTTTTTCTTTGATTTGCGGCCTAGAGCTTTGGCAGGCTGATTGGGGGTACCATGTGAACTGCTAGTGTCTGAAGCTGCTTCATCTGTGCATCCCCCTGATTCAGAATCTAGATTGGTGGGCTCGTGATCCAGGTTTTTTGGAATCTTAGGGTTAGAGGAGATTCTCTGGGAGTCTAGAGGTTGGTTATCTATTTGATCTTGGGGTGACTTTTCCTCGTTTTCTTCCTGGGGTATTTCTCCAGCTTCTAGATTTTCTTCATGGTTAGCATTTGTATTTTCATCCAACCCAATTATTTCTATAGCTGAGTCCTGAGAATGGTTTACCTTGCTCGATGTGGGATGATTAGTTTGATCTGCTGCTTTTTCCCCCGAATCAGTCTCTTTGGCTTTGGA
The DNA here is from genome assembly GCA_027924585.1 of Larix kaempferi. Classification (NCBI taxonomy): domain Eukaryota; kingdom Viridiplantae; phylum Streptophyta; class Pinopsida; order Pinales; family Pinaceae; genus Larix; species Larix kaempferi. The sequence goes on from BSBM01000062.1 coordinate 12,381,798, forward strand.
GGGATCTTTTGACATTGGATTTTGTCCTGAGTTCATGGATCTTTTTTCTTGGGTCTTGGCTGCTAATTTTGTTTTCTTGACTTTTTGCCAACCCTCAGTCTCCTCCTGGGGTTGGGATTTTGGGCAAGATCTTTGAAAATGTCCATGCTCATGGCAGAGCCTGCATTTGAACGGCAGTTGCTCATAGTCCAGTTTTTGAAAATGACTCCAGGAGCCGATGGAAATCTTGAGTGCTTCTGGTAGACCTACTTCTAGATCAACCTCCACACAGATTCGGGCACACGAATATTGCCCCTTTGGGTCCGCTTTATCTATGTACCTTCCAAGGCGGTTTCCAATTTTTTCCAACGCATCAGGGTTCCAGCAATGAGCAGGCAGGTTTGGAAGCCTTACCCAGACCGGCACTTCCTTTGGAACGTCAATGCTTGGATAAAAATCCGGGGTCCATCTGTTGAGGTAGAGTCCTTGAGCCCCCATGAAGTAGGGTCCGTTTCTGAAGATTAGGTCTCTATCTTATTTTGAAATGAATTCAAAAATGTAAAAACCTCTTCCCATTGGATAGCACGTTACACTGTGTTTCAGATGGGGCCTCCAATTCCGTTGTATCCAGTCATCTGTAGTTCTCGTCGTTGGCCACAGGCCCATAAACTGGCCTACCAGTCCACGAGAGGAGAGGGCTAGAGCAGTTTTAATGGCGCTCTCCGCTGGTAGCTCGACTTCAGGGATCTCATCCAGTTTTTTTATAAATTTTGGAATCACGTTGGCTGCAGATTTCTTACCACACGGGTTTGTTAGCCTTCTGAAAGCCTCTTCCGTGGAGATGGGTGAGGAGGGAGGGGGGACCCTCCCCCAGGCACAGCCATGGCGGCTGCAAACGCAGAAACCCTAGAGCGGATGTCTCAATGGCGATCTCCTCCGAGCGTAGTCTATTGAATTGTTCGATGATGCAGAGTTAGCAACATGTATTTTTGTGAAATACAATGGTCTGCTGCATGGTCAGAGGAAAACAACCTTAACACAATCTATTAATCTATCATACTTATGTAATTAGTTATCAATTTAACTATTCAATTATGCATGTTAATTATAAGAGTATTTTCGAAGGCATGCATATAATAATGAGTTTGACATTGACCATCTATTAATTAAACCATTCATCAAAAATATTTGTGCAATTTTCTAATGTATAAGTCCCTCCCTCAATTTCTAGGATTGAATTTGTTATTTTTATTGACAATACAATCCATGGTACGTAGGGAGGCACTTCTTTTGAGGATGGCTTGCGAAATTGGAAGGGGTTTGTTGCATATTATGAGGATTTGCCTATGTCTCTTAGGGTATTTGGAGGTGCAAAAATACTGTTATATTTGAAGGGGCCACTTTTAATTGCTTCGCATTATGCTATAGGATCATTAGATACTACTCTAAGTTTCATAATGGGGACTATTGTACAACGGTTTCAGTTATTAAGCCTCCTCTTTTTACTTGCTACCCGATTGGCTTCTTCGATGGGGCATTGCATGCGATAATCAATAATAATAATAATACAACAACAACAAAAGAGATAATATGAAAATGAAATAATGATAATGATAAGGAGATAAGAATGACATAATAATATAGTAATAACAACAATGATAAAATATTAATAAATAAATAAAGAACAACTAATAGATACTATATTAACTAACAAAGAGGAACTGAAATAAATAAAATAATGATAAATAAAGTTGTGGAGGGAAATTGATAAAATGAAAATAAACTTATTTAAAAAGATTGGAGGAAGTGGTGAGAACCCAATTTTTCCTTGATGGGGCTTGGGCTCCATGTTGGAAGGTAAGGTGCATAATTTATTGTTTAAGGGCTCGGGGGATCTCAATCTTTGACTAAGGGGTTTGGTTTGGAGGAGAGTCATCCCCCAAATTCTAGTTTCCTAGGTCAATTATTGTTGTAGATTATTGCTTGGTTGGAGTTAATGGATCCGATTGTTGAGGATATTTGGTAAGTCAAATATTTTATCATCTAATTTCATGTAAGCTTTCCATCCTCCTTTTCTTTTTAGTTGCATGCAAATATTTAATATCTATAGTTAGTCTTTCTTATGAATTCTCATATAGATGCTTGTATTGTATTTTATTATTCATGTGTCTTTTGGATGTATAAGCTAGGGTGGTCATTACATATGGTATCAGATCTAGGTTCAAACTCTAAGGACCTATGGGCAGTTCCAAGTTGAACATCACTATAGTTATAATAAAATATGCATATTATAGATTAGTTGTAAATTTAATATATAGATCTGGGTTAGATCTAAACAAGTGGTCTTAGATAAATATATTTAAATCTATACTATATTTAAATATATTTATATGGTTTTAGATCTTAACAAAATTATTAATATATTGATAGATTTGTCACCCAATAAATATGTGTATATTGAGTTTTTTTGGATTTCTCTTGTTTTGGGATTATTATTACCTTATTATAAACAAGATTGATTGTAAAATGTTGTGACATGGAAAATATTAGGAGATTTGTTGTGATGAATTGATCCAGTGGATACTCCACACACTTTACATATCAAATCAATTCCACTATTATATTATTATCTATGTGGATATTTGTTGATTGTATACTTTTCTCCTATTCATAATAAATTGTAACATGTCACCACTAGGGGTTTAATAGATGGGACTTACAAAGGTGGATAGATATTATTTATCCACTTATAAGAATTAGTGTCCATAATGTCAATATGGCGTTGAGCAACAATAAACTTTTTTCGAGTGCCTTCTCTTGTCTTCTTGTTCACCTAGGGATTCAACCTCTTGATCACTTTACACATTTACCCAAGTGCAAGTAACTACGGATTTCTAATGGGATCTAGTGCATTAATGCTATTCATTACAGTTTATTTCAGATATTTCATCTTAATGTCTCTTGTATTTGGTTTTATGCATTTATAATCTCTATATATGGAGTTTTGTTTCATGTTTAAGGGTTAAGGAACACTACCTATAATAACAAACTTGAAGGACCATATTTCTCTTTTTGAGAAATCTATTAACAAACTTAGTGACATGTATTGAAACTTGAAGAATAATAGTGATATTTTACTTCAAAAATGGGATGATAAGGATAAGTCTATCCAAAATTGTGCAACCTTTATCAAAACCTTATATAAAAAGTAAGTGAATTCAAACATACTAAAAAGAAGAAGGAAGGGGCACATGACACCTTGCAAAAATATTTTTAGTTCTCTCATGATATAACTTCTTTTCTCTTGGCTACTCATGAGATGAACTCTCCTAGTTTTGAGAAACATAAAGGTATTAGTTATAATTTACTTTGTTAGATGTGCTATACAAGGGGGTAGAATTGTTAAGTATTACAGGGTATTTTACTATAATTGATAGCATGATAGAGTCTAGCAAGTGAACACATTGGATATGCTAAAATTACATCATTATACGTGAGTTGTTTTGTTCCTTGTACCATGGATCTATAGGAACTAGAGCCTATACATTATAATCATTTGAAACTAGATTTGAACTCGCATTGATCAAAGAGATTCTCACTTTTTTTTTTTTTTATCTAAGTATCGATATTCTAATTGCCATATATATTCTTACAAATCAATAGTTAAGAAGCATACATGGTAGAATTTTGGATCGATACCTCTTATCACGATCTTGTGGACAGTTTGGTGAATGATGATAGTAATGTTTGAGCATGTTCTTAAGGACATACTATAGATGCATTTCATCCACTATATGACTGTATAGTCCCATCACTTACCAAAATCCCCTATGCCTCTGTATAGTCCCATCACTCCTTTTGACGATCCACTGATTGCAATAACACTCTCTTTTCGACATTTTTTATGGAACCCTTCCTTGTTTCCTCTTGATACATGTGTATGCTTTATGATGGGAAATTCATCTCATCACATGTTGATTTTTTGATCCATCAACTCTTGGTCAAATCTCTTGGGTTGTTGCTTGAAGCATTCTTGTCTGCCCTTCTCACCTTTTCCTGTAGGCATCTTCCTTCAATTATTTTTAGCTTCATCACGATTTTTCCATCATCTTTTCCATTTCTTGAAGATAGTTCTTTGATGGTATTTCTTTGATCATTTATGCATATGCTTGTTAAACTTCTGTTTTGTTCATTAATTCTAAGGAATTTTTTTTAAAGGTGTTTTGGAGGTTATATTGTTGATACATGACTCTCTATTTAAACTCTTGTTTCCTTGCTGATTTTAAATAAGTTCACATGAAGTTGTTTTGGATGCTACAATTCTAAATATGACTCTCTATTAAATTTCCGTGAACACCTTGTCATGGTCAATATGTTGTAGCATTAATCATAACCCCCTCATTGATGAACTATTTGGAGTATAGGAGAAAGAGGTAAATGTATTCTTAATAATATTTTCCTTGTGTATTGATGTTGCACCAATAAGCATTATGGCATCCACAAAATGAAGATGATAAATAAGTTCAACCTTGGGGGCTATTTTAATTCCTTTCAAGTTCCCTAAAGCTATTGTATCATTTAAAGGTCTACTCAAAGCTTCTACCAACATAATAGACAAGTATGGTAAAACTGAGTCACCTTGGAGGTGGAAGTCAGATCTCTAAGTCTAATAAAAAAAGAAAAAAAAGTAGAAGTTATGAAGCTCATATCCCAATGGATCCAATGATTTTTAGAACCAAAATCCTACAAAATATATTTGAGATGGGCCTAATTTAATTGGTCACAGGTCTTAGAAATGTACAACTTGATCATAATTCCATGATGCTTCCTACATTTTAATGAATGAATAATTTCTTAGGAAATGATTTCCCCCTCCAAAATTTATGCACCTCCTAGAAAACCTCCTTGTTCCCTAGAGATGATTTGATTTAGAATGGAATTCAACCTATTTGTAAAACATTTTAAAATTACCTTGGAGACCATTTTGCACAATTTTGTGCATTGGAAATGTCTACACATATTTCATTAAACTATTTGTTTGTAATCAAGGCAATGAAAATGACAATGAAAATAACATGGTTTCCTTTTTTTGTGATTTCTCCACTTCTTGTCATGACTCTTAATTTTACAAGAAAATTCCTATGGGGAAACCTAAGGGTTGCTTCCATACATTTGTGGATGGAATCCCTAATAAATTCGTCATCATAGAATAGTGCACCTTGACTAGGGGTATTCAAATTGAGCACTTGCTAGCATGGAAATAGCCAAATGGACAAAAAAATTGGAAAGTACAACTCGTTTAGCTAACCCCTTGGGATAAAACATTAGGAAACATCTTGTCCCACCCTTACAAACTTGAAGAAAGAGTAATATTTTCGGTACCTTGCTAGCCCCAATCAAACCATGAGGGGAAGATATGTCACAAACCATATTGGAACCTTGGTGGGGAGGATAAAAACTTCTTTTCTTAACCACCCAAGCTACAATAATTTCTACTAAAAATACTTAGGATTTGAACTTGAGTGTGAATGATAAAAAATTCTCCTCTTAAAGCACCCAATCTAGACCAAATTGACATTTTCTCATAAGCCTTTGTTCACTATTTTCCAACATTTGGAATAAGATCAAATGGGAAACTATCGAGACATGGGGATTTCCATTTATCTAGCTAAAAAATACTTTGTTGGACATCCTCCTAATTGTCGTTAGTTCTGTCATGCAAAATTTTATCCTGTGATGAGGGCGAGGTCACCAACATACTAAATAGGTGGAAACAGACCTAGAGGAATTTGTTTATAGGCTGATAAGACTCAAGAACATGCATCCAAAATCCTTTAAGACTCTACCAAGAAAGAAAACATAAAAGGGACACATGGAGAATAAAAATATGCACCTTTTTCAAAGTTTGATACTCGCTGCTCCCTTGACACTTTCCCGATCTACTCCTTGATGCCCAATTACAACTTGCAATCACAAACAAAGAAACCTTCCTCAAACACTTTTGACTATAACAAAGAGTTCAAATTACATAAAATATGAACGAAACATCAACTACTTAAGCATTTTCCACATAATCAATGAACAATTATTCTTAAATTCAATAATACAACATAGAACACACTTAGTTTGGGGGAGGGAAAGCTATCAAATTTCCGTTATGACAGTGAAAGAATATAAATCAATACCTTCTCACTACCAAGCATATCATCCAAGCCAAAGATCAGGTCTCTTTTCTCTTGCACTCCAATAATCTTACTCCAATCTTCAAAATGAATACAAGGGTGAAGTCACTTTAAGGAAACAACTTCCATAATTGGGGATATATGACCAGTAATAGGGGTTTTTGACATGGATGAGATATGAAGGGTGTGATGAAGCTTGATTCCTCCAACATAATATTGCTACAAAGGGTATCCCCTTCCTTGGACCATCTCATATCCTTTTAATTTTGATGGAGATAGTTGCAGATAGTTTCCAAGTAGTTTAGAGGGTTACAACCAAGACAAATTGTTTGAGAAACTTCAGTAACTCCACAATTTCAATTTTTTATTATTTCTTTCATGAAATCATGAGGAATTCATGCCTTGATCAAAGGAAACATGCGAATGGTTTGCACCTTGCTAGTGTGCAAGGTGTGAATGGGCACTTTTGTTGAATTTGCACCTTGATCAAGGGCAACATGTGAATGATTCGCGCTTTACTAATGTGAAAGATGCAAATATGAACTTTTGTGGTTGCAACTGTGTACGATGAAGGATAATGAGTTGGGATAAAGATTTTAATTATTAGGTCTGTCATTAGGAGTCAAATCATGGGCTCTTCCACCCTTTAGTCTCCCTTTTTATGAATAATCAGTGACACCTAGGTGTTTTCTTTTGAACCATCGTCATGGACGGAGACTTGCCAATTTGAGCTATAACAGATGCCCCCTAATGTGTGAGGTCATAAGGGAAGTTTATGGTAAAAATACATTATAATAACTGGTTGAGTGGGATGCAATGTAACAAGAACACGATTCCCAATCATTAGCTCCAACAAGTACCTAAAACAAAGAAAAAGGTGTCAGACATACATTTCCCTTAGATGGTCATATACATGCTCAAAGTGTGATAGAACATGGCTGCAAAATTGTATACACTATGGATCCATGACATATAGATGATGTAGTGTTCATGGCCATGAAAGAATACACAATATATCCCCGTGATATAAATAGAGGTGGACCATGGCCACAAAGATGATACATAGTGGATCCATGTCAATTAGAAGATCATAGCCACAAAATAGATACATAGCCGATCTTTTTCTCAACATGCATAAGGAGAACTAACGCTTACGTGAGTACTAGTTCTCCCAATGGTGCCAATGTCATATGATGTGTGGTATAGTCTTGCGCAACTTAGGCAATATTGAGTTATGGGATTGCTACTATTGGCCCAAGGTCTTCCATCCAAACCGATAGGAGGTACAAATCCTAGCCATGCAAATAGATGATATGAAGTCGAACATGGAGGACACCATTTGATTACCAGTCATTGATGTATGGTGTTAACAATGTGAGGAGACCCACTGATGATGATGATGGGATCCAAGGTACCTAGTACATTCTATTAAGTGTGAATAAATGACTTGGAGTCTAACACTTGTAGTTTCCGTTAAGCAAGAGACATTGATGTATTCCCACAACCCAATGGAGAGGGAACTTTCCACTGATGACTAAAATCCCCAAGGTACTATATAGACTCTAGATGCCACTTCTAGAGCATGATGTGCTGAAGTTGATGAGAATATATCCATTGGAAGGGAGGAATTAGGGCATCCTCCATCAACCAAAATGAGGAAACATCGAGAACTTATTTAACTTGGAAAAAGGAGTTGGACAATTTTTTGTAGAATGGACCACCAAGTACGTCTCTTGCATGCACCAAATGTAAATAGAACATAGAAGAGACCCCCTGAGCAATAACCAATATTGAAATCCATTGACAGGGGCAAAGACTTCCACCAATGATGAAAATGGAATCCAAGGTACAACATGAATCCCAAAATGTGAAATATTTTTTACATTGAACATTATGGGAAACCACTCAATCAAGGACCAATGATAATTTGTTTGTTGAGTGTAAGGTTACCTGTTAGTGATGTAAACAAGGCAGGGTGCTATGACTCAAGTTTAATGCCTCGGAGAAGATGCGTTGTCATTAATGAGACATGACCCACTAGTCAGAATTCAATGGGGACCTTCTACACTAGCATGGGTATAAACATTGGTTTTGATGATACATGATGAGAAAAATTGATATCGGGGAATGGTCGACACATGAGGTCAAAGCAACTGCAGAATGGACGACATAGATTTAGACTATCCTTGAACAGTGAGCACGCCACAATAGTAACTTGGGTAGATTTTGAAACAAAGGGACCAACTATATAAATCCACAATGTAGGAGACACTGATAGATTTTCCATATGATTGGAAGAGTAACCAATCAGAGGAGTAACAACACTGAGATCATGGTTCAAATCCTAAGGCCGAAACTAGAACCCAACTTGCTGAGAGACTCAAGACTAGTGTTTTTTTCAAGGATGACCTAACTTGTTGCCACTGCATAATAAATATATGAGATCTTTCTAGCCTCTCCCTTTTTTAAAATATTTATTTTTTTGTGTCTTTTTCATATTATAAAGCCTAAAAAATCATAAAATAATGATATAGTACAGTGGAAGAAATGAGTGTCGCAAGGCATGCATGATCTGAATTTTAGGGGGAATATCTTCTAAATTAGGATGTATAAGTCATAAAAGCATTAAATGGAGAAGCCACCCTCCCCCATTCATCATAAAATACTTAAATGGAGAGACCATCATCTCTCATCCATGGTTTTGGAATCTTCCAAGCGATTCTAGAAGCCCACAATTTAGAATACACCCATCCATGGTATTTGGTAGCCCATGGTATGGCCCCAAGGCACATTTTAATAATGTTATATAAAGTATTTTTTCCTTCTCAATAAAGCAATCTATTATTCCTGGCATCCTACATTGGGTCTTATTATTGTGTGTTATATTTGTGAGTTCTTCTTGGTTAATCCATTTAAGTTGTTGTTCTAAGAGGTGAGGATATTTATGCCTCGCCTCCGATCTCAATCATGGATCAATTGTTAAAAATTTGCAGGTTTACTCTCCTCCTCTCTCAGTATTCAATCCTTCCGGGTCTCATCCCCCAAGATCTGGATCAATGCAACTATGTTCCAAGCATGTGGAACAAACCTTGTTGATGTATATGTAACTTCGGAATGTATTTCGCATATATGTATATTGTATTCCTATAGAGATGGTTTTATTCCTCTATAAGGAAGTGTCGTCATTTATATTGTAAGTGTCGTAACTTATACTTGATGGGTTATTAGACCACCTTGTTGGGGTCGGCCCTGTATAAGTCATGTGGGTCAAAGGGTTATTAGACCACCCTATTGGGGGTCGGCCCAGTTAGCATTATATTATGTGGTTAAGTTCGAGCCTACATGAGTTAGGTAAAAAGGCAAGTCAAGTCAAGTATAAATAGAGCGCGGGAGGCACTCTATTTACTCACTCACTTCTCACACATGCACTCAAGGAGGAGTGGCGCACTTATGGAGGAGGAGGATCTGCTGCTAGGTTATGGCTATCTCTCTTGGTTGGTTGTATCATTGCTCTATCTATCTCTGAGGAAGTTATTGGGGTTTTTCACCTTTATGGTTTTCCCCAAGTAAATCTTTGTGTCTCTTGTGTGCTTGCATTATTGTCTCCATGATTGATATGTTGTAGATATGCTGTACATGTTGTTCTCTCAGTTAAGATCCTAGATCATATTGAAGTAAATTTCAGAAAATTTAACATGGTATCAGAGCTAGCCTGAAAGAAGGCATGCTATGGCATGTATGACACTTGTTGCACTTACGATGCTAGGGCTTGATATAGCAAAAACCAGTCATCGTAGCACTTTCGCTATAAATCCATTTTGGTGAAGTTTTTGGATCTGAAATTGTTACAGGACGAAGCTAAAATCTCCAGGTACCCTGTGTCCAAAGGACAATCTCTAATTCGTTTTACTTTGTGATTTATGATCTATACAATATAGGGTTTCTGCCTCTTCCAGATCTGAGTCAAAATCAGGTGACCTTGGGAAAAAGGTCATAACTTGGGATAGGAAGCTCCAAATGAAATTTCATGAAAAGTTACAGGTAGTACACAGACTGTACTATCTCAGAAAAAATTTTCAGAGGCCGAAGTTGAACCAGTGACACGTGGCACTCCGTACAAGTGCGCTCTCCTGTATTATCCCATAAAAAGGTCATGTTGCGACATTTGGCATAACTCTCTCTCAGAGAGTCCAATTGAGGTAAGACCTATCAGGATGGAAAGATAACAGGCCGAGATATCTCAAGAAACTTTTTCAGAGGCCGAAGTTCAAACAGTGACACGTGGCACGCCGTACAAGTTCGCACTCCTGTTTTATCCCAAAACAGGTCACGTTGCGACATTTGGAATAACTCTCTCTCAGAGAATCCAATTGAGGTCAGACCTGTCAGGATGGAAAGATAACAGGTCAGGCTATCTCAGAAAACGTTTTCAGACCCTGTGGATCAAAATTTTTTGAGGTACATCAGAAACAATCAGGTACATATTTCTGTCAAAACAGAATTATTTTTTGGTACCTTCATTCATGGCTTCCGGAATTTACGGCTTTGGAGAAAGTTGGAATTTTTGTAATCGGAGACCATGGCTGAATGCTACTCATCAAAATAAAAATTTAGAGACCAAGATCAGAATTTTTGGTTGGGCAGAAGGCCGGGCTTGATCAGACCCTAGTTCGGGACTTTGATCAGAAAAGTGGAAAATTAGGGCTTCTGTAAAAATGGGAATTTTTGCAATCTGTGACCACGGCTGGAAGCTCCTCAGAAAAATAGAAGCTTAGAGCTTTGGATAAAACCTTTTGATGAGGCAAAAGAGTGGGCTTCATCAAACCCCAGTTCAGGGTCACGTCCAGTGAATCCGGAAGTTTCAAAGGCAAAATTGAGGAGTGAAACTTTGCAGTTTTCAAATTCTGAATATACCAGTTTGATCAGCTCATCAAGGCGCATATTTCTATCCTTTCGGAAGTTTGAAATTCAAAGTTTGAATTTTTGGGGTTTCTCTAACAAACCCATATCCAGCTCCAAGTCCAGTTCTTGCAAATCAAGTGGATTGGGTTAATCCTAGAAGAAGATGGATTGGTCACTTACATAAGTGAAGAAGTTCATGTTTCAGAGGGAGATGAGGCTAAGGCCTTACATAAGAAGATTACAAGCGATCTCGATAGGTATGACTCATCGAGGTATGTTTCGATATTTGTCCATGATTAAGTTTATGGTATGTTTGTCTTCATGTTATTACGGTTAGTACAATCTTGATTTTAGGTTTGCTGTATCACCTTAATAAAACTATGAATGCACGATAGAAAATATTCTTTGATTAGGGTATTGACACTTATGATTGTACTAATGCATTATGGTGTTGTATGAGGTTTATGTTGTCTACTAACATGAAAGGTACACCAAGAAAGACAAATCATGTTCTGGTCCAAGAACATATGGTCATGATAACATGAAGACAAAGATTCATCCATTGTCATGGATCTCATAGAAGATCCATTTACGAGGTATGTATGACTTGGTTTTGTAATGGCTAACCTATGAGATATACAGGTTACTAGCACAAGTCATTGAAGAAGAACAAGAAGACATCTTGTGAGTATGTTAGACATAACTAACTAGCATGCTAATCCAGGTATGTTTTTCCTATATCAAGATAGAATCCTACCTTGGGTTAGGATCTTATACTGTTGTTGATAATGATTATTCATGAAGTCATAGGTTTGAATAATCATGGTTGTATGCATATTATGTTTCTTACCATAATTGATGATATGACTAACCAGAAGAATCATGAAGGTATAGGTTTGAATAATCACAAGTTTTATGCATATTATATCTCTTATCTTGATTGATGATTCAACTAACCTGAAGAGTCATAGGTTTGAGTAATTACAGGTTTAGACATGTTATGCTTCTTATGATTTGACTAACCATAAGAATACCACATAAACCTTGAATGCTAATGCTTATTATTCTGTTTGAAATGATCATGACTATACATGATTGAAATTATTGTGTTTTTAATAGTATACTAATGAATGTATGATTTTATATGAGATCACAAGGATAACACATTCATGATACTAATAAGCATGCATAGGGACCAAGGATGAATATGAGATTCAAGAACAGGTAATCCAGGAAGCAAAGATCAAAAGAGAGTACACTCCAGTGGTTTATTCAAGGATGCAGATATTCAGAGGGAGTTGACCATCTCTCTACATCCCACAACAGAAAGGTGTAGAAGAAGCTACTTCAGATTAGGACTCCAGCAGCTCCTGCAAGGAAGCGAAGACTCAGAGGGAGTCCACCCAAAGAACAAACAAAGATAAGTATTTGAATTGTCATTTCTTAAATAATACTGTTCAATAATGTATATACTGATGTTCCTAGAATTAGGTTGTGTATTATGCATATTAGAATAATTGCATTGATGAACAGTATACTCCTAATATGCATGGGTAAGTGGCCTATGGCACTGTACAACATTCCATTGCTACTTATCTAGAATGAAACCTCTTTGCTGACATGTTGGGAGTTGTGCACACTCTTAACAATGTTCTGGTAGAGATTGGAAGGCATCTAGAAAGTTACGGAATATGGATAAATGTTGTATTGAAGCATTGGCTAAGATAATTGCATGACTGTATGGCATATTTCTTTATGTGAAAGAATTTGTTCTGAAAACTATGAGATGTTTTCTAATCATGCAATTTAACTTGTTGTGTAGGAAAGATCGTATGCCATCTCCTACAAAAGAAGAACTACAACATTTTGTTCCAGCAACAAAGATATCTATTGAAGATATTGAACATATTGAAGTTCCCAGGATCTGGGATGAAGAAATGAAATGCCATGATCCGTCGATCATGAAGAATGATGTTTGGGATGTAATCCCAAGACATGAAGGGAAGTTTGCTATGACTTCCAAATGGAACTATCAGATCAAGCATGTTGCAGATGGCAGCATAGAGAAATATAAAAGTGATGAAATAGAAAATACACCAGATGGATTCAAGACAGCTTCCTTGAATGGTGTAGTTGAAGAAGAAGTGTATGTGGAGCAGCCACTTGGTTCTGAGACACATGATAGGAAATCATATATGTGCAGAACTTGGTATGGTGAAGATAGATTGATTGCCGACACGCAGAGGAAGCTTACTACCGAGTTCGAGACGAAGAACTTGGGGATGATGCACTATTTGTTTTTGGCATGGAGGTGTGGCAGAGTGCAGAAGGAATCTTCCTTGGAAAAGGGAAGTATGCAGTAGAGATCCTGAAGAGGTTCGGGATGATGGACTACAAGGCGATGGCCACACCTATGGCATTGAACCTGAAGCGCCTGTGTGATGCTTCATCTGATCCGATTGATATCACTATGTATCGTCAGATGATTGGGTCCTTGATGTACCTGACGAACACGAGAGCAGATATTTGCTTTGCTGTGAACACATTGAGCCAGTTCCTGACGGATCCGAGGAGTGTTCAGCTGGTTGCTGTAAAGCATATTCTGAGGTACCTGAAGGGTACAGTGGATTATGGGCTCAGGTATGAGGCGAATCAAAAGTTTAACCTGCAGGGTTATGTTGATTCAGATTGGGCTGGCAGTGCTGCAGATAGGAAGAGCACATCTGGGTGCTGCTTCAGTATGGGATCAGGTGTGATCTCTTGGTTTAGCAGGAAGCAGTCCTGCGTAGCACTGAGTACAGCTGAGGTAGAATATGTTGTAGCCTGCTCAGCTAATTGCGAGGCAGTATGGCTACGGAAGCTACTGTCTGAGTTATTTGATCTCCCGTTGGAGGATACTGGTATCTTCTGTGATAACCAGAGTTGTGTGAAGCTGTCTAAGAACCCAGTGTTTCATGACAGGTCGAAACACATAGAGATCAAATATCACTATATCAGGGATATGGTGCAGCGAGGAGCTATGAAGCTTCTGTATGTTGCGACGGACGAGCAGATTGCAGATGTGCTGACGAAGCCACTAGCCAGAGTGAAGTTCGAGTACTTCAGAGAGAGGCTTGGCGTTCTTTAGATCGAGGACACTTCGAGGAAGAAGTGATGGACACATTTGCTGAAGCCATTCCAAGCATGTTGGAAGGAGGATCCTTCACATGGCTGTGGATGTAAGCGCTGGATGATGAGCATCAGGATGATGTTCTGGTTTCTGCTTGGATATGATCAGTGGGATCATTTTTATGTATGTATGTACGCATCATGTGGATGCTGGATATGATCAGTTGGATCATTTTATGTATGTATGTATGCATCATGTTGGATGCTTGGACCATGTATCTGTATATGTATCAGGTGGATACATTGTATGATCAGGTGGATCATGTATGGTGATATGTATCATGTATTTGTATTTGTATCAGGTGGATACATTGATGATCAGGAGGATCATGTATGATGATATGTATCAGGTAGATACTTGGTATGCATCAGGTAGATGCATTGATGATCAGGAGGATCATGTATGATGATATGTATCATGTATTTGTATCAGGTGGATACATTGATGATCAGGAGGATCATGTATGATACTTGGTATGCATCAGGTAGATGCATTGATGATCAGGTGGATCATGCAGCAGGATGTTGCAGTGATGATCAGGATGATCATAGATGACGAGCTTCAGGATGTTGCTCCAGATGACATGCAGCAGGATGTTGCAGTGATGATCAGGATGATCATAGATGACGAGCTTCAGGATGTTGCTCCAGATGACATGCAGCAGGATGTTGCAGTGATGATCAGGATGATCATAGATGACGAGCTTCAGGATGTTGCTCCAGATGACATGCAGCAGGATGTTGCAGTGATGATCAGGATGATCATAGATGACGAGCTTCAAGATGTTGCTCCAGATGACTTGCAGCAGGACGTTGCAGTGATGATGATCAGGATGATCATGGATACATCAGGATGATGTATGGTGAGTATCAGGTTGATACTCTATGGCTGTGGATCAGGTTGTGCAGATGAGCATGTAATTCGTTGCCCTGGGATATTTGCAGATGGTCTTTCGAGGTTTTGCCTATGGCATGTAATTCGGTGCCCTGGGACATCTGGCAAATGCTCTTTCGAGGTTTTGCTCTGGGAGGACATGTAATTCGTTTCCCTGGGAGATCTGCAGATAGTCTTTCGAGGTTTTGCCTATGGCATATAATAGCGCCCTGGGATATCTGGCAGATGCTCTTGCGAGGTTTTGTCCTATGGCATGTAATTCGTTTCCCTGGGAGATCCGATAGGTTGGGCTGTGTGCCCGTAATCAGTCCTGGGATGCTCTTGCGAGGTTTTGCCATGACCACATGTAATTCGTTGCCCTGGGAGATCCTATAGGTAGAGCTGTGTGCTCGTAACATCCTGGGATGCTCTTGCGAGGTTTTGTGGTGAGGTCACATGTAATTCGGTGCCCTGGGAGATCCTATAGGTAGAGCTGTGTGCTCGTAACATCCTGGGATGCTCTTTCGAGGTTTTGTGACGCACGTAATAAGTCCTGAGGATTCCACAGTATGGCCAGTGATGATGAAGACCTATAGGTGGTGGGCCTACATCCAGTATGAAAAAGGACTGGCTCTGTAGAACTTCCAATGACGAGTAGATTCAGAGATTGATTGAGATAGCAGCAGCAGTGACGATGATGATGACTCGATGACGATTATCCAGTGATGATGATCCAGAGAAGATGACTTGTGCTGAGAAATACCTTCCTAGTTAAGAGGGAGTGTTGATGTATATGTAACTTCGGAATGTATTTCGCATATATGTATATTGTATTCCTATAGAGATGGTTTTATTCCTCTATAAGGAAGTGTCGTCATTTATATTGTAAGTGTCGTAACTTATACTTGATGGGTTATTAGACCACCTTGTTGGGGTCGGCCCTGTATAAGTCATGTGGGTCAAAGGGTTATTAGACCACCCTATTGGGGGTCGGCCATGTGGGTCAAAGGGTTATTAGACCACCCTATTGGGGGTCGGCCCAGTTAGCATTATATTATGTGGTTAAGTTCGAGCCTACATGAGTTAGGTAAAAAGGCAAGTCAAGTCAAGTATAAATAGAGTGCAGGAGGCACTCTATTTACTCACTCACTTCTCACACATGCACTCAAGGAGGAGTGGCGCACTTATGGAGGAGGAGGATCTGCTGCTAGGTTATGGCTATCTATCTTGGTTGGTTGTATCATTGCTCTATCTATCTCTGAGGAAGTTATTGGGGTTTTTCACCTTTATGGTTTTCCCCAAGTAAATCTTTGTGTCTCTTGTGTGCTTGCATTATTGTCTCCATGATTGATATGCTGTAGATATGCTGTACATGTTGTTCTCTCAGTTAAGATCCTAGATCATATTGAAGTAAATTTCAGAAAATTTAACAAACCTATGCAAAACAAATGAAAAAAAGTGTTGGGAAAGAGGTGGAAACTCATTAGCATGATTCTTCCAAGGATACAATATAGAATTCAAATGCAATGGATGACGATGACGAGCAACATGATGAATGAAATGGTGTATGAATTCCGCAAAAAAACATTACAGATAGTTGTGCAAGTAGCTATGAGCAAAGGAAAATGCATAATCAATAAAGATGGGAGCCTTATAGGAAATGGACATAAATAAATGAGAAGGAAAGTCATGCGGCTTCTTCTCAAAGTCATGGTAAAACTAAAAAGGCTCCCAGGACAATGAGAAATACTCAGCATGGGCACTAAAATGGAAAAAAAGGTGTTGGCTACAGTGTCCCATGTTAGGTAGGCTCTGCTACCAAACTAGTGGAAAATGTAGATAGAGATGGCTAATGCACCAAAATCAAATAGGTTCAACCCTATGGAAAATTAGGGTGGCAGAAAGTTCAAATGTATTGTAAAATAGGGGAGGCCTAAACCTATATGCAAGTTTCTGAATATACCTTATCACCGGATCGAACAATGTGCAAAGAATGATCCCTAAGCAACCATGAATCTAGTTTAAAATATTATATCCAAGAAACAACAAGACCATGATCATATATATAAAATGTGAAAAGAAAGATATTATATGTGTCAATTTGGTAGGGGTATTTTCAACTTCAATATCTTCAACAATATTCATTACCAAATCATAGTTTACCAGTGAAGACTTAAGAGCGGTGAGGCCTGAGGACAAGTACTCAACAAGATCAACTCATGAGGAAGATCGAAGCTGGAAGTAATAATGGAGCCTACAAGAACAAACCCATCATCACATGAGTCTAATAATCTTTTAGAAGAATTAATATCATCAAGAACATTGACTTGCAGCTCAATGGTGGAGTTTGAAGACTGAAAAATGCCATTGTTTGAGGATCCATAAATAGTAATATTAGACTCAAATGGCCACTATATTTTATTGTAACTGGGTCCAATCTAGGGGGGTGGTTTTTGGAAAGGACGTAAGTATATAAAGGAATGTTAGACTCAATCATAGCCTCTAGGAGAGCTTCATCCAAGGGAAGTATGTCATACGAGAGAGAACACATATCGGTACATTCACTTTGACCAACAAGGTGGAGAACAAACTCCAATGCCCACATTGGATTAATCACCTGGTCAACTGTCAGAACCTAGTCCTAAGAAGGTGAGCATAAATGCAGAGGCTTCTTCTCAGTAATAGTTGGACATGAGGGATACGAGGCCACATAATTCACTCGTGGCAGGTTAGTGTCTACCGAAACATTAGGAACATACAAAGGGGATACTTGGTCTAAAGTCGGGACACGAGGATAAACAAATGCAAAATGATCAATAGTTACAATGCTTCCATTGTGAGGAAAATGCATCACATGAAAGATCCTAGAAACCACTACATTTATAGCATATAAATAATCATACCCAAGGATCATATTGAAATCCAACATGGGCCTTCTATAACCATAAATCAACTAAGTCATTTTTCCCACCTTATGTAACAAGAAGCTGAGGGAGAAACCCCAGAGAATCACTAGGTCTTATATAAAAATCGAACGATTGATTGACAGTTGGAATGAGGTTGGGAGAACCCACACCTCTCTAAGCATATGCATATAATATACTAACAGAGGCTCCTTCATCTATAATAAATCGATGAAAATTATTGTTTTCGAATTGAACCCTTATCTGGAAGGCTGTAGAAGAAGGAAGGAGAGTCTCAACTAGACTATTCCAATCAAAGGAAGAAATCTTAGATCTCAGTGGGGGATCTGTTATCGGACAATCCACTCAAGCGGACGCGAGACGGATCTCCCTAGTTCAATTGAATCTAGAACAAATAGGACAAAATACAAGACTCATTTCCTAGATCTAGTTACAGATCGAGTACTTAGATATGATTCTTTCTCCTTGATGTTGTTCCAAGCTTTATGGTGTTCAGATCTCAGCTGCAAAACCTGTCAAGACAATATGGAAACAATACAAGCAGTACAATATATCTAAACAATAACCGATCTAAGTAAACGGTTAAGGAAGTAAACTACAAATAATAATCAACATGATAACATTTGTGGAAAGAGTTTGTATTATTGTATTAAAAGTGGGAATACATAGAAAGGAGAAGAACACAACCAAAGCCTTAACGTCGCATCCTCCATCCAACATGTCCAAGCCAAACCTC
The DNA here is from genome assembly GCA_027924585.1 of Larix kaempferi. NCBI lineage: Eukaryota > Viridiplantae > Streptophyta > Pinopsida > Pinales > Pinaceae > Larix > Larix kaempferi. The sequence continues at coordinate 12,400,563 of BSBM01000062.1, forward strand.
CAAGATGGTACAAGCTTCCCAAGATGATAAGGGATCACCAATGTGGATCCTACCAGCATAAGGATACTATAGACCTTCCTCCCCTTTGGAGTGGAGAGGAGCTTCACTTATATAGGGCTAAAGGGATAGGGTAGGTTGAGGATTAGAGGGAGATGGTTAAGGAATCCTCCCATTAGGTTAGGAACCGAAATGCCACCTCACCTAGAGTCTAGGGATAGGTCTCCACCTCAACAAAATTCTAGAAAGACCTCGAGACTCCTCAAAATAGCCTTTAACCAACCTTGTCGCACCCTGGTAGAGGACACAGAGCGACAAAGGGGGTCTGTCGCACCCTGTAGGAAGACAAAGTGCGACAGTGTCTCACCCTACCTGACCAAGAACTGCGACAAAGGGGGTCTGTCTCACCCTGTAGGAAGACAAAGTGCGACAACCTACTCAAAGAGGTCAACTAGGCAAGGAAATATCTCAGTTGGATGTCTTTTAGCCTAGAATGAGTTTAGGAGTTAGAGCAAAGAGTTTACATAATGGTCAAGATGACGACATTATCACAATGATCATGATGATGACACTCGGTCATAATGACGACACTTGCAACGGTCATGGTGACGACACTAGGTCATGATGACAACACTTGCACAAGGGTGAAGACATTTTGGTGTAATAGAATGCTCCCAAAGCATGAAGTTGACGTAATGAGACAGGTGAAATGATTTGTAGTAAGAAAAATTGCAAGGACTTGCTGGTTGGAAGGAGCTGCTGCAAAAATGACCTGAGATCCACAAGTCTCACAAAACATGGATGCCGACCAATACACTGCAGATCCATGATAGTAAAGACCGACCAAACAAAATCATGGCTACTAGACACAATCGTAGATCCATGATGAGATGATAACACAGCCACGACCAATACAAAGTGTATCCATGTAATATAACTCAAACAATATCCATCACAACCTGGGTACAAATATGACTTCCCCAGGGTCTTCAAGTTGAACCCACAATGATACGAATCTATCCATGTGATTACAATGTTTTGGAGTCGAACATGGTAGAAACCACTTGATTACCGGTCATTAATGTATACCGTTAACAAGTGCGAGGGAAATAACCATTGATGTCAATGATTCCCAAGGTATCATAGTACATATCACCAAGCGTGAATAAATGAGTTGAATTCGAATGCTTGATGAAATATTTTAATCAGGAGCCAATGACGTAAACTCATGTTGAAAGTGAGGTAACCTGCCATTGAGGCATGCAGGCCCAAGCTACTTGACTGGTTTCTAGATTCAAACCTCGGATGATGAGTTGAAGTCGACAAGGATGAATCCGTCGATGGAGGGCCATGATGATTCCCCCATCAACGACACAAAACTCAATGACAAATATTTGGAGTAGATTGGATGGTACAGTAATGTGCAAGACTGACTCAAGGTAGAACGACATGATCGAAGGTGTATTGACTGTAGATGATGAGTAACAAATGTCTCTTGAACATGGGCATGGCATGACTTGGCAGTATTGACATGACGAGAACGACACCAACCCCCAATTCAACTTGATGATGGAAGCATTCTTTGGGAGACCCAAATGAGTGACAAGACTCACGGAATTGATAGGACTCGGAGACAAATGGATTACCCAAGTACTGAATGCAAATGCAAACTAGTGCCATGTTCAAGAGTGACTACGTACTGCCGTAATTAATATGTAACACAAAATATTCCCTTTTTTTCCATCATGATTGATGAGTACCTCATGTGTTTTTTACGATCTTGATGAGGGTAACCAGATGCTCGGTATAGCTCATATCATTGATGAGTCCAATTCCACATGTTTTACGAACTTGGAAAAGGAGGGGTTCGTCCCATAACGGTCCCGTTAGTGTTGAGTTTTAACGAGTCCAGAGAAGGAAAAATCGGTCGTCATTTCATGTTTAGAGAGTCTGAAAAGAACTAAAGAGGACTCCAGGAGGTTCTTTTTCGTAAATTTAGTCCCTCTGCTCGAAAAAGGATAAAACAACGCAAGAGAGAACTCTTCCAATCATGATCGATTGAAGTGCTCCTTTTCCGTAAAAAGAGCCCCCTAGTCCGAAAAAGGAAAAAACTACCACTAGAGAGACGATTATTCAAATACTTTTACAAGCGTGGACACATCAAGTTCGCTTGGGAAATATTTTGCTATTTAGGGAGACTGAAAAGACCTTAAAGAGGACTCCATGGACAACTTTGTCATGGTTGATGACCGAGTACGACAAAGGGAAAAGTAAACTCGACACAATTCCTTTTCCGTAAATAGTCTAGCGAGGCCGGATAAAGTGATAAACCTATACTTGGTAGACACACCTTTTTACTCAAATTTTTAACGAGCACGACAATGGTATCAAAAGCACTCGGAATCTTTTCATGTTTGAACCAGAGCATGAAAAAGTAAAAACTTATCTCAAACCACTTTTCATGTTTCAACCAGAGCACGAAAAAAGTGAAAAGTAAGCTCAACACCATCTTACTGTTTTTAACGAGCTCGAAGATAGGTTGGAAGAATGCTCATGGTGTTTGCTTCATTTTTTAACGAGCTTGTGACAGAAAATGAACTATGCTCAGGATTATTTTCATGGTTTAGCGAGCTCGAAACTCAAAATAAAGTATGCTCGGAAATATTCCCATTAGTCGAATTTTTTCCATCATGATATCCAGAGGTTGGTATATGCCCCTAGCATGATTGCTAGAAGTAAGTGACTTAACTCGATACAAAGGGAACTAGGCCCCCAACATGATTGCTAGAAGTAAGTGACTTCAACATAACGTACCGATTTTGAAGAGATGCCCCCAAGCTTCATTTCATTCGCCTAAGCTACCCCTAGGTGGATGAAAAGAAGGTTCAGGTACAAGTCAATGGAAAGACTCGACTCAATGGAAAAGGATCTGTTTCATTTTTTAACGAGCTTGACATAGGAATAGAACTCTGCTCGTATGACCTGTTTCACTTTTTAGCGAGCTTGACACAGAAAGGGAACCATGCTCATTGGGTACTGTTTCATTTTTTAACGAGCTTGAAACAGGAAAAGAACTATGCTCATGAATGGTTTCATTTTTACACAAGCTCGAAACCAAAGGGAAACTATGCTTGGAGGGACCTGTTTCATTTTTTAATGAGCTTAAAACAGAAAGGAAACCATGCTCAGAAATGGTTTCATTTTTACACAAGCTTGAAACCAAAGGTAAACTGTGCTTGGGGATGGTTTCATTTTTACACAAGCTTGAAGCCAAAGGTAAACCATGCTTGGGACTGGTTTCATTTTTACACAAGCTTGAAACCAAAAGGGAAACTTTGTTTGGGAATGACTCATTTTTACACAAGCTTGAAACCAAAAAGGAAACTTTGCTTGGAAAAAAAAACCCCAACATGATGACCAGAGGTTGGTAGAGTGCCTCCCAGCATAATAAGCTAGGGGAACTACTCCAGCATGATTCCCAGAGGCTAGAGACCTTCTTGCCATCACGAGGGGGAAGAAACCACTAAAACATGTAGAACATTTAGGGAAGTTTGATGACTAGGAGTCATGTGATGAGTGGGTGTCACGTAGGAAAGCTGATCAATGGTCAAAATACTCCCATCATAGGGAAAATACATCACTCGAAAGAGTGTGGACACTACGACTCTCATAGCATAGACATAATCACGTCCAATGAGCAGATTGAAATCTAAGAGACCTTGGACAACCATGACATCAATATAAATAGTTTTACCTCCCAAAGTAATAGGTAACTGAGGAAGGATCCCTAAAGGTCTAGTAGGACTTCTATTGAAAGCCAGTATCTGGTCAGTGACTAGCACAAGCCTAGGAGAACCTATAGCTTACCAAGCAGTTGAGGATAAAATACTAACAGAATCTCCCTCATCCACTATAGTGCGAAAGATTTCCTTATCAAAAATTCCTATAGATATCTGGAAAGGAACACTCGAAGGAAGACAAGATTCTGCTAGACCATTCCAATCAAAGGAAATGACCTCAGTACTTGGAGGGGGTCCTGTGGAAATGGACATGGTTTTTGCTCGCCCAGAACAATCTGAACTGACCAGAAAAACATCGGCAGTTTCTATTTCACTCTCAACTGGAAGACTAGAATGAGACGAAGATCGTGTCATGGTGACTACTTCAATCTGTACATTCTCCAATGAAAGAGTGCGATCGAGTGGAGTTGATATCGACTCAACCACTTCAACTTCACTCTTTGAAGAAGGAGTGGGATCAACCAAGGATGGAGCTGGATCGATTGCTTCATCAACCAATGGGGGTTCAAGGGAAAACTTACGATATCCAGTTGGAAGGTGGTTCTGAGATACAATAATCTCTTCCAACAATTGTGAAGCTTCATCCATGCGTGGACAAAGGTAAGTACGATGCATGCCCTTGCATAACCAGCAAGGGTGTGTAGTTCTACCCTTCCGACCCTTAATTACAACGTCACTAGTTGATGGGGTATCATCAGTATGATGTCTAGAGACTGATGACATGGGTTGTTCGGAATGCGACCATATTTCTAAGACCTTGGAGATACCAAGGCATATCTTAAGAAAATGGGACCCTTTGCAAAGTTTGCAAGGGAATTTTGGTTTACGCAAATTTGAAACAGATGTATCGATGTTCCCAGCATGATGATCAGTGGCTGGTGAGTCCCCAGCATGATGGTCAGATGCTGGGATTGTGACCTTCTTCCTGGTGTTCTTCTTCTTAGTTTTCCCTTTCTTCTTCTTCGCACTCGCCTTCTTACTAACATCAGAGTTTTCAGTAGGAGAAGAGGAAGAGAGGGAAGCCGATTCAATTTTTGAGGAAGAAGGAGAAGGGTCATCATGAGATTGAGGCTCATGTGATGAAGGACCTAGGTTAGACACAATTGGTGCACTTGGTGTAACTGGATTGGAGAATAACCATATTGGTAATCCTATCGTCAATCCAGGAAGACTCAACGTAACCATAAAGGGAGGACCAACAGTTCCACAAGGGGGAATAACAAATGGCACACCCTGGAAAGGGGCGCCTTGGTTGGTAGTCCTGGAAGAATCTTCCATATTTGAACTCCCTAAGAGTCTCTAAAGTACCACACAAGTCAAAAACTACTCAAGTATAAAAGCAACAAGCAAACTGTGTGAATAGGAGTGGATGAAAAGTTAGGATCCTCACAGGATTATCAAGGCTTCGCAACTTGCTATATACCGCAGGGTCCCACAGTAAAATGCGACAAGGAGGATTGAGACCGTACCCTTTCCTGAATACCCGACTACCTGGACAGTACGTGCGTAGTAATCTCCCTGAGTGTTGTTCTCGGTGTATTGTTCTACCAAGATGGCCAAATGGTTAACTCAGTTGGTTTCAGGAATCCTAATGGTGTCTCCCGATATATTCAAGGTACATGGGAGCTCAAATCCGTAGTGGTGCTGTCTAATGCACAACCGTACGGCACGAGACCTTCCTATATACTACCGAGTACGTGAAACACCTTTCGATATATGCCAAGTACGTGAAACACCTTTCGATATACGCCAAGTACGCGAAGTACTTGGTGGGTACGTGAAAGAGCTTCGATATACCGGTTGGTACGTGGAAGACTACAATACCCCTGGAATACAATGCTGGCAAGTAACGACGGCTGCCACGTTTTACGATGTCGAAACACGTCTCTAACTTACACATAATTACTAAATGATTTTAACCTAAGCTAGCATTAATTTTATCTTGTACGATTAGTTGGATGCATAAGGTGAGTACATAAACGTAAACAGAATGCAATCCTCAACTACATGAAAAATGCACTCATTTCTTTACTTTTCGATGAAAACTACTTAAGGTAAGGAGAGATTTTTCTTTCTTTCAAACAAAAAAGCACTCAAATAGAAATTAAAAGAAGAATTCTTTCCTAGAGTGCAATAACTCTAACTTTCCGCAATAATAAGCTAGAAAGCGCAAAGAAAATGAAAGATGCGACGAATTTTAACAATGCATAAGATAAAAATAATGAAGCGCATTCAATTTTCACATGTATGTATAAAAAATGGAGCTTGATAACTAAATGCTTTTCATATCTATATACAGAAAGCGAGAGAATATCTACAACACTTACTCATTCAGAAATCTCCAAAGAAAATAATGACAAGCACCCAAACAACTCAAAAGTACTCAAGAAAGGCTCAAAATCTACCAAATGAAAACAAAACTCAATGATTGAGTGGGAGAAGGGTTAGGAGATCAGATGTAATGATCTGAACAGATCCAACAAGATCTGGTGGGGTGATCAAGGGTGGAAAGATCAAACCAACTGGTGGGGGATCAAAATTGCCCACCACAACCAAGCCAAGTGGCTTGACTGACTAAGCACCCAAAATCAACCAAAACACTTCCAAACAAGGACTATGCTGGATCTTGGGGGTGTGTGACCACAATACATAGCCTATAGGCCTTAAGCAATCAGACCAAAAACCCAAAAAAAAGGGGAAAACCTTGCTGATCCCTAAGTTTTATGAGATCGTTGCACCCTATACACAGGCAAGGTGCGACAGAGGGGGTCCGTCGCAGGTTGTACACAGGAAAGGTGCGACACCGTCGCAGTTTGGCTTCAGGCAAAGTTAGAAGGATAGATAGTGGCGCAGGGAAGACTCAACCCAGGTGCACTAGTCGAATTTTGAGCAGTAAAAGTGTGAGATCTATCAAGGTAGAAGGGTAGGAGGCCTAATGATGATCCCAAAGAGAATCAAGGACACATAAGAAACTCTTTAATGAAAAAGATCTGATGGTAAGGAGGCTCAAAATAATATAAATGGCTTAGACAAAAGAGATGAAATCAAACATAAATGAAATCAATTCTACTATTCGGTATCCCCAGTATGGTCTCCAAATTTGTTATTGGACAATCCACTCAAGCGGACGTGAGCCGGATCTCCCTAGTTCAAGTGAATCTAGAACAAATAGGACAAAATACAAGACTCATTTCCTAGATCTAGTTATAGATCGAGTACTTAGGGGTGATTCCATGAAGATGGGTAACTCTTTTTGGCCAAATATGACGGTGAAAAACAGAAATTTTACCCATGTATTAAATTGAATCCCTCGAAACTCATACTTGCCACATGAATTTTGACATGCGGTTGAAAAACAAAATGTAGAGAATTATGTTGGCTTTCCAATGATATTTTTTTTGAAATATACCAATGTCATTTATCATGTCGAATTTTCATTTAATGAAACGTGTGTACTTAAAAATTTGAAGAGCAATTAACAAGTAGTTTGTGTGCGTGCACAATAATTTAATGTTAAAGTAATAATTTTAAAAAATGAAATATGTGAACATGATATAGACAGAATGGACTAGGGCTTACATATTTTTCTTTTAATTTTTCTCGAAAAAATATATTTATTATTATTTTTTGAAAATGACCAATGAATATTGAAGTCGCATTTTGCACACATGTGTGTGCGTGCATGAAATATTTTTATTTTTTACATAATTTGCAAAAATAAAAATACCATTTTAAAGAGGACGCATTTATCTAGGGCTTGTGTATTTTTTCAAATTTTTTGGAGGTGTATTTTGAATTTTGTGGATTTATCTTTGAGCTCAATCGAAGTTGTCGACAGGGTTTTTTAGGGAAAGTTTTAGTAGAAATTTAAAAACAAAAGACATATGAAGATAAAAATTCGTAAATTTTATATATCTGGATAGAGGATTCGTTGACGAATTCAATGGTATCAAGTCCGCTCATTAATGAGCATTTAATGACATGGTTTACCTATGTGGAAGGCAGACAAAACTTTCATTCTGTAGTGAAAAGGGCTCTCGGCCTGTTTTTTAAGCCCTCGATCGAGGGTTTAACAAGACCTCGATCGAGGTATTTTAAAACCCTCGATCGAGGGCCTAAAATGAGCCTTTTTATGTTTTTCAAAAGCTAGATCGAGCTTTTCAAAAGCTCGATTGAGGGTTTTAAAATCTAGATCGAGCTCTTGTTTCAACCCTCGATCGAGGTCTTTTAAAACCCTCAATCGAGGTATTTTAAAACCCTCGATCGAGCTTTTAAAACCCTCGATTGAGCTTTTAAAACCTTGATCGAGGGCTTGAAAATACCTTGATCGAGGGTTTGAAAAACAATTTTTTTAACTTCCATCCACCAGAAATGGTGAACCACCTTCATGGAATCACCCTTAGATATCATACCTTTTAGATCGTGGATCCTTTCTCCTTGATGTTGTTCCAAGCTTTATGGTCTTCAGATCTTAGCTGCAAAACCTGTCAAGACAATATGGAAACAATACAAGTAGTACAATATATCTAAACAATAACTGATCTAAGTAAACGATTAAGGAAGTAAACTACAAATAATAATCAACACGATAACATTTGTGGAAAGAGTTTGTATTACTGTATTAAAAGTGGGAATACATAGAAAGGAGAAGAACACAACCAAAGCCTTAATGTCGCATCCTCCATCCAACATGTCCAATCCAAACCTCCAAGATGGTACAAGCTTCCCAAGATGATAAGGGATCACCAATGTGGATCCTACCAGCATAAGGATACCATAGACCTTCCTCCCCTTTGGAGTGGAGAGGAGATTCACTTATATAGGGCTAAAGAGATAGGGTAGGTTGAGGATTAGGGGGAGATGGTTAAGGGATACTCCCATTAGGTTAGGAACCAAAATTCCACCTCACCTAGAGTCTAGCGATAGGTATCCACCTCAAAAAACTTCTAGAAAGACCTCGAGACTCCTCAAAATAGTCTTTAACCAACCTCATCGCACCCTGGTAGAGGACATAGAGCGACAGAGGGGGTCTGTCGCACCCTGTAGGAAGACAAAGTGTGACAGTGTCTCACCCTAGATGACCAAGAACTACAACAGAGGGGGTATGTCTCACCTTGTAGGAAGACAAAGTGCGACAACCTACTCAAAGAGGTCATCTAGGCAGGGAAATCTCTCAGTTGGATGTGTTTTATCCCAAAATGAGTTTAGGAGTCAGAGAAAAGAGTTTACACAATGGCCAAGATGACGACATTATCACAATGTTCATGATGACAAAACTCGGTCATAATGACGACACTTGCAACGGTCACGGTGACAACACTAGGTCATGGTGATGACACTAGGTCATGATGACGACACTTGCAACACTTGCGACACTTGCACAAGGGTGACGACATCACTCTTCCTTTCAAGAGTGATGTGGCTATTGCTGATCCCATACTTTTCTCAACCTCTCTTTATCCACATTGTCATATGAATTGATGCCTTGGGCCATGGGTGAAGGGGGGAAATATTGGAAGTAGGTAAATGATGAAGAAATATCCCTAAAATCGGAGACTCTTAAGGTGCTTTGTATCCAAATTGAAGGTAACTTGTTGGAGTAAGAAGAACCCATTGTGAAGAAGCTACAACACCAAGGCCTAAACAGTTGTACTTTCTTTCTGCCACTTTTAATACATTTGTATTTTCCTTCCCGTACATTGTATGTTCATGATCATGTATTGCAAGATTCCTTGGTCACTTGCATAGGTCAATTATACTATTTATATTTTAGTTGTTTTCTTTCCTTTATCTGTAGCAGGTTCTCTCATACGCAAAGTTGGATCGTAATTGATTCTGGATCGCAAGAATGACTGTTGTATCAAAGGTAAGTTCCCTCTATACTTATCAAATGTTACCATTTTATTGATTTAGGAGAAGGTTTGTACAATTTGTCCCTTTTTGTTCTAGATCTGAACCATTCATACTAGGGACTTCGATCTTTGTCTACATCGATCCAAAACTCCTCAAACAAAATTGGTGACTCCATTGGGAAACGCTCATTAGATCTCCTTTGGTTTTCCTTGGATATTCTTTGAATCTTGTCACTTACCTTATTTTACTTGACCGAATTTTTGCATTTCTGAGTTGCTGGGTGATCCAGTACAGATCCAACATTTGCAATCCATCTGAATCCCCTGAGGTTGATTAAATTCTTGGTCTTTTGCTTTGAAAAAACGCTCTCTATTGACATCGACGTGATATGTCTTCATATACAACGCGTCGACCACGCACCTGGGAAACATACTAAACTGTGTCGATCCACATTGGCGCGATGTGTTCCACAACAGACTGCAACTCTGTGACAAATTTTTCACTAGGGTTGAATCTTCCTCTTGAGGTTGGGTCAAGTGTTTTCCTCAGGTCGGTATCTTGTCTGTATCAGCCATAGCTTTCTCTGATATTTTTCATTTACCCTTCTTCCTTGCATTTGCTTAAAGTTTGAAGCCTAGATTGAGTTTCTTTTTGGGTCCTTAGTAGTCAAGTAGTTGTCTTGGGTCATATTGATCCCTTGTATGGGAAGCTTTTCTTGTGGCTCTCAGAAGCCTCTGATCTGCTCTGCTTCCGCTCTTAAGTCTTTCCAAGTGTGTTGTTGTGATAACTTTTTCTTGTGTGAGTTTGGATTGAATCATTGTGAGTCTTGAAATTGGATGCTTGGATGATTTCTTTTCTTGTTTTCAAAAGGTGCAGAACTCTCCGATCTTTAGAGTTTTGAGATTCGAAACAAAGTGAGCATATTTATATTTGAAATTAGTATTAAAAGGAATTGAAGTTTCATTATCTTCATTTTTTGAAGTATAGTGCTTTGATTTGTTGAGAAGATCTACCTTTTGGATCTCGGATAATTGTTCGAAATTTTTTTAAGAGCTAGCAATTGTTCATGTTTTCTTCCTTTTTGATCCTTCAAAAGTATTTAAAAAGAAGAAGAATTCTTAGATCTTTTAAAAGATTGAATCATAAACTTTGCTTTTTCAAATATTTTTAACAATTAGTTCATGTTCCAACGATGTTTGAAGTCATTGTTTTAACTCCTTTGCTTCTTTGTTTGAAAGTAAGGTGTTTTGCAAGTTAAAATACCTTGTTTTTCTTTTATTATTGGCTTGCATTGTCAAATCTCTTTTGGAAAAAATAGAAAATATTTTTTTTTGCTTCGGTGTTATTCTTGGTTCCATTGGATTTGATTGAAAGAGTGTTACTTGCTTGTGTCTTTTGTTTTTTATTAAGAAGAAAATGATTCAAATAATAGTCTTGTATTTCTGGAATATTTTGTTTGTCTCAGCAAAAGAAGAAAGATCTCTCTCCTTCCCATACATATATATCATCGAAATAAAAGTTTGCATCTCATTTAGTTTTCGTTCATGATATTGGGATGTGTCCACACTTCATCTATCCACTTAACCATCTATGATAAAAACAAGCTCTAGTTTAAGTTAAAATCTTTAGAAACTTGTGTGATAGGTTAGAGACATGTTCGGATGCCTTAAAGCGTAATATTTGTCATTATTTGCCTGCGCTGCATCCCAGGGGCTTGTAATTCTTCCACATACTAGTAGGTATATCGAACGACCTTTCACATACTTGACAATATATAGAAAGGTTCTTCACGTACTCGACGGTATATAGGAAGGCTCATGTCGAACAATTGTGCAATAGACAACACTACTATGGATTGGAGCTCCCACATACCTTGCGTATATTGGGGGACCCCACTAGAATTCTAAAACCATATTAGCCAACCATTGGTCGTCTTGACGTTGCAATACACCTAGAACAACACTCAGGGAGCTACTACATACGTATTGTTAGGTACTATGGTAATATGGTCAAGGGTACGGTCCTAATCCTCCCTGGTTAGTTCTTTGAAAGATTGGGCCGAGTATTACTGTTGGACCATGCGGTATATCGCGAGTTGCGACGACTTGACACTCCTGTGAGGATATAGCTTTTTATCCCACGTATAACATAATTTTTCCTGCAACCTTTAGCTTGAGTAGGACTTGAAGTGTGTATTTTATTTAGAAGAATCTTAGGGAGAGACTTTCATTAGTCATTTTGGATGAGAAACCCTTAAGGAGATCTCGTAGAATACAAAACTTGCCACCTGAATATTTCCCTGTCGGAGAGGGAAACACAAGGCAAAATATGGACCAACCTACTACATTTGTTCCATGTGAAGAAGGAATCCCAGTTACTGTATCAGAAGGAAATTATTCTCCTCCTGCAAATCCACCTATCACCAATCCCGAGGGACCATTGGTGGTAGAACAAACTTCATCACGTGACACATCTTTTCACCTTTCACTTGAAGTATATTATGGAGTTATAGATTGGATATTAACCCGACCTCTAGAAGACCTTGTAGAAACTACTTTTGGTCCAACTGCTTCATTTTGGGGAACATCCTTAGGACAAGTTATTTTCGACTTTGGTTCACCATACACCGTGGAGACAACTCCACCACCGCGTCCTACCAGATTCGTCTCGAACAAGGAATTTTTTGGACCACTCCAAGATATTGTATCCCGCTTACGGATACTTGGAGAACAAGTAAGGTGTCAGAGTTTTCCTTTACCATCCACTTTGGAAGTAGTAAATTCGAATATCATTCTCCGATTGATTCTTTTACTCTTTCTTCGCCAGGAATGTTTGTACCCAACATGACCTCCTATGAACCATGTCAATCATATTTTTCGCCTGTATCCTATCAAAATCAATTGGTCGGTTCTAGACATCCTTTGACCCCGATGACTGAGGGGAAAATATGACTACGGGGAAACCTGTGGTCAGTGGTTGAAATATGACTACGGGTAAACCTATGGTCAATGGTCATAATATGACGAGGGCGCAACCTTTGTTTGGTGGTCAAAACATGGTTGGGGGGAAACCTTTGGTTAGTGGGAAAAACTTAATTGTGGGGCAACCTATGGTTAGTGGGAAGAATGTAAGTGGAGGAAAACCTTCATTTATGGCTTACAACATGATTGGAGGTCCACCTCCAGCCATGGGACAACCTTTGTGGGGACATCACACATGGGACCATCTACATGGGGCCTTCTTGCATGGGTTTATACATATCTGGGTAATCAGAATATGGCGATGAGTCAAATTTATCAAACTGCTCCGAGGAACCTTTATCCTGGAGTACCTTACCCCAGAAATACGAACACCCCATGGGGTCAACAGAACTTTCCTTTGGATATAGCTTCAGCTGGAGGACCATCCCCACCTCCAACACATCCACCACCACCACTTGTCCCGCCCCCACCTCCACCACCTGTCCCACCTCCACCCCCACCATCTAGACAACCAACCCACTCTGGAGGACCCCCTCATTCGGGAGGAAAACCACCAATTGTTCAACCTCCTAAAATGGGTGTACCTCCACCATATGGAAAACCCTATAGGAGGACCTTACGATTAATCCATTTATGGTCCTATTGGTAATCAAATTTCATACCAATATTACCAGTATCTGCATCCAAACCGACAGTTACCATTTCTAGCTACATTAGATTTACCAGACCTGCCATGTTTGACAAACGATCCTATTCAACATGGCATAAATTGGCCACCCATTCTTGTAAAACTACCATCCAACGTACCCAAGTTTGATGGCAAACCCGGTGAGGATCCCAAAAACCACATACTATGACATATCATTTGTGGTGTTCCTTGAACTCCCTAATGGATGATTCTATACATTTGAGGCTTTTTCAATGAACGCTCACCGACACCGCCACCAAATGGTACATTGAATCGACACCACACTCTTTCGCGGATTTTCGATCCTTATCTATGGCCTTTCTCACACATTTTCAACTACCAATACGATATGAAACCAATACATACCTTTTAACTTCGCTCCGATAGTCTACCTCCACTCATATTTCTGACCATATTCATGAATGGAGGAGGAGACGTCTCCTAATTAAGGCTCCTATTTCAGACCAATTATTAGCTGATTGGTTCACCAAATCACTATTTCCTATCATAGCCAAAGATGTCTCCATGGGCAGGGCGGTTACAGAGGAACAAGCCATCGCACGTTCCCAGTAATTAGACCTAGTCTATGCTCAATTTGGCACTTTATATGACATAATTCCCAATGCCCCTCGCCCCACCTACAACCCAACGAAACCAACCATGGGATCACATGCTGATGGCATAATTAGTTTCGTTAAAACCTAGCCTTCCATCCAATCGACTGGATCACAAATCCAGATGGATCCAAATCCAACCCCGACACAGGTTGGTAATAACACCAACCATTCACCCAATCCTGCTCCAACTGCAGAGATGAATTCAGTCCAATCTGCTTCATCTCAGAAATCTGGTGCTAAGAATAAAAATAGAGGTAAATCCAAAAAATATTCTAACCAATAGGAACAAAAAACCAATCAAGACACCACAGATTCCAAATCAAAACGAAAGGCCAAATATTCGTTTTTACTGTGCGGTGATGACCACTTCATGAAGGAATGTCCCTGTCGCGAAGAAGTCCAAAAGTTCCTAAAAGAAAATTCTTAACCCACAATTTTGATTGATCCCTTCCCAAACCAACAACAAGACATGGTTATACAACAACCAAACTCTTTTCAAGGAGAACCATCCACGACCGCTCATGTTCTCATGATGCGTAGTGAGACAGTCAATATTTCCACCAGGGCACATACATACGATTCTATTTCAGACAAAGAATCAAATGGAGGTACTACTGAAAAAACCTCCACTTCCCCATCCACTACCCCTCCTTCATAAGGTCCTCTAGTAATAGAGAAACCTATACCAGATGCATTTTTGCATCCACCTAAAAGCACTATACGAAAGGAGGTTTTTAATCCCAACACTCGGGCTTCTCAAAACTACAGCATTGTTGAAGATTTGGCCTAGGCACCATGTGCTATGTCGACCCTAGAAGTCTTATAGAACTATCCTAATCAACGTAAGACTCTGCTATCTGCAATCGGAGCAATGGATCTGTAATCATCTAACATCATTATGTTTAGACTGGAATACTTCAAGCTGAGGCTTTCCCACCTAGTGGAATTTCAAATCATTACCAATGTTGCTTGGAAAAACATCCATCGTACCATTTTAGATGAAGGAGCGTTTACGTTTGTTATGTCTTTGTCCTGTTGGAGAGCCATTGGATCTCCTGAACCAAACCATTATCCTACCACTTTGAAAGCGTTTGACGGATGCAAATTCCAACCACACTTACTTTATATTCCTTAGCCATTGAGATGGGAGGTAAGACTATTTCCATTGACATGGAAGTAGTCACTACAACTTTGGACTACAATTTATTACTTGGTCAAAATTGGGTTTACGCCATGATTGTGGTTTCCTCCTCAGTCTTCCGCATCGTATAGTTTCCCCATCAAGGGAAAATTGTCACTTTTGACCAACTAGATTTTTCTACACCTGATACCATCACTCATCCCGCATATAATTTCGCTCTTCTAGGGAAATATCCACACATATATGAGAGTGTGTAGGTAGGACTCCTTAAGGAACCATCTCTGATGGGATTCTCTCCAACTCCTAACTCCCCATACACATTTCCACGGTGAACATGATCTTGTCCATGGCCTCGTATTCCTCCAACTCAACAAATCCTTGGATTGTTCCTGATCCTACAGAAATTGATTCGATTGGAGATCGGATGCCTCTAAGCTCTGCTGAATCTACTTATAATGCCATCCAATCGGTTTCATACTCACTTGATGACCATCACTTGGTTGCATCAGATTCATGTTCTTTGTCGTCTTGGTTAAACTCGTCCTTGCCATCGCTAGATTATTTCCTCCAGACATGTCCCTCCGATGAATCCATTATGGATATTATGAGATTGGATGAGATTCCCGAGGAGGACCATCACAATCGATCATCCTTCCTTCCAGATACGGTATAGAATGATACTCACTCTATTGTTTCACCAGATATCGTTAAAAACCCTTAATCTCCTATTCTCACAAGGGATATGGTAACTGAGGGGAATTTGGAAAATATTATGCCTACCACTGCTATTGACAACTCAGTGAAACCTGGTTTCGTGGAGCATATTCATATTGTCCAAACATTCTCTTCTGAAGAAATCATAGCTTATACGGCCTTATTCAAATAGTTTTGCAACGTGTTCACATGGAGCTATGAATAAATGCCCAGGATTGATCATGCGATCATCGTACATGAGATCAAAACTTATCCTGACGCAAAGCTTGTCCAGAAAAAAACTCCGTCCAGTAAACCCTGGAAAGACTGCGGTTATTAAAGCAGAAATTGAAAAGCTCTTGAAATGTGGTTTCATTTATCCTATCCCCTTGATAGACTGGGTCTCTAACATTGTTCATGTTACAAAAAAGCAAGGAACCATTAGAGTATGTGTCGACTACAGGGATTTAAATAAGTATTGTCCCAAGGACAATTACCCTACCTCGTTCATCAACCAAATTATCGACAACTGTGATGGTAGTGTCATATTTTCATTTATGGATGGATTCTCCAGCTATAATTAGATCGAGATCCACCCACCTTACCATCACAAGACTGCTTTTATCTGCCAATGGGGCACATTTTCCTATCGCAAATCACCCTTTGGCCTCAAAAATGCTGGTGCGACATTCCAACGGGCTATGTCATACACCTTTCATGATATTAAGGATTTTGTGGATCCTTACCTCGATGATTTGCTAGCTCATTCAAATCAATGTGAGTTTCACATCAACCATCTGATGACAGTTTTCCTCAGATGTCGATGCTATAATATCCTCCTAAATCCTCACAAGTGAATATTCTGCGTTGAATCCAGATTCCTTCTTGGCTTCATTGTCTCAAGAGACGGGATTTGTATTGATCCCCTCAAGCTAGAGCCTATTCTCTCCCTACCCCCACCAACAAATATCACTGAACTTCAAAGTTTGCAGGGGAAGGAAAACTACTTGCGTTGTTTCATGTGTAATTACGCGGATAAGACACAGGGTTATATTTGGTTGTTAAAAAAGGGAGTTCCTTTTGTTTGGGACGACTACGCGCAAAGCGCATTCAATAATATCAAGCACTCCATTACTCATGCACATGTGTTACAACCACCTGATCATACTAAGGATTATATCTTTTATCTTGCTCCCTATACCACTACTATTAGTATGGTTTTAGTGCAGGAAGATAACAACACGCAAGAACATGTGATTTATTACCTCTGTAAGGGTCTCATTGACTCTGAAACTCACTACTCACACATTGATAAGTTGGCCCTGGAAGTTTTCATAGTTTTCCAGAGGTTTAGCCATTACATTCTGCTCCGTACAACTACTATCATCGTTGATTAAAACCCTATGTACCACGTCTTAACTCACCAAGTACTGGGGGGGAATACTCACATTGGATCGTATTCTTCAAGAATCCGACCTCCAATTGGAAAAGGAAAAATCCAAAAAATCATTAGTATTTGCGGAGCTAATCTGTGATCTTCTCTGTATTGATCAAGAAGTTGAGCCCATTGTCTCTCTTCCCGATGAGTCATTGTTCTTGATCAGTACCTCGAACCCATGGTATGGAGATATTACCTTATATCTCCAAAGCCAATGCTTCAGGCCTCACTTATCCCGCGATGAACATATTTGTATTCGCCATCATGTGAGATACCATCTAATCATTGGCGACACCCTATATCACCACGGTATTGACACTGTCTTGTGACGTTGTTTAACTCACGATGAGGCCGAGCGTGTTCTGAATGACTATCACTCGCGGGCATGTGGCGGTCACCTCTCTAGGATGGATACAACCCATAATATTTTATGCGCTCGATACTTCTGGCCATCAATTTTTAAATATTTCATGGAATTCATCAAGAAGTTTCCTCCCTGCCAGTTTTTTCATTCTAAGAAGCGCACTCATATTGCCCCTTTACACCCAATTATTGTCATCGGCCCCTTTTGTTAGGTTTTCATACAATTATAGCAGTATAATTTAACTGTATATGAACAATAGGATCAATAGAATAAAGACAAAGCATATAAACAAAGAAAATGAGAATTTATCATGGGAAACCCAATAGGGAGAAAAACCAGCATTCTTCATATAGATATGAACAATTCTGAGAACATAGTACATAGATGAGAGAGAGAAAGTAGAAAGTATCTATAAGTAAAAACCCCAAAAATAAGCTTCTCTTTCCTGGAGATGCTAGCTTCTCTCCAAGTGATGTGAACTTGTTGTAATGAGTGAGTGAGTCAAATGAGGAACACAACCTCTTTATTTATACACTTCCCAAACTAGAATTTTCCCTAACTAGGGCGGCTTGTCTAACTTGACAGGGCCGACTTGACCTAGGGACAAATAAATAATGTTTATTTAATTATTTTCTCTGGGTAATTTATCCCCAAGGTTTACATTTATTATTTCAAGGGTTTACATAATTAATCACATCAAGATCATCTCATGTAGGAGGTACAAATCAATACAATAAAATATAATAACAATAAATTCCGAAGTTGCACTAATTCCAACACTCCCTCTCAACACGGAAGGTGTTCTTCGGATATAGTCATCATCATCATCACGGTCATAAGGGTTTCATCTGTACATCACATCTGTCTTGATCATCTCTATACATACTGAAGGTTGTCAACACGGTCTCAGTCCTTCGAGAAGTGTTATCATGCATTTGCTCCACACAGTCCATCGGTGCCAGATACACACATCATATCAGCAACTCTACACAGTCCATCGGATAGTACAACAAGCATCATGAAATCCCAGTCCATTGGGAGTCAATGTGATGTGCATCTTCTTAGCCCAGTCCTTCGGGGAACATGCACCAACTCAACTAGTCCTTCAGTGAGTCCAAGAGTGTCAACCTCTACATCTAACATGGATGTTTGAAAGGTCTCTCATACACGACCATCTGCTACCTGTCCGTCTCTACTGCCGATGGGATCCTCCCATTCCTTGATAAGATCATGGAAAAGCATAGGTACCTATGTAGAAACAAATTTCACACGACCATCTACTACATGTCTGTCTCATATGCTGATGGGATCCTCCCATACTTGGATGAGAACCTGGACGATTAGAGGTGCCTATGTGGAACCAAACTTCACCTGACCATCTACTTCCTATCTGTCTCATTCTCCGATGGGATCCTCCCATACCTAGATGAGAACCTGGACGAGTAGAGGTACCTGGGTGGAACCAAACTTCACCTGACAATCTACTACTTGTCCATCTCATCTGCTAATGGGATCCTCCCATACCTAGATGAGTAGAGTTACCTGGGTGGAAGTAAGGTGAAAATATCCATGTCATATTTCCCTCTCAAGGAGGGACACGTTCTATAACACTACAAGTCTTCCACGAAAGTATTCAAACTTTATTCTGGGAATAGGCTTGGTGAGAACATTTGTAGTCTAGTCATCTATCGGAACATACTATAACTCAACCGCACCCTTCTGCACCATATCATGAATGTAGTGATACTGAATCTCTATATGCTTCGATTTGTCATGGAATATGAGATTCATTGACATCTGCACATAGCTCTGGTTATCACAGTGAATCACAGTTGGATCTGGAATCTGGACAAACAATCCCGCAAGGCATTTCTGAAGCCATACAGCTTCCCTAGCTGCTGTACTAGAAACCATATACTCGACCTCTACAGTACTGAGTGCTACTGAGGTCTGCTTCCTACTGCACCAGGAAATCACTGCAGAACATCCAGCCCAATCTAAGTCTGAAAATCCATGTAATCTCAGGTAACATTTTGACTTGCATATCTCAGGCCATATCCCACAATGCCACGCAAGTATCTGAGCACATGTTTTGCAGCAACCCGGTGAATATGTCTCAGCTCACACATGAACTCAGTGAGAGCATTCACAAAAAAACATATATTTGGTATGGTGTTCGTCAGATGCATCAGAGATCCAATCAACAGACGATACATATTGGGATCAATCAAATTTGAATCTGAAGCAAAGTCCCTCAGCTTCTTCAAATTTTTATCCATTGGAGTGGCCATGGACTTGTAGTCCAACATTCCAAATCTCTTCAGAATATCAATGGTGTATTTTCCTTGACTTAGGAAAATTCCCTTCTGCCTCTACCATACTTCTAGTCCCAAGAAGTAATGCATCAATCCAATATCCTTCATTTCAAACTCAGAGGAAAGTTTCTTCTTACACCATACATTAAGCTTCTCATTTCCTGTGAGAAATAGGTCATCAACATAAAGAACCAAAATCAGTGGCTCATCATACAAAACCTTGTAGTAAAGGTTGGCGTCTACATCACTCTTGGTGAATCCCAAGCTCACCAAGTATCCGTCTATCCATCCATACCAAGCACGAGGTGCTTGCTTGAGTCCATATAAGGCCTTTTTTAGCCTACATACGTGAGACTCCTTTCCATGGAAAACAAACCCTTCTGGTTGTTCAATATACACTTCTTCCTCAATAACACCATTGAGAAATGTTGTCTTGACATCCTTCTGATTCAGCTTCCATCCCATAGCTGCAGCAATAGCAATGATTGGACATGATGGAAGTATATCGAGCCACGGGAGCAAATGTATCATCATAATCAACTCCCTCTTTCTGAGAGAATCCTCTAGCAAAAAATCTAGCCTTGTGTTTTTTAACACTACCATCTGCTCCATGCTTGATTTTGTACAGTCACTTGGAATTCACTACTGACTTCCCCTCGGGTCTCTGTACAACCTCCCATACATCATTCTTCATGATAGATCGGTATTCTTCCATCATGGCATCCTTCTAGACTTGATGTCTAGATGCATCTTCATAGGTGGTTGGTTCTGAGTCAATGATATGAATCATCAGTGCGACATAACTCTAGAACCTATGAGGTCTTTTTCTTTCTTGGAAAGTACCATGTGGAGCTTCATTCCCCTCTGCATCCTGCAAAGTCTGTTGTGCCCATCTAGGCCTCTTCCACCCTACTCCAATATATGTGGGAACATCAACTTGCTCAATTGGATCAATGGGATCGATTGATTCACCCTTCTATGCTAACTCCCTTTGAGATACTGAAGGGGGATATGATCTTGTCTCCTTTGGTTCTAGCATCTCCTCATCATCGATATCCATATCAGATCCTCTACCTTTCCTGATAGCCATCTCTTCTTCAAAGGACACACCCCTGCTAACTTAAACTTGTCTTGATCTTGGGATGTAAATTATGTAGGCCTTTGAAGCCTCACTGTATCACATAAAATTTCCCTTCTTACCTAAAGGTTCTAACTTCATCCTCTTTTATTTGGTCATGTGAATGTAGACTGGACATCCAAAGATACGAAGGTGGCCCACTTATGGTTTCACTCTTGTGAAATATTCTTCCGGAGTCATGTTCCTCAATATTTTATGAGGGCATCTATTTTGTGCATAGACAGTTGTTCTGAGATTATTTTTCCCACAAGAACATCGGCAAACTATGTTCATCGGAACAATTCTCATCATCCTTCTCTTGTAGGCCATATCATATGGTGTTTTCCCTACAAGTCAAATCTCGTCAGATGATTAGTGACATTGCATAATCAAAATTAACCAATTTCTATTTATATGCAATGACAATAGTTTACACTAGGCATATTAGCGAATGCTTCAACACAACAATCATAAACATGTCTCCCAAACACATATGGTAACTATCTATATGTATGCTATCTCCACTAGGACATGCCATCAAGAGTGTGCACTAATATAAGCATATAAAAAGGAGATATCATCTAAACTAGCTCCATCAGGTGTTCATGGAATGCATAACAAATACAACAAGAGCCTATGGTACATCAATAAGTAAACTATATCAAATGCTCAACACACTTCCTGATAGATCAGCATATAATTTGATATGTATAAGACAAAATAGATCTATGTGAGCAATAAAACAAAATACTTATCTTTTATTGTTTTTGTGGGTGAGCGCCAATGCCTTCTTGTGGGAACAACGATGAGAGACCTCTGTTCTTTATTTTCTTGTTGGGATCCCATCACAGTCTGGATCTTCATATCATCACCTCAACATGGGGAGCATTAGAAGAAGAAATTTGAATGATCATCATTCCTTGAATTCTTGTGAGGAGTGTCTTCATCAACAACATTAGTTGAGGCTTGATGCTTCCTTTTGTTTGAAATTCGACAATTACTGGCGTAATGGCCATATGTCTTTCACTTGAAGCATTGAATATGCGAGATATCCTCCTTCTTTTCCTTATGATATGGAGGAGGGATTGATCTCCTACCTTGGTGTTTATTGTTAGGAAAATTTCTTCCCTTTCCCTTGACTTTCTTGGCATGGGCCATGAATGCTTGATTCTCCTCAGGTTGAGTGCCATGGAGTTTTTGTCTTGTTGCTATCTTCGTCTCTTCCTGAGTGCAATCTTCCCATAACCTGTCAAATTTGGGCATCTTGGTTTTACCACTTATGCTTTGAATGAATGAATCCCAAGATGGTGGAAGACCATTTAGAGTAGTAATGACAAGCTCCTTATCATCAATGGATTCTCCACTAGAACTTAGCTTGTCCCTTAGTTTTGTGATCCTCATGAAGTATGGGGCAATTGATTCTGACTTGGACATTTTCATATTTGATAGTTTTTCTTCAATGTGAGAGTCACATTGATGCTACTATGTTAAAATAACTTCTTCAGGGTTTTGAACATCTTCCTAGTTGTCTTCTTTTGTGATATTTTAGGAACCAAATGGTCTTTGACCGAGTCCACCAATATCCTTCTTGCTCTGGCATCATTCTTCCTCCATTGAGACTTGTCCTCTTCAACTTCTGGTTCTAGAACCTTCTCATTAACAAACTTCAGAAGGTCATTTTCTTCCAAGATGAGAAGAACCCTAGACTTCCAAGAGATGAAATTTGAAGCCCCATCCAGACGATCTTCAACCTTCATTCAAATCATCTTGACTATAGATCTAGACTGGAAACCTTAGCAAGAGCTAGGTCAAAAATGAAGATTGGATTCTTGAGAAACTAACTCCACAGAAAGATCTGCCCTAGTAAGGCGAGTTGAGAGAAGGTAAGTTCGAGCCAATTTATGGAATAAGTAGGACAAAACTTGAAACCCTAATTTTTGTTGCAACTGTAGTATTAGGTCAAAAATGAAATTTATCATAATTGAATTCTATCTTCACTAGAAGATGTGCCTTCCCTAGGGAGAAGTTCCCAAGGCTCTTTTTCTTCCAAATTGATGAGGGAAGGCCTCAGAGTATGAAACCCTAGCTTCCAGCAATGGATTCTTCTAATGCTTCTCTGATACCATGTTATTTTTTCATACAATTATAGTTGTATACTTTAATTTCATATGAATAATAGGATCACTACAAGAAAGACAAAGCACAGAAAAAAGAAAAAGAACATGAGAATTTATCCTGGGAAACCCAATAGAGAGAAAACCCAGCAACCTTTGTATAGAGATGAACAATTCTGAGAACAAAGTACAGAGATGAGAGAGAGAAAGTAGAAAGTCTCTCTAAGTAAAACCCCCAAAAATAAGCTTCTACTTGCTGCATATGCAAGCTTCTCTCCAAGTGGTGTGAACTTGTTGTGATGAGTGAGTGAGTCAAATGAGGAACACAACCTATTTATTTATACACTTTTCAAACTGGCCTTTTCCCTAACTGGGCCGACTTGACCTGGGGACAAATAAATAATGTTTATTTAATTATTTTATTTGGGTAATTTATCCCCAAGTTTTACATTGATTCCTTCAAGTGTTTACATAATTAATTACATCAATATCATCTCCTGTAGGAGGTACAAATCAATACAATAAAGTATAATAAGAATAAATTCCGAAGTTGAACTAATTCCAACACATTTGCAAAATGGGGCATCGATTTCATACAACGTAAGCCTACCTCGGCAGGGGGGGGGCATGGCTATTTTATTGTAGCTTAGATTACTTCACAAAATGGGTCCAGGTTATGCCTACAGATAAATAAGACGACAAAATTGTCACACTCTTCATGTTTAATCATGTCATTGCTAGATTCAGGGTTCCACAAGCCATTATCACAGACCATGGCTCACATTTACAAAACCAAATGGTAACTAAGTTAAGAACCAAGTTGGATTTTTGCCGTGAAAACTCAACCCCCTACTACCCTAAAGCGAATGGTCAAGTAGAGGCAATCAATAAGGTCTTCGAAACCATGATACAACGCATGGTAGGGACCCATAGGTCAAACTGGAATTTAATGCTCTTCTCATCCCTTTGGGCATATCGAACCTCCGCCAAAACTGCTACTGGATTCACACCCTTTCAATTTTTATATGGATTGGAAGCAGTACTACCTATAGAGTGCGAGATATCGTCCGTAAAACTAGCCGTTGAACTCTTTCCAAATACTACAATCGAGGAAGAACGATTTCTATACTTAGCCAAACTTGATGAAACTCACCATGATGTTGCTCTTGCTAACAAAGCACATAAGAAGTGCATCAAAACCCAGTACGACAATTCTGTTGAGCCTCGCATCTTCAATGAGGGTGATTTGGTCTTGGCGTATGATCAAAAGCACGATAAACTGGGGGCGGGTAAGTTCGAGTCCATGTGACATGAGCCCTACATCGTAAAGTGTGTTTTAGAAAAAGGGGCTTATGAGTTAGTTGATTACGATGGGATACCTTTGGGGGAGCCTAGAAATGGGCTCTACCTTAAAAGGTACTATGCTTAGGTTAATCCTACATAGGTTCCTTGTACATTTTGTATATAATGTGTGTTTCATATGGTGTGAAGTTCTTCGTTTCATAGGTTAGGGTCTCATTTCCACCATGACTTCTTATACCATGTTCTGCTTGAATGCGCAGATGAAAAACTATTTTGGATTTGCAGATGATGCTAGCCGACACACTCGAAACCTTGCCTCGGAAGCTTGGGTATTCTATTACCCTGCCGGTGAAATTATAAGTTCAGGAGGAATTTCTCTAGGTCCTGCAACTAATAATACCGTTGAGTATCATGCAGTGATCAGATTGTTAACTGACCCATCTTCCCATGGTCTGGACCACATTGTCGTCCATTTGGATTCTCAACTCGTGGTCTCCCATTTAAACCGAGTCTACGCCATTCAAAACCCTAAACTACTCTGTCTTTTTCGATGAGTATGTCTCATGGAGAGATCGTTTGATTTTATCCTATATCAACACATCTCGAGAGACATGAATATGGTTGTTAATTCATTAGCCAATTTTATTTTAGATTGGTACATCTCACATTCTTAAACATTTCATTATTAAAATGTGTAAATAAGCATAACATGCTAATTATTTATATATAGATAATCCTTCCATAAGAGATCCATATTCACCATAAGACACATTGTATATAAAACCGCTAAAAATAGTTTTTATATTAAGTGTGATAAGAGTTTCACAACAAGTACTAGGACAAAAAATTGAAGCTCATAGCTTTCAGTACATCATGACAGAAAAAATTATGAATCTCATGGATTTCAGGAATCACTTCATGTAGATAATAAGACTAATCATGGTGCTCATGATTGCATATCACGTCCTGGGCTACTCGACGAAGCAAACACCCAATACTCACGGAAATTCCCATTGTGTCGCGTTGATAATGTCGTGGCAGATCATCCAGTGGCATATCTGGGATATCGACAGTCAACCTTTCCAGGTTCTCCTCAGTCTCTATGAGCAACTCACTCACCTCTCAGTCACGGGCGGATATGGCCTTCCCTTCTCCTCACCGTTGAATGGGAGAAGCTCTAGGTGACCTCTCCGGTCCAATATCTGCATTAGTGAAACACAAGGAGTCTTAGTACACAAAAAAATTATATATTCCAAAAAGTATAAAAACTTGAAAAGCATATAAATCCTTTCTTACCTATGTCGCACTAGGAAGACCCTTTTGGTAGCGCCAAGTTGGGATCCCCTCGGAAATATGTGTCGGCATATGCATAATCCTCCACCATGAGTAGTTGCCTATGCACCCATCGAAAGAAAGTGTATCAGATCACTGTGACGACCAAATAACTCAACACATCTCATCATATGTGGTTCCCATGGATTGGAGTTGGCTATCTCTATGTGTTGTGGACGGAAGTGAGGAACCCGCTCCATAATGAAGGATACCAAAATGGACCCGTAACCAAACTGTTTGGTACTTCCCAACCGACATTTGGTCAACTGATATTTCATTATGCTCAATAGACTCTCGCACCCTTGCACCAATTGAATACGGTAGGTTGCATGCACTCTATAGCACATGGAATTTGGGACCTAGTTGCTTGGTGGTGGGATTTAGTTCCCTCTACCCACACCACATTGAAGAGAACGGTCCACAACGGCAGATTACAGACACTTTTGATCGAGATCTTCTCCCTGGCCTTCGTGGATCCAGGCTCACAATATTGATTGATGAGTGCATTAACATCTCCATCACCTCCACTATGCTTGGATGGAGAGGCATGATCTCCTCTTCTTGAAATATCAGTAAAAAAAAGATGTCATTTATTTCCAAAGTGAGGATATCTGTCCCCACTTGAAAATGAAGCCATGCAGGATCCCACATCCCCATCAAATATTCCAACAAAGGGACTTGGGCCCTCATACTTGGAGTAAGGAAATATTTCTTGAGCCCACACTCTTGGAGGGACAACATAGTGCTATCATCATTTAACCCTTCTAGATCCTCCAACTCATGATCTCTCTCTCTCCACTCCAACATTTTCTTGATTAAGACTTGCAAAATCATTACTGGGGGCATTAGAAACCATTTATCTAAGAAAACCCCCAAAACAATTTGCTATATCTATTTTTGGGTCGTGTTATGCGATCGATGCTATCCAGCTGTGCATATGAGATGAAGATAATTCGATGCGGGTTTTCCTTTCGGGAACCGCGTCGACCCAGATCAATGCGATCCCCGAAAGAGACAACCGTGTCGATCCAAGGGCGCATTTTTACCCAAAATACCGACCCAAATCTATCTAAAAACAATAAAAATCTGCAGTGACTCAGCATAGGAAATGAAATGGAGGGAAAGTGTAGTTACCTGGAGCTGACGAGATGAAGATTCACTGCCTGGAATGCCCAAAATATCCAACACAGTTCTCTGCCTCAAATGGATTTTACCCTCTTTGGTAAGAATGCAATGGTAAAATAAGTCCCTTTCACCTCTATTTATTGACTTGAAAGGCAATATTTTATTATTTTTACCTCATAATATTTTATTATTTTCTCTAAAATCCCTTTGTTTATTTATTATTATGGTTTCTCACACTTGTTTTGAGATATCAGGTCAAACATAATGATGGATTTATGGTCCAAAATTATATTTCATGCTTGAGAACACTTTGGAGTTGTCTTTAATCTCTTTTCAGACTCCTAAAATAGGAATATATTGCCAAGCGAACTTGTCTCTTTCACACTTGTAAAAGAGTTTGAAAGGTTGTCTATCCGGTGATAGTTTACCCCTTTTTCGGACCGTGTAGACTATTTACGAAAAAGGAATACCTTAGGATGGGTTTCCGGATAATCCATGGTCGAAATTTTTGTTGTCATTGATGTTTCGAATCCCAAACAACTTATCTACCCATAATCTGTCCTGATGATGAATCCAGCTTGGGATTCGAAACGTCAACGACAACAAAAATGTCGACCGTGGATTATCCGGAAACCCATCCTAAAACTGCAAACCAAGGAAACCTAAAATATTTAAGGAATACCTTAGTCAACCATCAACTAAGAGAGTTATTCTGGGAATTATTTTACACTTTTTCAGGCCTCGGGACTAACTTTACGAAAAATTTCACCCTGAAGTCTTCTTTTGATCGTTTCAGACTCTCTAAACATGAAACGTCACCATTTTTTCCTTCTTCAGACTCGTGAAATTAAACATCGAAGGACCCTTTTTTGTGGCTGAACCCCACCTTTCCCAGGTTTGTAAAACATGTGAGATTAGACTCATCCGAAGGATGAGCTATACCGAGCATATGTCATCATCCTCAAGCTCGTTAACAAAAAAATAGGTACTCATCAATCATAATGGGGAATAGGGGAAGGGAAATGCACTTGTATCTGTATTTATGGAAGCTTGTCGTCACCCTTGAACATGGCACATGTTTGTATTTCATCCAAACAGTTGGGTAATCAGCTTGTCTCCGAGTTGTGTCAAGTCTATGAGTCTTTTACTCCTTTGGGTCATCCGAAGAATGCTCCATTCACATTGCATTATGTCTTGATTTTCGTCTCACTAATTCAATGCTACCAAGTCATTTGTTGTGCCTTAAAATGTTCAAGGGAAGTCCTCCATTTGAGTCAAACTTTGCAGTCATCAATCTATCTCTCGCATCGGTCATCCCTGAAGCAGTATCTTAACAACACTTGTCCATACACCTTGTGTCATTCCATGCTCATTTGATCTACCATCCAAATTCATCTTCCTGTATCAATTTTGTGTTGATGATGGGGATACATCATGGCTCTCCTTCGAGAGATCTATCCCCGTCGACACCAACATATTATCTAGGTATTAGATTTAGAAACCACCTACTACCTTGAATCCTACATTCCTCAATGGAAGGTTTTGTCTCTTTCAACAGTAGGTTTACATAATTGACCCTCTGATCGAATGATTCCACGGATCTTCAAATCCAACTCATTCATTCACATTCGTTGGAATGTACTTAGATACCTTGGGGATCATTGTCATCATTGGTGAGTTCCCTCGCACTTGTTAACTGTTCACATCATTGAACAGTAATCAAGTGGTTTCTACCATGTTTTACTTCAACACATTGTAATCACATGGTTGGATTCGTATCGTTTCAAAAATGGGTAGAAGACCCTAGGTACTTCTGATGTCTTATTATTACGCCCAAGTTGTGATGGATATTTTATAGTAGGTTCCCACACAGATGTTGTGTTGAAGACCTCATTAATGTACTATCACACAAATCCGATCTTGTATTGGTCATGGTTGTGTCATAATCTCATCATGGATCTACGCTTGTATCTTAGTACCCATGATTGTGTTCAGTCATTCAAGTATGGATCCATGTTGTGTTTTGGTGGCCATATCCTCAGTTAGTACCAACATGGATCTGCAACGTATTGGTTGGAATCCATGTCTTGAGTCATTGAGATATTTAGTTCAGAGATGTTATAACTTGTATTGAAAATTCCTTGATCGTTGTTGTTAGTTTTCCGACTGATAGGCCTTCTCTCTGACAGTCACATCAAATTACATCACCTATCCTATTCCTCTACCTTTGTACTTTAGGGGGAAATCTGCTACAGGAAATTTTCATCATCAACATAAAACCTTGTGACCTCATGTTGCCACAATCCTTGAAGTCACTTTTATGGTGGATGATCCTTGATTTCTTTGTATTGAAACTTAACCTATTTTTTACTTCGACGCGCCTTTCTCTATTAGCAACGTGCGTCGAATTCCCCTCGATGCAGTGTGCTACACTGGCGGACCGCATCGATGACGCATCTTGTCTTCAAAGCAACTCACGTCGATCCATTTCTGGTGCAGGTTTCTCCACTACAAACCACGTCGATCTCTCCACGAGGGTAAAATTAGGTCTTCGAGAAGCTTATAGAGAAAAATCTCGAATGATTTTTTCCCCTTCTATTGTTATGGATTTGGCTCAGCTTCCATCATTATAGAGATCATATCTCATCCACTCCCCACACTTTTTTCAACCTCTCTTTATCCACATTGTCCTATAAATTGATGCCATGGGCCATGGGTGAAGGGGGAAAAGATTGGAAGTAGGTAAATGCTGGAGAAATATCCCTAGACTTGGAGACCCTTGAGGTGATTTGTATCCAAGGTGAAGGTGACTTGTTGGAGTAAGAAGAACCTGTTGCGAAGAAGCTACAATAACAAGGCCTAAACGGTTGTACTTTCTTTCTTCCACTTTTAATACATTTGTATTTTCCTTCCCATACATTTGATGTTTATGATCATGTATTGCAAGGTTCCTTGGTCACTTGCATAGGTCAATTATACTATTTCTATTTCAGTTGTTGTCTTTCCTTGATCTGCAACAAGTTCTCTCATACGCAAAGCTGGATCGTAATTGCTTCTGGATTGCAAGAACGACCGATGTGTCAGAGGTAAGTTCCCTCTATACTTATCTATTGTTACCATTTTATTGATCTAGGAGAAGGTTTGTACAATTTGTCCCTTTTTGTTCTAGATATGAACCCTTCAGACTAGGGACTTCGATCTTTGTCTGCATCAAATGAAAACTCCTCAAACAATCTATAAGAAGATCTTCCATTTTGAGCTTCCATAGCTCAAATTTTTAGCCGTTAAATTTATCTATCTCCATTATCAAACTAGTCACCATTCTCTTTCAATGCATGAATCACCATTCCAAAGCTCCCATTCGACCCATGTTTATCACAGACCCAATATATATCAACCACGTTGAAACCTATGCAACAAAGGCATCCTCCTAATGCCAATAATCGAGCTCTGAGGGCACATGCAAGTTTTAAACCTGTGAAGAGAAGCTACACATACAAATTCTTAAGCAAACTAGAGAATACACAATGGCATACACATAGTACACACAGATTTACCCTAGAAACCCTTAAAGGGAAAAACCAAAAAACCTTAGAGTCACACCTCTATATTTCTCATTATGATTATTGCCTATTCACAATACAATATGTAGGTGCCATATAGCATCCAAAACCCTAATCCATTAACTCATATTAGATATAGACCTCAATCCATTAACCATGATAAAATTACACATTTTTACGAAAGAATATCACACATAACCAAACCCCTCACACACATGCAAATAATATTATACATACAAAACACTAAGGCACAAGGTGCAGGCTTCATTGGATGAGCACTAGATCTACTCTATCTTTCGATTTGTGGATTTCCCAAGTCCCTTGCTTCTTTACCTTTCCTGAAAAAGAGGTCTTTGAATATTTTCAAGAAGAAATCTCAACAGGTGAGTATGGTGGTCAGGGTTGATGTTAAAGTAAAGAGGATACTATACCTTTTAGGAACAAACCTTGTGGGGTGGTTTTTTGGGAAGCGTATTGCAAAGGATACCATAAACAACTAGTTGCAAGCCTATTGGAAACCCATTATTGGGTATGGACCACCATTTCATATTTTTTCGAAAGGGTGGTTAAGTTTCTCTTTCATATTGGATGGAGATGCATGAATCATTCTACAAGGGGTTTGGTTCTGGGGCCTTTCCTATCTAGTTTCACTTAATCTATGGCACCCTTTGTTCGATGCCAAATTAGAGAAATATTCTTGCATTTTGGTCTGGGTAAAATCTCCAGGTTTACCTTTAGAATTATGGACAAAAGATTTTATCTCAACTTTTGGGATTTGGGGGAAAGTCATACGAGTTGATGACTCCTTTCATAAAACAGGTGGTTATTCTGTAACGTGGGTCTTGGTGGAAGTGGATACCAAAGAAGGATTGTTGGATTCATTAGAGGTGGTCTTAGGGGATAAGATTCATACCCAAGTTTTAGATTACCAAAATATTCCCTTTCAATGTTTAAGGTGTTGTGAACTTGGTTGTGTGGTTATTGATTGTCAAAAACATTTTGTAAAACAGTTATGGCGAAAGAAGGTATCCTCGGTAGTAGCAAAGGGGGGAGGTAATTCTTTAGACATACCCAAAAAAGTAGCCTCTATAAACATAGTGGGGGTTCTCATGTAACTCCCCTTCCTAATAAGGTACATACTCAAGAGAATGCTTGAGTGTTTGAAGGGGAATCATTTATGGGTGAGGAGTCAAAGGGTCTTATTTCGAAGTCCATGTTGACCTCGTTGCCTCCACTCACAAGATCATTTAAATTGTCACAACTTCAAGGGTACAAGGAGAAGTCTTTGAAATTTTTTCCTCGGGAGGAAGAAATCTCAGGTTCTTTAGAGTCTTCTCCTACTTGGGGTAAGTCTTTCACAACTCCTTTAATTGTCAAGGTTAAATCTATTCCTTTGTTGAATAGTCCCATCCACTATCCTTATTTGGAGGAAGGGGTTAATAGTCTGAAGTTTGGTAAAAAGGGAATTTTAAAGGGTAGTCTTTATGCATTGGACTCACCCCAAATAAATTCTCAATGGATTTATGTACTTCCAGCTCGAACTCAGAGTTTAGAAAACATTTGTTGTTGATGGTAGTATTGTGGACCAGGGAGGTGGGGGAGTTCCTAGCCCGAGTAGTCAAAAGGATCCTTACCATTTGTGGCTTAAGAAGGCCCCTTAGTGGTATGTTCAGTCTTAGTCGGGGGGATTTGGTCTTAATAAATCCAAGGATCAACCAACTATAATAGGTAGGAAATCGTTTTTACATCATGTTCAAGTCAAAGAAATGTTAGAAGCACAACAAGGTTGACAATATTTAATCTCAGGGGTACTTAGATATCAAATCCCCATTAAGGAGGGTTCCTAATGATTTTTATTTCCCTCAATATTATAAGGTTGGGTGACAACAATAAGTCCCTATCTCTACACAGGCTAGTAGATAGGAAAAACTTGATGTTATTCTTTTGCAGGAAACGATGGGTAGTGGTGAACAACTGATTTATGGGTGCAAAAAAAATCTTGGGTGGGGTTTTTCTTCAAATGAATCTGTTTGGTTGTTAGGAGGATTGGTCTCGGGTTGGAATAAGAACTTAACCCTTGTAAAATCCTCAGCTTTTCCCAGACTGTGTATGAAAGGTCGAGTGTATGAGCACCAGCAAACCCTAGTGGTTGTTAATATTTATGGTCCTTATGTTAGAAAACAAATTTTGGGATGGTTTTTTCTCTTTGAATGTCATCAAAGAAGAACTGTTGATTATCATCGGAGATTTCAATTTTACATTGAATAATACGGATATTTGGGTGTGAATGCAAGGCGTGACAGATTAGCAAGGCATCTTTCTGTTCTAATTGAATCTAAGGAATTACTTGTTGATGTGGCTCCAATCTCTGTTTGTCCCACTTGGAGGAACAACCCTAGGGGGAAAGAAATTGTTTCTAAGTGCCTCAATCACTTTCTTATTTGCGGTTTACTATTGAAACAATTTGATAGTTACATAACTTGGGTGGCCTTGGATTGACTCTCAGACCACAGTCCCATTTTCCTCCAATGGGACCAAAGGGATTCAAAACCCTCGAGTCTTTTTAAATTTAACCGGGGTTGGCTCCAGGATGATTAATTTTAGGAATTGGTAAGATCTTCTTCGATTGGATTCAACCACAAATTGACGCTCTTAACGTGTGAACAATTTGTAGGGTCCCTTAAAATGTCAAGGTATTGGTTGTTAAATGGGTGGCTGAAAGGCATAGTAGTGGTTGTTGAAGCCTCGGATGTGCTAGAAGTACCCCAGGAAATAACGTAAGGGAGATAGCCCAGCCGAAGGCTTCGAATAATCCTACGCAAGGATTACCCTATCCTCAAGCTGTTTGGTACACATTTGGTATAACTAACTCCGACGGGTTTTACGGCTCTGTTAGTCGTTAAGTGATGGTAGCTCCTCAAAGAGGAGACTTTGAATCATGAATGGAACTTAATCCTAAATGCAAACCTAACTTAATGTGTAATTTATCAAATGTGATTGTGATAACCAGTTCATGTCATTCTGCCAATCTATGATAAATGATAAAAATAATCATCTAATAGAACTAACAGAATGAAAGCAAAAATGTTTTTTCATAAACTGATTATTAAGCTGACAAATCATATTCATATCAATTGGTATGTTATAAAACATTAGAGTTTATGCAAGGAACAAAAATCAGGACAAATCCAGAATTCTACTCATCACAGATTGAAAATGATTCATGCTGCAATTGAAAATAACTTCCCAGGACTAAACATAGGCAACAGAATGTGAAAATCAGATGAAAATCAGTATATTCTGAAAATAAATTGCAGAAAACAAACCAAATTCAATTTATTAAATAAATTGATGAAAACCTTATAGAAGATCTCCAGATCCAATGAACTAGCTTGCTGAGAAATCAGAGAGTTTCATCCATAGATTGAATAACAAACTGTATGCATAAAAATGCATAACAATTCTATATTACAGAGAAAGAAAGAAATTTGTTTCTCCTGAGATCCCCCATCCCTTCTCAGAGCATAGAAGGTAGGTATTTATACAAAATAAATGACATGAGAAGATAAGATCAATTTCCCCAATTGCTGAGCTAAGTAGCTGAGTTGTTCCATTTAGCAAATCCGTCCATGAGAAAAATATGGGAAATTCCATTTTGAAAAACTAGTCGGATCTCCCAAATGAATAACTTTCTGAGGATTCTGGACAATAGAAATCCAATAGGGCATATTCTGCACAAAACCCATGTCTCGGATTTTCCAGATTCATCTCTATCACTCCAAAAATCGCGTCCAAAGATCATTGCTTTCCACTTGGCACGTTTTGATCACTCCAAATTTGGGATGTAATTTCTGCGATTTGACTCCTCCAAATCCAAATCCACACCTGTACAATTCAAAATATAAATTAAAACATCATCCCAAAGCTAATGAAAGAAATCTAAATTAATAAAAATCCTTTTGCAAACCAAAATATAATTAAAGTGAATAAATCTGATCCAAATTCGAAATTGACTGTTCAGACAGATTTTCATGGTGTTTAAGCTATTCAAATGGAAAAATTAATCTTCCCAAATCATTCCTCATCCTTCCAGCTTTCCAACGAGTTATCTCGGGCTTGATTTGGATTTATAAATCTCAAGATATTGCTCTCGAAAGTTAAGGCTCAACAGCCGTTGATTTCATTGTTGGGTGAATTATGGCAATTGATCTTAACAATTAAATCCATTATCCATATCAATTATTTTCCAAGAGAATAAAACCAAAACAAATAAAAACCAAAATCAATATTCCCAAAATATCGTAAATCACATGTCGGAAAGAAAATTATGATTTAAACAAATCAAAATCGAGAAAAAAAAAACAAAAATCAAAACCAAAATTAAAATCCTAAGTAAAAAATGAAATTACCAGAATTTACGGACCCGAAATTAAATTAAAATATAACATAAGAGAAACTTAGGGTCCTAAAAATCAATGACCATTTATTTTCCTTTCCGCAATGCGCGGATTGAGGAAATGTTTTATTTAAAATGGCAAATTTTTTACCTTCCAATTGTGGATTGCCGATTGCGGAAATATCAAAGATCTAACAATTAAAAACAAAGTTTCCACATTCCGCATTCCACAATTGTGGATTGGAGATTGCGGAAACATCAAAATTTAATCATCAAATTAAAGGATCCGCAATCCACAAGCGTATTGTGGAAATGTTGAAATTTAACAAAAATCAAAGGTTTCGCAAATCCACAAAAATGCATAAAAATGATCAAAAAGCTTGAAAAAAATGCAATTTTTTTTTTAAAATATTGAACGAAGTAATGAAATAACAATGGAGAAAAGATTAAAATCTAGAAATATAAACAAAGTGAAAGAAAATTCAATATTCAAAAACAACATTAAAACATAAAACCAAGTAAAAATCAAAACCATTTACAAGTTAATGCTTAAGAAAATAATGATTGGAAACAAGTTACGTATATAGGAAAAGAATCACTCCTATAATATATGAGAGTTAATAGGTCCCATAAATAGATTTCTAACATAATCATTTTCCAAGAATAGAATACTAAGAAAAGAATAATAATATTTCCTTTTGCACAATAATAAATGAAAATCCTTTTAAATTGCAAAAGGGAAAATAGAAATTATATTTTCAATATCAAATTAGATTATTGAGAATGAAAGACTTATCCATGATCAAACTAATTTTACATCCGTGAATATTGAACTTTTAATCCCACTAATTCCCAAATAATTGCGTCGAGAGGCGCTCTACAGCCCAGTAACGTCCACCATTATTAAGAAAAAAGGTGTGAAAAGTAACAAAAACCAAATAATAAAAATAAAATATTGTAACGTCGACCATTAATAAAAATAAAAAAATAAAATCCATGTTTACTCATAAAATAAAATAAAAATTATGAAAAGTAATAAAAAAATCGATATTTGTTTATAAAATAAAAACTTAAAACTTAAACCCGGATGTATAAATTAAATAAATTTTAAAAAAAATACACATCAAGAAATTGGATCCCTCTCGGTGCTTGATAGATCCGGGTTTAAGATGGATCTACGCTGGTCATAAAACAACTCATGGAAATTAGATAAATTCATACAAACTAAAACATATATGTTCTTTAATTTTCATAAAAACAAATTGTGTATAGATTTAACATATGAATTTAATAAAATACACAAAGTAATTTAATGAAAGCCAAATCATGACCATGAATATTTAAGAGATTTAAATAAGCTTAATTTAAAAATTAAAAACATTAAACTAATATAAGAAAACAAACCCAAAGGCTAAGATTATTTACAATATTTACATTATGATTATAGGCATGCAAAAGTGAAAATAAAACTACATCAAGCTCAAATATCAAACTAATGCAATATCTAAACATCATGAGAGAAGAAACCATAAGATCAATCAAAATCCCAGAATGAAGGTAATAACTAGTCATCATCTCGAATAATCAGTTTGTGCAGCAAAGACCAAATCTAGGTGGGGAATGTGAAGATAACATGGTAAGTTAACCACCAAGGTCATGGAACCAACTCAAATGAATCCAAAAAACAAATAAGTAAAAATTGAAACAATCCAAATAATACCAAATATCTGGGAAATTATATGGTGAAATGCAAAAATGAAAATCCAAACACACGAGAAATAAAAGTGGGGCTCCCATTTTTATTAATAAAAATGGGATCTGTTGTGCGTACAACGGGGGGAAAGAAATTGTTTCTAAGTGCCTCAATCGCTTTCTTATTTTCGGTTGATTATTGAAACAATTTGATAGTTACATAACTTCGATGGCCTTGGATGGACTCTCAGACCACAATCCCATTTTCCTCCAATGGGACCAAAGGGCTACGAAACCCTCAAGTCTTTTTAAATTTAACCGGGGTTGGCTCCATGATGAGTACTTTCAAGAATTGGTAAGATATTCTTGGATTGGATTCAACCACAAATTGACGCTCTTAACTTGTGAACAATTTGTAGGGTCCCTTAAAATGTCAAGGTAGTGGTTGTTAAATGGGTGGCTGAAAGGCATAAAAAAAGGGACCAACAAATTCAGGAAGTGGAAGAGGAAATTACTTCGATCTATAACTCAAACGAGTCTGGTACTTTCAGTGGTGAAGAGTTGGATCATATAAAAACTTGTGAAAGGAAAAAAAGGAAACTCCTTGCGGATGTAGAAATGGAGTGGAGGCTTAAAATCCAAGCCACCTAGCTAGAACTTGGTGACAAAATACAACCTTTTTCCATCAATTTGTGTGCCATGATCAAAATGGGAATATTGTTTGGGACTTACAAACTGTAGAGGGTGAAAATTTTCATGGGTTTAATAGTCTTTTTGATTTGCGAGTCCAAAACTTTGAAAATCTTTATAAGGAGCCGCAAAGAGCCAATATCGTGGAGATAATAAAACTATGTTCTTACTTTTCAAACATGGCCTCTATTGAGGATAATCTTATGCTATCAAATAAATATCCATGCCTGAGCTCTTTTATGTAATGGAATCCTTCCAAAAAGACCATATTCCAAGACCGGATGGTTGGACCATCGAGTTCTACTTGGGTTTTATTGATCCGATGGGAGATGATCTACTCAACATGGCATAGGAGGTTCAAACTACCAGTCGTGTTCTAAGTTCCTTCAACACAACTTGTATTGCTCTCGTTCAAAAAGTGTATAAACTAGGATCCTACAAGGAGTTCAGACCTATTTCTTTATGTAACTCCATCTATAATACATTTTCCAAGATCATTGTTTTTCATCTAAAATCCTTTCTATCAAAAGAAATCTAAGTGAACGATTTGGTTTTATTAAAGACAAGTATACACATGATGCAGTGGGCTCTGCCCAAGAGGACATACATACTATCATGCATCAAAATCATTTGGAAATCATAAATAATATTGACCTTTCCAAAGCTTATGATCGCACATGTTGGATTTATTTACGATTGATCTTGATTCATATAGGCATTGACTTGTAGGTCGACAACTGATCATGGGTTGTGTTAACTAAGTATACTTTGTTGTGTTGATCAATGTAGTTGCTTTAAATTTATTTAATCCTACTTGAGGGTTGAGACAAGGGTGTCATCTATCCCCATATCTCTTCCTTTTGGTGGCATAAGGACATAGTCAGGAAATTTTGGCCGCCAAGAGGGAAGTCTGATCATTATTGGAGATCAATGTGGGAGGCCTAGGATACACTACTCACTTTCTCTTTGTCAACGACATTCTCTTGTTTGGTTATGGATTAGTTATGGAGACTTTAGTTTTCTGTGATATATTAGACCTGTTCTTTAAAGCCTTGGGGATGGAAGTTAATTTTAAAAAAATTTCTATCAGTTTTAACGAGACCTATGATGAGGCTATCCAACATACTTTAACTTTCCTTTAAGGTTGTCAACTTGCACGAGGGCCTGAAATATCTTGGATTTATTTTAAAACCTTTTGGTTACAGTCTTAAGGATTGGCAATGGCTCATCGAATGGGTTGAAGGGAGGATAAATATGTGGTGCCATCGGTTCTTGTCCATGGGTGGAAGTTTGACTCTGGTGAAAGCAGTCTTAGAAGCAATACTTTTGTATTCATTGTTGCTAGCTTCTATTCCAAGAGGTGTCTAGGATAATATTAGAAAAAAATTCTTTGATTTTCTATGGTGCGGTAATCGAGATAAAATGTGGATGTACTTGACCAGGTGGCAGTTTATTGCAAAGCCTAAACATGAAGGAGGTTAGGGTATTAAACATCTTATGTTCTTCGGGAAACCCTAGATGCGAAGAGTCTTTATACTTTAATCACTAAATAGGTCCTTTGGAAAAGATTGGTTATACAAAAATGTATTGCACCATCTAGCTTGATTGACTAGATAATAAATTCAATAATCAGCTATCAAACTAGCTCAAACTAGTGGAAGGCAATGGCCTTGTCTTTCCCGATTATTGGAAGATATCTTGCATGAAGAGTAGGTAATGATGTTTAGGTTGGGGTAGGATAAAATGCAATTATGGGTTGCAAGAACTCCAATTTTCTTTCAGAGGAAATGTTTCTTCACTTACGGGACTATGGTGTATTTAATCTCAACCAATTCATTGACGAGGGAAAAACAACTATATGGAAACATGGGTGGAAGATCTCCCACCAAATTGGTCTTGCAAGTGAATATGTGGAAAACTGGTATATTTATATTCAAATAATTCTCCATGGGAATATTTTTCTGAAAGATGAGAGGGATAATTTGGCAATTGAATCAAGTTGGAGGTTAGTATAAAGCTAAATTGGGAAATGATGCGATGGTATCTCAATGAAGATCTAGAACAAAGGTGGTGATGGTCCAAAATCTAGGGTAAACGGGTACCTAAGAAGATAAAATTGCTAATGTGGTTGGCGTTAATGAATCTAGGCCCATCTTGGGAATTTCTTAAAAAGAGAAATTAAAGCATGGCCCCAATATTTGTCTATTATGCAAAAATGATTTTGAAAGTATTACTCATATGTTCTATTCCTATCATTTTACTATTCAAGTATGGAATGATATATGTAACTAGTTGGGAGTTCAAAATGTGTGGAGCCTCTTATTATTGGAGGAAGGGCTATCCAGCTGGTTATGTAATCACTTATATAAATTTCAAAGCATTTATATTTCTCATACTATGGCGCACACATATGGCTTGCCCAAAATTTCAGTAACTTTGACAATAAGACTCACTAAACAGTACAAGTTACTACTCATATTAGTGTTGTGGCTCAAATTTTTATTGCTAAGGATCTAACTAAGAGGCATAGAGTCGTGTGTGAGCTATTCATTGATAAAAGAGCCCCATGGGGTTTTTTTGACGGGTCGAGTCAAGGATAGGAGTCTAATCCAGGTATCAGGGTTGTTTTGGCTAAGTTGGAGACCCTGTGTATGCAGTTAAACTCGACGTTTCAGGATAAATATTGCAGCCCATCATCAAGAGAATATTGAAGATCTTGAGAGGAGTTGAGGTCAACAACTACCTTTAATAATACATGAATGCAGAGTGTAGTAAGTGTATTCTTATGTTGGTCTGCGTATGAAGGAGTTCGAGAAGCAATGACAATTTTAGGGTTTTTGTTTAATAATTTTATTATTATTATTATTATTATTATTTTTAACTAGGGGAATCGACAACTGGAGACTGGGCTAGTACTCGCGTGACACGGGGTCCAGGGATCCAATCCCGCTACCATTATAACCCTAGGTGCCCCACACACACCGCAAGCATGGGACACGGGTAAATCCGGGTGTGATTTGAACTCGTGACCTCTCTATACAACATGTGACTTCATATCAAGCGAAACACCAATGAGCCACACCGGTGCAGGCTGGCTTTTGTTTAATAATTAATCATAATAGAACCAAAACCCCATTTCAAGTATTTTGAAACACCTTTTTTCATTTTTAAATTGAAGTTCTAAGTTAGCTTAATTTAATTAAGGTTTCTGTGAAGAACTTGGAATAATTAATTAATGAAAACACACGAAATAGCAGAAATAACAGAACTCATAATCACTTTTATATTGATCGCAGGCCACTTCAAGGGGGCAACCTCCTTTGAGCAAGCTCAATATAAATAACTTCACGGTGCCTTCATTGGTCTCAACACAAACTTATATACTAAGTCTAGGCACCAATACCATGGGTCAATACCATGTGTCAATACAAACCATGGGCCAATACAAAATATGGACCAACAATTACTACGGGACGACTTACAAAGCATATGCGTCCAACAACAATAATACAAACTATGGATCAACAAATACTATGGGATGACTTACAAAGCATATGCGTCCAACAACAATATACTAACAAAGTAAATAGAAGGATTGATATGGGTTCCTAACATCCCCTCTCCCTTAGAAAAAGCTTTGTCCTCAAAGTTTTAGATGTGGAAATTGATGCAGACTCTGAAGGAGTGGTTCCCCTGTAGCATCCTCGGGTTGCATTCCATCCCACTGACGCCTTTTGAGTTTCAGGGAGGATTGCTTGGAAGGCTGTAGACGAAGAAGTACCATATCAGCTGCGTGAAAAGTGCGCTCAGAATGGTGCTGATCGGCTTGTTGTTTCAGTCGAATTCTTGCCATGTGAATATTGTCCTGTAGAATGAGAAGAATCTGATCGCAGTTTCGAAGAACCGAGTCAATTTCCTGAACTGGGGAGCTGCGGAGGGTGTATGGAAGAAGAACTGGCGATTCCTGTCCATAAACTGCTTCATATGGTGTCCTTTTAGATGTGGTATTGTACCACTGGAGTGCTTCTAGGAAATCCATAGAAATAGTTGTCCAAATCTGTGTAGGGATGGGCAAGGGTTCGAGCAGGCCCGAAAGGAGTGTCGTTTCACCCTTGTTGACCTGGCAAGTATCACAGTCAACCACCATCTGTTGAATTTTCATTTTTAGTCCTTGCCAAAAGAAGTTACATTGTTCTCAGTCATACATTTTGAGGAACCCAGAGTGCCCTGCTGATGAAGAAGCATGCAGTTCATAGAAGAGATAGCCCTGTTGAAAAGATTGCAACCAATTTGGAACAAGTAGAGAAATATCTGTAAGAGAAACTGGGTCATCAAATGTGCGAGAAGGAGCATCTGCCACCATATTGTCCTTACCCTTCTTGTAAGTGATCGCAGAGGCATAACCCATGAGTTGGATAATCCATTTCAGGTGTGCTGGGGAGGAGACCCATTGTTCCAGGAAATTTTCCAAACTCTGAAGATCAATCTTGATGCAGAAATAATTCCTGAATAGGTATGGAAGCCACTTCTGTACTACATGCAAAATAGACATCCTTTCCCGCTGAGATGTAGATGAGGCTAAATTCTTACTGAAAAGGTCTCTTGAAGGTGACAAGCCCACTGGTTCAGCAAAGACACCTGCATATCTATCCAAGGAAGTAGGGGAGACCGTTGATGGGTGCATCTGAATGGAATGGAGTTGAGCGATGACACCATGTGAATTCTTCGTAAGGATCTTTTCCAGGCGATGTGAACTAATGATGCAGAGAGACCCTTTTTGTAAGCCCTTAAATTTGTGTTGTTTCCCATTGACTGAAAACTGCATCCAAAGTCCAGCAAAATCCCATAAGATGGGGCCAAGTGTGCGTAACCATTGAATGCCCAAAACCACATCACATCCGCCGAGGGACAAGGAAAACATGTCAGAGCGTAGGTTATAATCTTCCATAGAGGCACGCACATTGTGACACTTCCCCTTGCAAGGTAAGGTGCCCCCATTAGCAACCATGACTTCAAATTTGGAGCAAGGATGGACAAAACAATCAGCCTGTTTGGAGATCCGAGGGTCAATGAAGTTATGAGTGCTACCAGAATCAATGAGTATTGTAAGAGGAAGCTTTTTGAAGTAACCCTTGACCCACATTGTTTGGGGGGTGGTGATGTCGGATAAAGCATAGAGAGATATCTCTGGTTGTTCATCCTGAGATGGGGGGTCAATAAGCGGCTTCTGAATGTTGACCTGGTCATCCATTGTATCTGGAGCTTCTTCACCAATTTTAGAGGCAGGTGGAGAATCCATATACAAGAGATAGAGCTTTTGTTGAACACATCTATGTCCCCGAGTGAATTTCTCATCACAATTATAACAAATCCCTTTTTCTCTGCGTTCCTGCATATTTGTTTTAGACAAATGATTGATAGGAGTTGGTCGAGGAGATGGCGCGATGGGAGGTCGCTGAGAACTCATATTTCGGAAGGGAACAAAAGGGGGTTTGGAGAGCTGTTGGCCTGCAATCTTGTCTTCTGCCAACTTAGCCAACCCTAGGAATTCCATCATTGTGTTGGGACTGAACATTTTAACCTCTGACCGGATTTCATCCTTAAGATCATTGATCAAACAACTCTTGTAGAATTCATCAGACAATCCTTCTGTGTGATTGGCTAGTTTCTCAAATTCTGTCTGATACTCTCTCACAGTGCCAATTTGACAAATTTTAGTG
Source organism: Larix kaempferi (assembly GCA_027924585.1). Lineage (NCBI taxonomy): Eukaryota > Viridiplantae > Streptophyta > Pinopsida > Pinales > Pinaceae > Larix > Larix kaempferi. Next base: position 12,443,501 of record BSBM01000062.1, read on the forward strand.
AGTGCTCCGGTGAAGTCATCAAAAGCACTAGGACCAAATCGTTGCAAAAGGAGTTGGCAAAAATCTGTCCATTTTGGCTCGTCATGAGCCTTGATGTACCAACGGAACCATTGAAGGGATTCCTGTTCCAAATGAAAGGACGCCAGTGGAACTTTTTGGACAACAAAAGTATTATGCATACTGAAATACTGTTCTACACGATAGATCCATCCAGTCGGATCAATACCATTGAAGTGAGGAAATTCAAGCTTCGGACCACGGAAATTGCTGGAAGAAGAGAACCCATTGGCTACAGAAGATTCTTGTTGTCGGTTCTTGTTCATGGTTGAATGTTGAAGATGGAGGCTAAAAAAAATTTCATCCAAATCTTGGAGTTTGGTTTGGATGGCTACAAGTGCTTCCTCCATGGTTTTTGCTCCTGCGTGGGTGACAACCATAACTAGGAGTTTTTTTTTTTTTTGGAATGGATAGAAAAACACAAACAAAATCTTATTTAGTGAAGGGAAATTTGGATTTGGGAAAAACTCGGATGGGTAATTGGGGTTTGAATAGGTTTTGGACACTTTCTGATGGATAGGGAATAAAAAAATGGGGATTTCAGAAGCGGGGTGAAAGAATGAGAAAATTTGTCAAAGGGGGACAAAGAAGCATAAATAGGGAATGAACACAGTGGCAAAATTTGTAGGCGAGTGGGTGAAAATTGAAGAAGTTATGACAAACCCTAAAAATAGACAAATGTGAGATTTTTGGGTGTGGGAAGTAGAATTTGGGATTGGGTCCTTAGGAATGAAATATGCAGAATGGGATTGCAGGGGTGTCTGAGAATTTTCAAGGGAAACAGAGTTAAAACAAGGGAGATGTGGCGAAAAAATGGAATATATATATATATATATTTTCAGGAATGAATCTGCAACAGCGTGGAAGGGATCAGAAATAGATAGATTTGCAACGGCGCGGAAGGGATCAGCAATAGATGGATCTGAAACGACGTCGAATGGATAAAAAATGGTTGGATCTGAAACAACTTTTGGAATAGATTTGAAACAGCTGGATCTGGAACAACTGTCAGAATGGATCTAAACGGCTGGATCTGGAAGGACTGTCAGAATGGATCTGAAATGGCTCGAAATGGATCTAAAACTGCGCGGAAGTGATCGGGAATAGTTCAGCTGAAAATAGATATGGACCCCAGGTATGTGTGGCTTCCTATCGGTTCAGGGGATTCACTCGGCCACCAATGCTGTCTGACGACTTGTGTATTGGGGCAGTACCCCTCACTCCACGGCTTAGGTAAAACTGATAACTGCTTTGCCACAAACGACAGCTCTTGGTTTACCTCACGAGTGGGAACTAGTCAATCAGGTAGGGGTCGTTGCCCTTTTCACTGGCAGGTCCTCTCAATGGGCTAGCTACTTTGGGGTTCCTGTGATACTCCTGACAATGAGTTTTAGGGCTTATGCCCAAGTGCTTCCCACAATTAAGTGGATAGGGATTATTCCCAGATCCGAAGTTGCGACATATGCGAAAAAAAAAAATTGGCAGAAATTTCACCCAGCGAGCCCAAGAAAGTGCTCTGATACCATATGTGAAGAACCTGCAATAATTAATTAATGAAAACACACGAAATAGCAGAAATAAAAGAACTCATAATCACTTTTATATTGATCGTAGGCCACTTCAAGGGGGCAACCTCCTTTGAGCAAGCTCAATACAAATAACTTCATGGTGCCTTCATTGGTCTCAACACAAACTTATATACTAAGTCTAGGCGCCAATACCATGGGTCAATACCATGTGTCAATAAAAACCATGGGCCAATACAAAATATGGATCAACAATTACTACGGGACGACTTACAAAGCATATGCGTACAACAACAATAATACAAACTATGGATCAACAAATACTACGGGACGACTTACAAAGCATATGCATCCAACAACAATATACTAACAAAGTAAATAGAATGATTAACATGGGTTCCTAACAGCTTCTTTAAAAGTATTCAAACCCCTAATTATATTATAAGTCAAGTTTTTTAATTTTTTAATTTAATTTTATAATATAATTTTTATTTTGATGTTGCATATTGAGAAATTTATTCAACATAGTTTAATTTTTATAATGAATTTTAGTTTACTTCATTATGTTATTATGGTATTATTAGCTTAGTATTTTTAATTTTTAATTTTGGTTAATGTTGTGTTGTTGGTTTTTTTAGTATCAGGGTTGTTTTTTAGTCTTCGGGAGGTTCATTTGTATGAACTTAGTGCTAATTTGGGTAATAGAACAAACAATTGAGTGGGATTGCTTGCTCTCCAGATGCTCTTAAAATTTACCCTATCCAAACAGATTCCACAGATACAAGTTTTCGGTGATTCCTCTTTTGTGATAAATTGGATGAAGAATGAAAATATGGTTAAAGACATCACCCTCCTTAGTTTATCTCAACAGATGAAAGAGGATTCACTTCACTTTAATGGAATCTCATATACCCACATCTACAGATATTTGAATGTCAAGGCATATGCATTGTCAAAGGCAGGTTTTCACAAGACTAGGGGGATTTTGTTTGTCAAAGAGTTTCGAAATGGAACATTCTCAAATTACTGACAAGAGTTTTGACTTTCCAGGTTGAACTTGTTGGTATTACTACAAAGGTTTTTAATCGGAGGTTAATTATATTGAATAAGAAAAACCTAGATATATATGTTAAAAACTTCATAAGGATGATACTATATGGATTGTGTGGTTAATACAAGTTTCTCTGGAAGTATTTACTTTGGAGAAGAAGTGGTCTTATCTTTGATACTATTTTGATCTTTTTGTAATCATTTGGAACTCCTGCGTACACTTAGATATATATGTTGAAGGATTTTTGTGGATTCTCCTGTATGGACTGTGGGACAATACAAATTCTCTGGAAGCTTTATTTTGGAGAAGAAGTGGTCTTTATTTTGATCTTCTTGTAATCCTTTGGAACTATTGGAACCAACTCAGGACTATCATATAGAGTACAAATGTACCTTAAGATTGTGATTTTTTTCTACTATGAATATAATTTACATTTTTTCGTGGAAAAAAATGCTACATTATTGATTAAATATTACAATGAATAGATGTGTATTCTGCTAGTATAACACATTGATATAATCATTATATCCAAACACAATAATTAAAATTAAAATATCAATAATATTATAAAAATTATTTCATTTTATGATGAATCATGATTAATGGAATTTAAAAAAAAAATTGAACTCTGTGTACAGTGCGAGGCATACGTAATGTGTTCATGGTGTTGAATTTTCACTAAAAAATCTTATTCGATGCTTCTAAACGAATAAACCGCACTTGTGCTCCGATATGGCATAAAATCCTTAATGCTTATATTGAAAATCACACCAACGCATTATCAAGTAAACAAGCACCACAAATACTTCCCGGTGCATTTATTTTAAGGGCCTACTTCCCGGTGAAATATAAATGATAATATGTCGTAGTGCAATAATACATTAATAACGCACTAGTTCGTTATTTCATTGGACAACATTGGTATATCACATCTAAATTGAATGAACCAGTGCTCCTTGAGTTATATAATATAGAGGCTATTACGTATTAGTTATTATTGGCGAACCGGTGTGTATGTTATTATAAAGACCCGGTGTGAGACATTCAAATAATATGCACTAGTGCATTATAAAAATGGAAAGCACCAGTGTGGAATATTTAATAAATATGTCCTAGTGCATAATATAAAGGAATAAACCAGTGTGTTTGGTATATGTAATCACATCGAATAAAAATAAAACATATGTTAAAACTTTTGGTCACCTTGATTTTTTTAGTTATAATAATTTCGATTACAACCTCAGCTAAACCATTCGCTACCATTTGTGGATGTTTTAGTGGAATTTTTTTTGGATAATTTTTCCCAGTCTTGTAAGACTAAAAATCTCTATTAAAGGGTTTTTTCCATGTAGTGTCAAAAATAATATGCATGTTAGATATACATGTCAAATATGTTATCTCAAATTTAACTTAAAAATAGAAAAATTCATTAACAGTATAAATAATAAACATACAAACAATATAATATTTCATAAATAAAACAACATCAATATCAACATGATATGAAAAATGGAACATAAAAAATACGAATGATAATATTAAAATCAATATGTGTGTGTGAAATATACATATCAAGTCGGAAATAAAAGTAAAATAAATATGTAAAATATACATTGTAGCAATCAATAGATACATCTGATCAAATATAACTTCTATAAGATATGTGGTTGACCAACAGATTCAGAGGAATTAGTACGTTCACCATCAAATCCAAAGGCATGATTAGTTCCTTTCCCATCGGAGCCAAAGTCAATATCAATAACTCCACAAAATGAAAATGTAGTAACCAACATCTGGTACACTATCCACCAAGAGCCATAAGACCTGATGTGACCATCTTGTCTATAGTAACAATGAATGAACTGGGTGTTGCAGCAAGTGGGTTGGCTGTTGGATGGGGATAGGGTGGTCAATCGGCCAGTGGAGGAGGTGATGGTGGTTGATCAACTCATGGAGGAGGAGGAGGTGGTCAATCAACTTGTGGAGGTGGGTCGACCTATCGAGGAGAGGGTGCTCAGTTAGGATATGGAGGAGGAGGTGGAAGTGGAGGAGATGGAGGATCATCATCCAAAGGAGATGAATCATACACTAACAATATGATGCATCAATAACAACATATCACACAACAGGGTCACCCACAATTGTGAGAGATCCGGGTCTCGTCTAATCTAGATAGAGTGTACTGGGCACACTCTGTGTTGAACCATTAGTCCACATAATTGATTGGCCACCTCCTAACAAAATATATGATTTGGATTGCATCACAGGAATTCCCTATGTAACTAAGGTAGCTCATTAACCTCAACCATATCCTTGTTAGGTTGGGGAGGAACCTCCCCATCATATGTGCCAATATATGAAAAATAATAGGCAACGAGACAATTTAAATAAAATGTTACAGTAAATCACATGTGCAATAAATAAATTAATAAAATTCAACTATATTAATCAAAGCATAACGTTAATATTACTACTGGCATCTGGTGGGTCATCTTAGGTACATCATATGTTCGTACATCCTCGTCAATCCATCCTTGCATACATGTATTGCACAAGTTCCATGGTGTGATCATCCTCACTAGAGAGCATATCCAATACCTCTAAAGTGATCCTACATGGGAACTATGACTAGCCCCTTTTGGGAAACATCTTCCCCGACATGCGCATACGCACATTAATCCTTAGCCTACCAAATGGGAAGACTATTCTCTCATCAAATATAAGGTGACAACAATCCAAAGCAAAACGAAAATGTCACAAAAAATGGCATACCACCTAATACATATATGTGTTTGCACTAAAAACTATGCACACTACAAAAGGGGGAAACCAATGCATTACCCATAAGCAAGAGGCACCTAACAACATGTGCATCGAATGTGTGTAAATACAATTGGCTATTAGCAAACTTAAAGATAGAAGGGGTAGTGATGTCCCAACTGACACATATCTGAACATATGCTAGCTGACTCTCTCTCTCAATGCTAGGTGGGAGATTGGGGAATTGGGGAAAATCCTCTCATCTCCTAGACAGTACAAGAATGAAATATATGTCCTATATGTATTGGAAGTACCACAGATCGAGACCGACTCTAAATGCTTGCTTGTCATGATCTCACCAATGGATCAATTGTCTCAGTAATGCAGTGTTCCCACGAGGGATGTCGCATCTTCATAAAAATTGAGGAAGCTAACAGTGTATAAGAGAAAGTAAGTCTAAGTCTTAATATGGAGAGGGTATGAATCCCTCTCCCTCTCTCTAGCCTACTAGTCTTGTACAACATTGTACCAGTCAATGTGGCTCAACAACTATTGTTGTCATTGTTGTTTCTAATTAACAAATAACATTAATGTATTAGGCACACATACACACATATATATCATTAAAAAAAATCAATGACTATTTTTATTTATCTAAATAATGTTTTTTGCAAAAAAAATGTAAAAACATTAATCAGTGCGCATTAAAAACATTAACGCACCGTCAACTACGCATAACTATATTTACCACACAAACCACGATGTATCAAAACTCATAAGGCACCGATCACGATGCGCCTATATTAACAAAACACACTATAACTAGTGTATCCCTACTCATTAGCATTGGTCAGGTATGAATGGGATTTTTATTTTTAAAAACCAAATGCGCTTATAAAACAATAATGCACTATGAACAATGTGTATCAATAACTAATGCAATGTTCACAATGTGTTACAATTTCATAAGCGCATCGGGAATTTACAATAAATAAAAATTTCAATCACCAATGTGGAAAAATAAAGACATACTTATTATAGTGCTTAATGGTTTAAATCATAGTACTATGTACAGTGCATTGATAGTAGAATGCACTGGTAATATTTTTTAAAATATGTAAACCTTTGCGGTCTAGTATATTCTCTTCATCGCACCATGTATGGTGCACTAAATTGTATGATACACTATTAACGGTGCACCAAATTTGTAATGGCACACTGGATTTGATGATAACACATTAAAAATTTGAACGATGCGTTATTACTAAAGTGCACCGTCTATATTAGTGCATACCCTGACACGACCAGTGAACTTGTCATAATAGCACACATCGTTCGGACATTTTATTGCTTCAACATATTGGTGTGCCAGTTAAACATTGACACACCATCGACAGTGTGTCTCTTACAATAAGGAATTGTAAGTGGTGCAGAGTGAAGGAGGTCTCCATGAAGGGTGGGGTTTGAGCATGAGAGTAAGTCTCTGTGTCCGTGAATGTGAGTGTTATATCGTCTGGGGTTTTCTTAAGTCTAGAATGAAGGTATGGTGGCAGGTTTGGACACAAGGGTAATGAATTTGAATGTAGGGGTAAAAAATATGAATGAAAGGAAAATCAGTCTATCCCACTCAACACCCTTCAAGGCTCAGGCATCCCTTCACCAATATGGGTCCCTCAGCGATCCATCTTTCCAGGTGCTTCCAAGGTGTGCACAAGTTTAGCACAAGTAAAATTGGGAACGTCGACTATGAGGAAAATGTCTAGGCATAACTCAAATCCGAATATAATTGGGGCATGTGTCTATGAGGGAGGATGTCTCTACAAAGTGCATAAGTCTCGGCGTAAGGAGGAATGCCTGAGTGAAAATTGGGTCTAAGTGTGCATGCATGAATAGGTAAGGTCGGTGACTCCCATTTTACGAGGTAGGATATAGGGGAAAGAAATAGGACTCCCTAACATCACTTCTGATCCTAAATATAAGAACCTCTGCAACTTTCCTGGAACATACTTAATCCCCATGCTTCCATAACTATGAGAGGGGACTTCTCCCACCAACCTCATAGAGGAATTAAGTATTGTGTGAAACTGTGAAAAAGGAAGTAATTGGCACATTCAAGGCTCATGGCATTAACTGGAGTGGATCTATGGCTAACACTTGGAAATCAAGGATTCAATCCCCATTGGCCCCCTTTCCTCTTCCCATCTAGTGGAATCATAGCCCCTTTGGTGCATTTTACACGGCCATCTTGGACCATTCATGTTATTAATCAACATAATAATTACATAGCATTCCAATTAGCTTGACTGAGCCTATCAAATATCGCAAAATAAGAATATCATTTACATAATGGATCCAATATATTCCAAGGGTCAGAATGGGGGTATTACAATCCCCTCCCCCTTGGAATAACATTGTCCTCGGTGTTCTCTTTGTTCTCAACAAAGTTACAATGGCATTAGGGTAGCATTCTTCCCCAAATTTCAGCAACCATCATCTGCCTCCATTTTACAGATCCATCATCTCACCTGTATCATACACATACAATTACTACAAGATGCCATTATAAAATTCCAATCATAAATTTAAAATATGTTTCATATAGAAACCAGATTCACAACTATGAGATCCTCCTCATAATGTTTTTCCCTTTTGCATATGGTAGCATTTAGTCTTGATTATGGTCTTACACTCACTGCCATGTCCAAGACAACTCTACTTGCAATATGTTCTCTTAACAAAATTTTCAAATCAACCAAACAACAGTGAATATTTATTCATATACACATTTCATTGCAACATTCATAGCAACCTACAAAATGATCTCAGAATTATAACACAAATAATTAAATCACTTTTAGTTGTCAACATAGTTAAATGCAATGGAATATCATTCTCCCTATATGCAATACTAGCACATCAATCATTCTCACGATACAATCAACACATGTGCCAACATGCACATTCACATAATCTGCTTGTGCATATTCACTCGATGTAGCCTTACATTGACTCCAGAATGCCATAATGCCAACTCATATGATCTTCCATGATAAGTTGAAGGACTCAACAACAACTCGACACATCATCCATCCACCTCCTAATTACATATTGATCATCTCAATACCATCCTCCTCATCCCAAACACAACACCAACAATATACTTCTTTATTGCTCTTCAGTGTTGGAAAAGAGGTTTGCAGTCCAATACATCAACCACAAGCAAGGATATTATCAGATACTTGTGTGGCACTATAGTCTTCTTGACTTCAACAACACATGGCCTCACACATGGCTATCTCACATGACATCTATTTCCCAAACATAAGTATAATACTCATTGCAATAGTTTTTAACTCTTAAATATTTAAGTCATGATACACTAACTCATGAATGCACAAAAAGATTCTAATACTTTCTCATACCTAAGGATTTATGTATTTATCTCAAGATTTTATGCTTTTAAATACACACACACACACACACGCACACACACACACAACAATAGAAATGGTATCAATCACTTAATGCATTCAAATATCACCATAAACATATTAATGAAAGATCAAGCATGACTAGAGGAATTCTTACCCAATTTCCTTCAATATTCATGCAACATAGGCATGATCAATTTCATACCTGTATGGTTTCCATCCACACCTAGGATGTTACTTGATAAGCTAGTATTTCGTGGGAACTTACCCGGTTCCTTTCATCAACCTCTTGACAAGCTCTTTCCTTGTCCTTTTTCATTGTGAGATTGATCTCTGCAAGCAACTACATCATCAACACCTTCATTCAAGTTCTGAACTATCTCTGGTTATATAGTAAAGCAACAACCATAATAAGTTATCATGCCATATTCATTGCAATAGTACAACCTATCGTTATTATCCCATATGCAACATCACATACATACATTCAAGCATATTCTCATGCACTCTATCACATATTATTTCCTAATATGCCCACTAGTGCATATGCATTATAGCTATGTAACACTCTTGCAATCTTAGCATTCTCCTACCATAACTATTTACACATAGATACTTTCTTAACATAGAGAAACATAAACAATGCAAAAGAAGAGTCAAGGAATTTCAGCCTCTAAATTCCCTTTCATAACATGGAATTCCATGGCTTAATTGATCTCTTCTGTGGCATTTCTTCCAATTACATAACAGATAATTAGCTGCACTATTATCACCCAAGTAGCAATAATTAATTCATATATAAGTTATGCTTTCTACTTAAGAAATATACAACTCTATTCTAGAAACAAAATAGAGGTTTATGATGAGGAAATCTCCCTCATTGCATGTCTTCCTTGTGGCCACATGCAACCTTTACTGCTACCACTAATTCTCAGCGTCCTTGAAATGATTTAAGGCTTTGGGTCACTCTTGCATTGTTCCCAATTCTAAGGTTTGTTGCTCCAATTCTCGTGAGCAGTCCTAGTCAAGCCTAGCTTGACATATCCTTATACAGAGTTTCCCCTAACCTTACCCAATTTTGGAATTTTTCTCTGCATTCCTTGGAAAATTCTAGGCCAACTCCACTGTGTCACAAACTTTGCTTCAAAGGAAAATCTACACTATGGAGTGCTCACTCCCTTGATAGCAACTCTTAGGTGAATGGAAATTCATCATTCACTTCACGCTCTTTACACATAATTTGTTTGTTTATATCCTACAACCTTATCCTGTCATACACAAAGCTTATTCGTCACGATGGCCCACCTCTCTCATCCACAGAGTACATGTACTCTTCATCCTGGTAGATTCCCTCTATTATCTAAGCCTTTTTAATGGCCCTTTTCTTGTGAACACATTGTCTCCCAAGCTCATCAATATTTATTATAAGTTTGTCTTTATCTATCCAAAGGATTTATGACTTACACCTTTTCTTATGCATCCAAATGTCATTTTCTACAAACTAGTATTTCTCATACCTCTGCTAGCCTTTCCATCATTACACCAATTAACAACTACAACATCCAAGAGATCCACATCTCTTCTCTTTAATTTTCATTATCGAACTTCTCCACCGGCATTTCTAAACCATGTGTCTTTTGCACACGTCGAGACATCACCTTTGATTCCTTCCTTGTCGTTGTACTGACGGCTCTTACTTGTCGACATTCTCCTCTAATGACCTTCTCTATTGACCACCGATATGTCGCTCTGAAGAATTATCGACACCTTCCCATCAACACTCCTTACTAATGGTATCTCCATAGACCTCGATACATCTACTCCAATTTATCACCCAGCTGCTTTGAGGTTTCCTTTGTGTTGCATCCTTAAAATCCTGAAATGTGTACTTCAATATGTCGCCACCTGTCCCATTGTGATGGGTTGTCAATCTTTTCCTTTCAGCCTTTCCACAATGTTCACCTATTGTGCACGCCGGTACAAAAATACACAATATTGAGACATGTCCACTCTTTGCTCCAATGCACATCACTGATGTGGTGACACGTGTCCCCATTGAGACTCCTTCCTTGGCTTTCAACTCTGTTGCAATTCAAAACAACACTTATATATCTTCATGATGATTTGTTGAGGTTGCTTCGTTGCTTCTCGCCTAACCAACACCTTTATGCAACGTTGATACATTTTTTTCAATACACCATCGAATTTGGGTTGTTGTCCCTTTCCATCAGACCTCTCTAACCATGTACTCTTTTGCACCCTCGTCTCACATGACCGATAAACTCTCGCTGATGCTTCCGCAGCATTCCCAACTTGGCCAACTTCAACGGTTTTTTTTTACAACATCTTGGTTGCTGCCAAGTGTCATCACCCAAGTTTTTGTCGAGATTATTTCATCGGACCTCTTGATCTCTTCGATACTTAACCAATTTTGCATCATTTCTTCTCATTGATTTTATTGTGTGACTCCAAGAGGTGTCATTTACTCCACTAGGTGCAAAATTAACTAATCAATGTCATGGGGGTGGAACCAATAAAATTACCTGCAATATTCTTTAATGTGAGTGATGGTCGCCACGTTTTTATTGCATAACGCCTTCTCAACTGACTGATTGATAGATAAACCACCATGCTTCCATTTAAATTCAACTTGATTGGGCCATCTTCAGTCCCTACAACCTCATTATTGTGTTTTCCTAGCTTAACTCTTTGATACAAGGGGGGGGGGGTTGGAGATATAAATACTCCCAACACTATCTTCAACACCCAAGAGCTCTTATGTCTCTTCTTACACTACCTACTGCACATTTTGATTATGAAAAATGCATGGCATGCACTTTAGCTGAGGTTTTAGAAACCTCTCTTAATTATTCATGGTTATTATTCAACAATTTCCTACTTGCATCAATGAGTATCCTTGTAGATCAATAGTACCATCATATTACCAGATATTCAAACCACCTGGGACTATTCCTTTGACCTACTACAAGAAATACTTTTACCTTACATTGCCCGTCATTGGCATCCTCACGAAAAGCCCCGATAGTTGTGCATCGATGACTACATCAGACCCCATCATCAACTACCTACATGGTCATCCATCACAACTGGACCACGGTCATATCCATGTGGTTAATCCACGTCAAGGTCATGTCGTTGATCCATGTCATATCCTTCATTACTCGGGAGGGAAAACGTAAATGGCATTCCATTATCACAAATGATAACAGGTCGATGTGAAGGCAGTTTCTAAAAATTGCTAGTTTGAGTAGTTACCAATTATAAACTGACACGTAGCTAGGAAATTGGCTTCAAATGGATCATCCACCTGCCATTACACCTCATGCAATTAGTGGATGCATTATGGATCACAATCGTTGATCTTGGTGCATCCAATAGCTCTCGGTCCAATCTCTACTTAAATATGATTGACTATTGGACCTCATTCATTGACTCTTCTTCGTCTACCACTCTAAAGCAACTCCGACACAAAATCTGATGGGTTGACGCATGTCCTCCATCAAGGTTTCCCGTCGGAATTTCTTATCATGATGCCTCAAAACAACTCCGACCATGAACTTAGATCTATTGGCACATGTCCCATCAGGACTCACCATTGGAATTTCCCATTGGACCTTCTAGTTGTGACACCGTACAACAACTTTGATGCACAGCTTTGAGACACGGACACATATCCTGTCAGGATTCGCCATCAGAGCTTCCTATCGACCCTTGACCTTTAGAACTTCCCCAAACATACCGGGTTGTTACTCCGATATAGGAACTCCAACGGTCACTTTGATTCATCCATGTGTCTGCGTTCGATACACTGTTGGACCAAACCTTTAGAGGTTTCTCCCGAACATCCTTGTTGACACCTTCGATACTGGAGCTCTGATATCCAATCGGATTTTGCAACTTGTCACCACATTAGGGTTTCCAATTGGTATTTTCTCATGGATACTTTGTTTCCAACTTCGATGGGTGACCTCTGATGTCCAATCTCCTGCTACCGAATGTCATCCTCCAATTCACTATTGGGATTTCTCTGTCAGGGTTTCTCCCAAGTATCACCAATCTCACCCCTGATGTTAAACTTCGACAACCATTGGCCCCTCTCCACGTGTCATCCTCTGATTCACTATCAGTATTTCTCCATCGGGGTTTCCCGTTGGACCTTCCTTCTAGAACGTCGTGACGCAACTACGACACCAAAATCCCACTGGCCACACGGATTTTTCAACGACGGGATTTCTCTGCGGACTTTACCCTATGACTTCAACGGTCTAAGATCAATGTTTTCTCAGGGAGATATCATCAACCCGTCTCCTGTAGCTATAGTTATGTCCATGAATGTGGATCTCTAACCCATACAACTCCAATGTTGCAACCTAGAGCTCTAATACCACTTTGTAACGTCACCATCCATCAGACGAACTTCTTAGAGGGGGATAAGAACCGATTGCGGGTCCTAAATTAAGCCCAAACGCCACATACGATCCTTAACATGAAATAAATATGTGTGAAAATGCATAATATAAACACAACGGAATTAAACTTCATCCACACCCATAAAACATGCATTTACCAACATAATACATCACATGCATAATCATAATTCATTGCACATTAAATAACAAAATATCGTATCAAACACAAATCAAAGCAAGGAAATACTTATCTAGAATGCATATCCAAGCAACTAGTTGTGTAAGTGCCATTTTACACCCAACCATATGTACTATGTCTAGCATATACTATTTATGTTAAGAGTCCACCAAGGAAAAGGAAGACACCTACATGCTTCTATCTCTCAACCCATAACCTATTATGCTCTCCATGCTTAGCCAAATTCTCATACAGATCTCTACAATAGTCTCACTCTGCCAGTATACCCCTTGGCTCCATAATACCTACCCCACACAACACCTTCATGAATTAGGAATCCCCTTCTCCAGTGTCATTCCCTCAGGTGATCCGTCTTGTCAAGTATTTCCAGTGTGTGCATAGAAAGAGTCCAAGCGAGTGCCCATGCTCTAGATCTACTTGTATCTTTATTGTGTGGCCTCTTAGGCATGTAAAAGTAGTAGAACTCCCAGGGTCGGTCTCAGGCCTCAAGGATCACTTACAACCATCTTTGTTTCCTTTTAAGTCTACAGATCGGTATAAAGATTCGGGTTCAAGGAGAAACACAATGTCTAATGATCAAAGCAAGCAATGTGTCGAGGAAGGGGGTCTCCACGAAGAGTAGGGTCTAAGCATGAGGGTAAGTATTTGTATTCGTGAATGTGAGTGTTTGTATCGTTTGGGGTCCACATAAGTTTGAAACGAAGGGATGGTGTCTACGATGGAAGGTCTGAACACAAGGGTAACGAATCTGAATGTAGGGGTAAATGATTTGAACGCAACGCTAATAATGCTGTCCCACTTAACACCCTTCAAGGCTTAGGCATCCTTTCACCAATATGGATCCCTTGATGGTCCATCTTGCCAAGTGATTCCAGGGTGTGTGAACATTTAGAGTAGGTAAAACTAGGAATGTCAACTATGAGGAAAATGTTTCGGCGTAAACCAAGTCCAAATACTATCAGGGTCTGTGTCTGCGAGGAGGATGGCTATGTAGTGTTCATAAGTCTCAGCACAAGTAGGAATGTGTGAGTGAAAATTGGGTCCGCAAGCATGCATGCATGAATAGGTAAGGTCAATGGCTCCCATTTTCCCAGGTAGGACAGAGGGGAAAGCATTAGGTCTCCCTGACATCGCTTATGACCTTGGAGATAAGGACCTCTGCGACTATCCTGGAACATACTTAATCCCCATGCTTCCATAACTGCGAGAGGGGACTTCTCCCACCAACCTCACACATGAATTTATGATTAAGTGAAATAGTAAAAAATGAAGTAATTGGCATATTCAAGGCTTATGGCAACAATTGGTCTAACTCTATGGCTGACACTTGGAAATCAAGGATTTAATCCGCATAGGCCCCCTTTCCTCTTCCCCTCCAGTGGAATCATATCCTCTTTGGTGCATCTTACACACCCATCTTGGACCATTCATGTTAATCAACATAATACTTACATAGCATTTTGATTAGCTTGATGAGCTTATCATGCAACTCAAATAAGAATAACATTTACAAAATGGATCCAATATATTCCAAGGGTCAAAATGGGATTATTATAAAAAGGAAATTCCATTCGGTAGTTTTTATTTATTTTACCCTATCTTAATGTGCTTCTTAGAGTAGTGCACCACGGCATGTCTTTTTCTAGAGCAGACCAACTATTTCAGAAAAGTTTGACTACCAGTTGGCATATCCATTACTCTATTGACCTACATACACACTAGTACAATTTGTATATAAAAACGCATCAGACCCTATTTTATTTTATTTTTTAAACCTAATTTATACTATTAAAAATTTAATCATCGGTAGGTGTTTTTTTTTATTAGGTGCACTGGGGTGGTTATATGACAAAGGCACACTAGGAAAGTGTTAAAACTATAAAAAAATGCTTTTTATTTCCGTGCATCATAGACCGGTTAGTACATGCGATGCTCCATATACCTATATGCATCGGGGCACTTTTAAAACTAAAACACACCAGATCCTATTTTAAAAAAATAATTTTTAAATTTTTTTATCTAGTGTTTCTTATAGATATATGCTCCAAGGCACTGAAGCATCTTCAAAATGATAACGCAACAGAGTCCTTTTTATTATTTTAAAATAAAATCCAACTTTTTGTTAATAAATATTTTATCGTACAACGATATGTTATATTATCTTATGCATTGGGGCACTAGTGAACATGAGTTGCACTAGGGCTACCGTATACTTGTAGAGCACCGGTTAATTTTTATGCAAAATAAAAATATACATATTTTTTAAACAAGGGAAACTGATTTTTTGTAATTAATGCATTGTATTATTTAGAACATTGATGTGATTTGTCTAAAGCACATTGGTATGGTCTAATAATTTTAAAAGCAATGAAAAAAACCTTCACTAAAACCTTCAACTGCCTCTGTTAGCGACCTTCACTATAAACGGATAAAGGAGACTTTTTTTTGGAGAGGTTCCGCAAAAACCTCCAAGGTATTTTTCTAGTAGTGAATTTTTTAAACCATTTTAATTGATTAAAAATCAACAAATGTGTAATTTGTTTATATGTCTACTAATTTATGATTATAAGGAAGGGTTGATTGAAAAAGGTTTGTTTTTACCCAAAGAAAAAAGCATATTTTCTATTTGAAGTGAGCTGAAAATACATTCTTTATATGCCTTGACATAAACCAAAACCATACCAGGCTAAACCTTGCCACTACCATCAAACAAAAATTATAACCAAGACTAGAACAATAGAGTTTGAAAGGCTAGGTTCACTACCACAAGTAAAACTATAAATAGAGATTTTCGATCCTTTCAAATTGCATCCCACCATCAACATACTTAGCTAGCCTAAGACTACCTAGAACCATTCTTAGAGACTCTTTGGATCTTCCTAGGGATCTCTGGCACATGTGCAACCAATTGTTGTAATTCAGTGTTATATATTTGCGTCACCCCCTTCATAAAGTTAATAACTAACATGAAGTCATTGAAGACCTATAGGCGCAGTATATCATGACCTAAGGAAACTTTTTGACAAACATTAAATGAACAAGAAGACCAAAAATACCCAAAAAGAATATGGCGAAAAGAGGGCAAAAGCACGAGCAACTTTATTATTGACATGAACATAGCTTAAATACAATCTTTACAAGCAAATACCTTCAACCGTCAAGTAACGATGAGGTTGTTAAGCTAATTAGTACTTTATGATTAGATCTAGGTTTCTAACAATTCCACCCTTAATCATAAGTCCGTACAAAAGTAACAACTAGCAACAAAAACTAGTGCAAGAGATGATATCACGTCCATGCCTTCAACCTGTAACCCATGGTTTGAAACCTCATGGATGTAGATGAATATTCTCCTGAAAATGCACCAAATGGATGCCAAAACCAAGTGACAACATGTAGGTGTTCACTGAAGTGAAACCAAAAACCGATGAGAGCATAAACCCCTGAAGAGAACTAAGTTGGCTTCAAAGTCCAACACATCTCATAACCTGAAAATGCCTGACAAATCTAAATGCACCAAGCAAAGATGCAAGATTTGAAGACCATCCCTATATCCAAAACCTGTGTCCATAAAAGTTACGTGGGTAGTAAACCAGGTGAATCACTGGTACTATCCAAAGTCATCAATCCTAAATCCATCATACAGAAACCATAATTCATCCTCAATCATGATAACTTGTAAACAATCCTCAAAAGTGGACTTTGAAACTTGAATTCGAAAACCTCATCAATGTTTCCCCTATCAACTGAAAGGTGAGAAGTACTGAATTATTCCCCCTGAAATAGGAAAGGAGTAATCAAATTGTCTTTGAGCGGAGTCTGAAGATTTGATCTTCAACTCAAAAGAATATAGAAAAAATGTGGGCCCCGGTCATGCCCTATATTATCAAATCTTGAATCAAAACACTCATGTCCATCTGCACTAGTAATATCACCAATCAAATATGTTTGTACCTATGTATGGATCCGACTGTAAGATCATTCCAACAACTTAGCTTCTAATAACCAATGCCAAGTATTCATCTATCTAAAATGTGCTTGTTTTCATTGTTTCTTCTTCTTCTGCTGACACCTAATTGAGAAGTGATTTGTCTTCCCACAAAAAGTACATGGGTGAAGATAAAAACAATGGAATTCATTATGTCCAACTTGGCGACAATGTTGTCACTGTTTAGGTTCTCAGTTCAACAAATCATCATCATCATCATCCATATCAACATTTGCATTAGCACCCTGATCAACATTCTATATGTGTTCCTATTCCATATCATCATGTACCTGCTCCATATCATCAACATCAAACAGAAATCCACTGCTCACAAACTTGAGTGGTTTTATATAATTAGGAATATGAAAAAAATCATCATCAACCGTCTCATACCCTATACCATATATGTTACGTTTAAACTCAATTTCTTCCCAAGGACGAAAAAAATTATGCTAATCCTTATGGTCATCCTTTAAATCATCCACTTTATCATCTTTGATGTCAGTGTCATCAACCGAAACTATATTAAACTGGTGCTCACAATCAATAGGTACATGTTTATTGTTTGAATACTTAGTGTCATCATCTTCATAATTTGGTTCACAATCAAACAATGGATTATTCTGAAAGAGTATGAAATAAGCCTTTTGATGTTGAACAAGACTTAGCTCATATGTTAAAAAGTTATTATGAACTTTTAACTTGTCCACCTTTCTATGCAGCACTTGTAGACATGTAAGTACATACATAACAGTTCCTTTGCTAAGTGAACTATGAGTCCCGGAGATGTGTTGATTAATGAATGTAGCTGATGAAATAATTCTTCAAATTTCACCATTCTTTTAATGATATGTACAGATTTGAGGATAAGTGTGTTTCCAATTTCTTATGCTTGTGTGCTTTTTATTTGTGGCCTTCAAAAAATTAGAATTATTTTATGTGTATAAGTCAAATCCACCATAGGTCACCATGACTCGTGCACAAAGTTCCAAAGACCCCCGTATTCAATTTCGGGCGAGAATAGGACTTAAAGACAAAATGCAATTTATTAAAGATGCTTGACCCCTTATAACTTCCAAAAACAATTTATAACCCCTTACAAATTTGCAAAGATTAAATCACCTTATTACTCCTCAACTCCATATAACTCCAGTAACATCTTATAACCCCTTTATAATTTTTCAATGCAAAAATCTAAAAACAACCTTATAACACCCTTTTAACTTTTAAAAAGCAATGGAAAAATTATTTACATCCCTTATAACACCATTTCATAAAAAATATTCCAAATTTCTCTTATGTTTTACTATCACTTTTTAAAATGACCTTTTTTGCACCTAGGAGGTGCTCTAGTATGGGGGGAGAGAGATGTTGTAACATTCCTTTCTAACAAAATAATTAAAAAATTTCATGTCGGCTCATAAAATAAAAAATTATGGAAAATATTCAAAAAGAATCCATGTTGATTCATAAAATAAAAATTATGAAAAGTAATTTAAAAAATGGATGTTCGTATATAAAACTCAAACCCAGATCTATCAACCAAGAGAGATTAAATTTATTGAGTTTAAATTTAAAAAAAAAATTACACCTCAATAAATTGGATCCCTCTCTGTACTTGATAAATTGAAACTTAAGATGGATCTATATTGGTTTTAACATTTACTCATTGATATTAAACTCTTCAAACATCCAAATTTACATATTTCCACGTCATTTTTTTTTTGGTATTATTAATTAACTTCCTTAAATAAACCGTTTCCACCTCTTAACTCAACTTTTAACTTAAACCTCGTTTCATTTAAGTATACACTTAATACTAAAAAGATATTTCCATCATCACAACATAAGTTTTTTCATAAAAGATACTAACCTCTCATGAGATGACTTTTCTCCAACTCCCTCTTTTACTCTTTGACCATCTTTAAAGACAAACTACGTTCCACGTGAAATAATATTTTCCTTCAATTACGTCCTTCGCATGGAACTTCTCTTTCTAATTTTTACAACACAATATGGTTCAGGAGTCGGCGTATTCAGGGTAGAGAAGGTTTTGTCATTTCAATGTTTCGAATCTATGATGTACAATCCTAAAAATGGTTTTTATTCAACTTCATGCAGTGTTCCCTTCGAAGACTTATGTCGAAGCACAATCTCGCGATCAAAGAGTCTTTCTTCACCTTAGCTGTTCAACCATGTCTTCCACGCTGCCCGTCTTTCTTGAATGTACAAAAAGTATGACTTCTTAAATAAAATTCAGTATAATGGTAAGGTGAATGTTTGATCAAACGGAGAATAGACCGGAGAATAGACGACGGGTAGTTAGAATTAAAAAACATCAGTGCATTAGGAATGATTGTTGTCTTCCCAATCCAGGTTCAATTATTGTAACTGACTTATTGAACCCCTATTGTAATGATTGTATTTCTGGCCATACCTCGATTCTCTATTTAGAATAACAGGTGTTTGACATTCGCTAACTGGACTAGCCTACTAACAAACGATGAACCACCATTTAAAAAAAATGCCAACCTTGCTTCCTCAATTACTCTACTTCTTCAAAGAATAAAAATATAGTCTCCACCAATCATCAGAACTTCATTTTTTCAATGCACCGGCTTCAATGAAAACTCATCGCCTATTAAACCCTCAAAACAATCCATTAATCCTAAAGTCTCTTTGAAAACTTGGATGGTGATAGAATGATTTCACCAATAATATTGTCATGACCAAATCAGAATTCCTGATATTTTCTCCGCACCCATCTGCCTCACAATTGCGAAGAAACATGTGCAACCACACATGGACGACCATCTGAAGACATGACCATTCATTCCCTCCTTGCAGGCCACTACAATAGCTTGGCTTCTTCTTCTTCTACGATTGAGTTTATATATTACTGCTCAGCTACACTTTAAGTTTTCCTTCAGTCTTGGCAAGCGATGCCCTCTTCTAAGCCATTGAAATCTTCAGGTGGAGGAAAGATTTTGTCCAGTATGGTGTTATGACTTCACGCTTTCGTCTGGAGGCCTGAGAGAGATACTCACACTGGAGCGATTTTTTTTTTAAATCGAACTGACAGTCGATGTGGTGAAAGACGTTGAAGTTGGTAACGAGGGTAGAGGTCTCAGAAGGCAAAATTTATGCAGGAAATTTGAACGCTCTGGGCACATTTCTCTTCATCAATTTGTTTGGAAGCATTTCTCTTCATCCAAGCCCTCTCGCTGCACCTTCCCAATCCATTAATCATTCAACCAACCTAATCCCATGAGATCATGAACACGCTCTGATAACTAGGGCAGGGTGATACCACATGACAAACATTAAATGAACAAGAAGACCAAAACTATCTAGAAATAATATGGCAAAAAGAGGGCAAAAGCCCGAGCAACTTTATTATTCACATGAACATAGATTAAATACAATCTTTACAAGCAACTACCTTCAACCGTGAAGTAACGCTGAGGTTTTTAAGCTAATTAGTACTTTATGATTAGAGCTAAGTTTCTAACACTTTTAATAACCAAAAAATTGCACTGACTTCCCCAACATTGTTTGTGTCGACACCTAAGCATGCCTTCCCTTTGAATTAGTGATTCTCTCACAAGTACAAAACAAACCCAAACCCACAAACATGGTTTTCGCCTTTCCTAGCATTGTCAAAATAGCCCTATGTTTTTTCCTTCTTGATTTTCACCATTCTCATTTCTCATTTCCCTAGGGATGCTTGTTGAAATAGGTTGGTTTTACTCGTTTAATAGTGCCAAGGCCTACACCACTAAGTGAGGAATGAAATCTTGCTTACCTTCAAAGACCATCGTGTTCTAGGCTATCCCTTAAGCCAAACACACAAAATAAGGCAATGCTTTATGTGCTTTGAGATCCCCACATTGGGAGAAGCCTGCAAAATAGTCTTGAAGACTATCTATTGACCATATGTTGTCAACCAAAAGCTGAAGACCTAGATCTCGCAAAACTTTTTTGTCTTAAGGTACAATCACAGAATAAATGAGCATATGTTTCCTCCTAAGAAAAACACGTATAACACATACCTGAACACTAATAATTTTTTAGCCACATTCAATCCCAAATCAGTAGTTTTCCCTTCAAAACAAGCTAGAGAAGCAACACCACCTTTCACGGGGCCCGAATCTTCCACAAACGACAATACCACCACTCAGGCTGGCGATGATCTAATTCCTGCAAAGCCGCATGCCCTAGCCTAGCCATGTAATGCCCCCCCATCTTATTAAAGTCCCACACCAACTCATCATCCTCCTCACTAATTTGACTATGGCTTTTCTTAAGTGCCAGATAATAGTGATTCCAACAATCCACTGATTGAAAAAGATTTTTATTTTAATGAATATCTTTTTATATCATTGCATATTTAATATATGCAATGACATACTATTTTCATGATTTAATATTATGTAATGATATATTATTTTCATGATTTAATAAAAAAATTAATCAAACAAATTGATGTAAAATATCAATCGAATGGTGGGGCATTGACTCTATATAAAAACATTTGTATTAACTCCTTTAAAAATCCTAGCCAACAATTATGCTTATAACAATGTCATTGATATAGAATCCTTTTAGTGGTGAATAGCTAATGAGATACCAAATTGAACTAACATTTGAGTTTGTTATAATTGGTGTTGTGTTTAGCCTACTTTTAAAATAAATTTGAAAAATCAAAATTATATTTTCATACATATTAACAATATTTGTTCCTATTCCTCACGACGGGTGATAAATGGCAGGCATGCCATGTGTGAGGAGCTCGAGCTACCACCTAGCTCGGTTGGAAGAGTGGCATGGGGGGCATTCACGGCGACATGATGGCTATGCAAGGTGAAGAGGAGAGTTGGTACAAGCAATGGAGGATGATGAGGCAAGGTGACAAGTTGTTCAACGCCAACAAGTGTGTGCAGGTGATATGGGGTCTGGCTCAGGGGCCATCATGGCAAGTTCATACCAATATGCAATCATCATAGTACTAGGAAATGGGAATACTATGAACTGACAACGATTGCAAGCGATTATGAAGGTAATTCTAGCTTCCTCCACTAGTGTTTTATGTTGGTTCAATACTTACCTTCATTTGGAAATTACTCCATCTACTTGTTCGAATCTTGGGTTCAACTCATAAGGGATCCACAAAGGGTGGTGTACTTGCCTTTTTTAGCCAAAATATCCATACTTTTTGGAGCCTAGGTCAATTGGGCGAGTGTTTCTCATAGGCTTGAAAAATATCGATATCAATAAAGAATTTGTAAGGGTCTTAGAGTCTAATATGTAGGGATCAAGGCGTCCTCTATTGTCGGGTTGTTTGTAGTACTTATAGCCTCTTCCGCTTGCTTATCCTACAAGGTTCTAGTCTAGTGGGCGAGACCTTTGGACTCCTACTGTCTAAGCTCCCTACCAATATATGAGCATGGTCAAGGGAAAACACACTACTCAAAGACAACAACATCCCACACATATGTCGATGATGTTGCAGGAATCATGCATTGCTAAGGCCACCTATAGTAAATCAACTAAGGTCGAGTTTAAGACCAAATTGATAAAATGGAGGAGTGGGTTGAATGGTTGCGAATTGTTACCAGTTTAGAGGATATCTAGGCTTACATGGATGTAGTTGTGGAAGAAGTTGGTTCATCTAGAACTAGAGATACAAAGTATATGAAAATTGTCACTTTGTATAGGTAGCTCAAGACTCTGTTGGGAAAATCCATTATGGAGCAGGAAGAAGAGAAAAAGGCTATATTGTTGCAGCAGGATGAAATACAAGAGTAGTTGAGGTAGGTTCAGGCGACCCTCAAACTGATATCTCGTGGTCATATTGAGTTGGATATGAATGTGTTGAAAAGGGAAACAACAAGCATGGTCTTCCGAGAAAGGACTCCAAAGGGGAAAACTAGCTCTGCACTGGCAGATCCCTATGTGCCCAACACTGGTACCATTTATGATGATCCTTAGTTTTAGATTGTCTTCGCTATCTATTTTTGTTTGATATTCATAGAGACAAACTGCATAGTAGTGAATAAGAAAGGGCTAGATAGCAAGCTTGATCACAAGCGTACTTCCTCTTAGGCAATTTGATATCATTTTTTCCAATCTTAGATAGTTACATAGACTCTTTGACATTATGATAAATTGGAAAGAGGATGAAAAATTTAATTTTTGTGGTTGGACTGGTTTCCCAAGTGGCGGGCTAGCCACAAAACATGTATATTTTTTGATATTTTAGTAATATAATCTTGCCACTAGCTTACCAAAAAAAAACAATATCTGTTCCTACGACAATAATCACTTTTATGATGAAATTAATTATTAATTAAATATAATTTTTCATATGTCCATTCGATCAATGTTCAACCTTAAACATTGAATTATTCAATTATTAAATTTTTTGATGTTAAATGTCCAACATCTATAGTTGAATTTCTAAATTTCAATTATTAAATGACTAAAAAGTTTAAATTTTGATTGTTGGGTTGATAGATTATTCAATTTTCACTTATTTGATATTTTATAAAAAGTTTCTGGATTGGATTATTTTTGGATTTAGAATTCCAATGTTTCGAGTGGACAATCCACCCATCATCGAGGGTATGGACCAAACTCGTCATACTGTGGAAAAGAGTGGAATTAAGTTAGCTAAATAGAGACTCAACGTAATGACCGCTAAAGATTAGTTAGAAGGATATAATAATATTATAAAGATCGGTTATAAGAGAGGAAATGGTAGACTGAGTAAATCCAATAATTATTAATGAACTAATGGAATTGAAAATAAAATTAAACAAAACTGAAATATAAAAAGAGGGAAAAGATTATAAGTTCAGAGTATGTTCGTTAGAGATTAGATAGGGACGCGTGAATTAAAAGAGAATTAAATGTCAACTAAAAATTGGTTAATATAGTTATGGAGCATTTATTAATAAAAAATAATAAATTAATGAGAGAGAATTAATTAAAATTTAAGTCAATAATTAGACTAGATGGGGGAGAAGGGTTTAGAATCGGACTTAAAAAGGAGGGGAGCAGAGGACAAGATAAGGATGTGTGAAGGTCGAGAAGGGAGGGCAGAGGAAAAAGTGGAAAGTAGAAATTAGGGTTACTTTATTTGAAAGGAGTCTTGTTGATGGATAATGAGTAAATAATCGTGACTAACATTTGCATACTTCTTCACAAGTATATATTTATTCGATTTCCCTTAAACAAAAGTGTAAATTCTTATATATGGTACTTAATTAGATAGCATCCTTCTTATTATTCCTCGTAGCACCTCACTCTAGATACCCTGATCCATCACTCCATAACCATTATCCTCATCCACCAACTCTGTAGTTGATGACACAACTTCATCCTGTATTTTTTATTTTCCTACCAATCTCCCCACTGCTCAAGTGGCTCTTATGCCCCTCTCTCTTAATCCATATCCTCAACTGCCAATGTCCTCAACTACTATCATGCCCTTTCCCTGCTCAATCTTTTCTTACACATCCCCCACAATTTTCAACTCAATTGCCTCTTCATCATCGTCCTCCTCCTCATGACTCAACTGATCTATACCTCAAACCGCACACCCAACACAATCCAAATTCTTGGAGAACCACACCTATGATCTCTCCTAAGTGATTATCCCCACCACGCCCGTAAATCCTTCTGTCCCTTCTCTACGAACACCCCCCTCTTCCCTATCCTCGATCCATCCTTCTCTCATCGATGTCTATTTTCAATGCCAATCCTCCAACCTCATCCACCCAATCCCAGCGACCTCCTCTTCTATTTCGACCTCCAACCAATCCATCATGCCTACCTCCTTGACCCATGCCCATTCTAATCTTGAATTTGAAAATGCAACCCCTCCTCTCCTCCCTTCACTCCATTTTGATCTCCCATGAACCCAACACTCCATCCTCAACCAATGGAAACCTTCAACCCCCTTGTCAACCAATTTCCCTACCTTCTCTTTTCTCCTCCTTCACTATGATTAATCTATCATCCACAGACTTAGATTCTCTTGACCTCTAACTCCTCCAAAAAGGATTCAATTTATCCATTGTTCCTCACCTCATCCCTCTTGAAGACATCATATTCTCCATTGAATCCATTACCCATAACCTCCCCCCTCACGTAGCAGAAGAAATTATACAAAATTGTTGTTACATCCTCCACTTCACAAAACTCTCTCAATCCAACCTCTCCAAAGTAGAATTATCTGCTCTATGTCAACTTAAAGACAACCCTAACATTATCAGTCTTAAAGCTAATAAACGTAATGCCTCCATATTCATGAACACCTATGATCATGAAGTGAAACTTCTCATTCATTTCTCTTCCTCCTCTTACAAACCTCTCGCCTCAAACTCCATCAACAAAATCACAAACCTCGTAACTAATGCCATCATAACCTCCTCCCTAGACCTTACTCTTAAAAAATTACTTCTTCCCCACAATCCTCAAGCCCCCAAAATTTATGGCCAACCTAAAATCCATAATCCCAACAACCCCCTCCAACCAATCATTAGTGCAATCAGAGAACCACCCAAAATATGCCTCACATCCACTTTCTTCAACTTCAAAGGAAAACTTTAAGAGAAGACTAAGGGCACCACCATGGGCTCATCCTTATCTGTAATACCCCCATTTTGACACTTAGGATATATTGGCTTTTAATGTAAACCTTGTATATATGTGATGTATAGTTCCTAGCATGGAGCTCAAGGCCAAGGCCCCGCTAGTGAATGATCAGCTTTAAGAGTCAAGTATTTGATATTGTGTTATCCTTGTGCAATTAAGCCATGGAAATTGTAAAAATGATGTAAACAAATCTCATGTAATAAAAATACCAAGGGGCTGGCTATGGATGCAACTAAATATGTAAGGAAGTGGGTGAGAAGATAATTCCATGACAGTTGGCTATATGTATCCACTAGGGAGAGGTGAGGGGGTTGTGGGATTGAACCCTAGGCTGCCATATGTCATCTTAAGAACCCCTTTGACTATCCTAGTGGTCATTTAATTATGTTGTAAGGAAGTGGGTGAGAAGATCATTTCATGACAGTTGATGGAGTATGGGCAGCCCTAAAATCCATAAGGCAGGGTATGGGCTTGGTTGGCTTGACCCATAAGTCACTCCACCTCATGGGAGGACGTTTTCACCCATCCCCATGCCATGGTGAAGGATTCAAGCTTCCATTTTGGAGGGAGAGGAGACGCGGACCCAACAGGGAGGAAGAAGGAGAAATCGCAATTATGAGAGAAGTCGTGTTGAGAAGTGCCTAGATTGCTCAGAAATTTGGGTGAGAAGTGAAATGGGTTGGGGAATCCAAAGACCCGAACCTTGAGGCGATTTTGAGAGTGTTAGATGCCTAGGAACCCAAGAGAAAACCCAGATCTGATAGCCCGAAATCCCAGACGCAGGACAAAGCCTTTCGGCTGCAACGTTGAAGATATACGAGAGTGGATTGCAGTGGGAAGAGATCGAGGGGGTCAGGTTTCATGGTAGAGCCAGTGAAGGCTCATTTATCCATGGTTTAACAATCGATACCTATCATACCTTCCCAGGTCAGCGCTGAGGGAAGGAGTGCCCGAGGGACTGTGTAGCAGTGAAGGGGACCTTACATAGGATGAGAGTGGAGGTGATGGGGGTGCTTGTACTGTCTGAATCCAACTAGATATGCATGTAGCTCTGTGGATGATATTATTGGCTTAGAAACCTCCTATCCTATATCCACAATTGCTTGACAGAGCCAGCTGTGTGTTGGATGACCTTGATTGACTGTGCCTAAGGTTGTGGGTGGACCTGAGTAGTTCCTCCTTAGTGAATACATAGCCCCAGATCGGGGGTGGTCTCTGATTTCTGAAATAATACAGGCTGGGCAGAGACCTATGGTTGGGTTGGAACGTTGCAGTCCATAACCAATTGCTTGGTGACTTCAATTAAAGGATAAGTGTTTCCTGTTGCCTCTGATTATGCCAATTTTATATACATGAATGATTGTTTGTTTATGTCAGAATGCATGGATTGATCCAGCTAATTAATGGAACTGAATCATTGTGCTTTATGTTGTTATTATGCCTATGATGAAATGTCGGTAAATGCATTTTGAGTGTGTATTAATATGGTTTAATTCAGCTGTGTTTATTTGAGTATGCAAATGCATCCATGTGTTTTATTTATATATGTAAATTTGTTCATTGATGATTAGGGATAAGTTTTGGTTGAGGCCTTGAATGTGCAGGAGGCTTAGTCAGGAATTTAGGGAAGAGATAGATACCCCTATTGTGTTCATGTTCCTTCTAAGGGTCTAGATTGATGAAGAGAGGAGCCATGACAGAGTGGAGTAGAGATCCTTACAAGGTGGGAAAGAGGCATGGATGAAGTTTGGGGCCACATTTTAGGTTGGAATAAGGATATGATCATATTCCTCAGGTGTGGCATAGGATCATACATTTTCATGGGGCTCGTCGAGAGCTTCCCAACGGTATAGAGTTTTCCAAAAATGGACTTAGGATGAGGAAGTTATCAGCCTGAGAAGTTGGCAGTAACAGGGGTATATGGCCAACTTCCGAATTTCTGAACCCGCAGCGTGGATTGTGGATCACGGAAGTCAGAGGTGTGAGTTCTCAACGTGGTGCTTTGGGAGTTTTGATTTCTGACTATTGTAACCCGGATTGTGGAGTGCGGAAGTCGGAGGAGTAAATTTCTTAGAGTTGTGATTTCGGAGTTCCGATTTCTGACTTCTGCATCGCGGATTGCAGAAGTCGGAGGCACGATTCAGCGTAGTTCAATATTTGGTGTTCTAAATTTCTGACTCCCGCAAGCCAGATTGTGGAATGCGGAAGTCAGATAGGTGTTTCTTCACCACCGTGTATTTGGCGTTCCGACTTTATGAATCCCGCATCGTGGATTGCGAACTGTGGAAGTTGGAGAGGTGTTTCTTCGATGTCGTGTATTTGGCATTCCGACTTTCCGACTCCCACATCACGGATTGCAAATTGAGGAAGTCAGAGAGGTGTTTCTTCGACGTTGTGTATTTGGCGTACCGACCTTCCGACTCCCTCATCGCGGATTCCTGATTGTGGAATTCAGAGAGGTGTTTCGTCGACGCTGTGTAATTGGTGTTCTAACTTCCGACTTCCGACTTACGACTTGCGGATTGTTGCTTGCAGAATTGTGGATTGCGGACTGAGATCGTTGCAGCTGTGTAAGAGTGCATAGTTGGAGAAAACAAATTATCAGGTTGTTCCTCCATCACTCTAAAGGGAACTGATGGGATCGGGGACGTGACAGGTGGTATCAGATCCCAAGGTTGTAGCACTGGGGCTACTTGGGACAAAGTATGAGTTATAGGAAGGTAACCAGAATTTGAATGAGGTGCAAGGGCATACAATGTGCCTTGAAGGACTCCATATGGAGTTGGAATTGAACAGATTGCAATGTTGATAAAAAGGGAAATTTCTCACCTTAAACTATTTCTGTTTATAGCATAAGAATTGCATGCTAGGAAAGTAGCAAGTGTAAATGTCATGCATGTGTATATGTCTTGAATTGCTACTTGGTGGAAAAATCATAGCTAATGATCCCTTGTGTGCTTAATAGAGATGCTAGGAATTGGACCAGCTATGATGTGGAATAGAAATTCCATGCTATGATGAGGAATTGGAGAGAGGGAATTCCTCAACTCTTCTTTTGTTGTTATGATTATAAATTTAGAGCTTATATATATAAAATTATGGTATAGGAATGTTGAAAATGCAAGAAATTAGAGAGATGAAGTGTGTATGTATAATGGGCATATTAAGAGATAATGCATACTGCATGTAAACTTAGGTGTGCTTGCATATGGTATTACATATTGATAAAGGTTGTGATGTTTTACATATGCCATGAGCCAGTTATGATAATTATTGTGGTTGATAATAATTATTGTCGTGGTAATGGTTGTAGAGCCAAGATAATAGAAGCATGGCTGAAAATGTTGCTGATGACATTGCATATGACTAGCATCCTTGTGAAGAAAGATTGAAGCACAAATCCATGATCAAGAGGTTGGTGGAAGGACTGTGTAGTCCATGGTAAGAGGCCAACTGTCCTGGTAACATCAAATATGTTGATGGCAGCCATGCAGGTAATGTTTTATTTATGCTAATTGTATAAATGTTTAGAAAGGATGGGTAAGAATCCTTTTAACCATGTTTTAATCATCATAAAATGGTATGAATGTAATATTGAATGCATTTATGCGAATGACATTCTACAATGTATGGTGATGTATGTGGTAGTAAAAGAAATGAGCATTTTGAATGCATCCATAAGAAATAAGAGCATGCCAAGTGTGAAACCATGAGGATGTTGGGTTGTGAAGCCTGCAGTGCTCAACAAGTATCCCATGAACTCCCTATTGGTGTTAATTTGGGATGAAATCTCTTTTCCAACAACCAAGGAGTGAGAGAACTCATGATGTGTTGTGTTTAGATGAAGAAGAAGGCACCCATATAGTTAACCAAGTAATTAGGGAGATGGTTGGGGATTGTGTTGAAGCATTGACTAAGATGCCCAACTTACCATGGTAAGAAACCTGTGTAGGCACAAAAATGTTTTAGATCAATGTTGTAGTGCATTGGGTGCATTGAGTAAATACACATTGAAAGATATTATGTAAATCTTGTTGATTATGCATGCATATGTGTGGTTACATATATGTTAATATGCATTGTGTGGATGCATGGATATGGTGTATATTTGATGGAAATTAGATAATAGATGAAATGGTAGAATTATTGAAAATTCTAAGATCATTTCATGAGATGCTATGGGAAAATAATTGCATGAAGAAGGTAGTTGTGTTTGATGGGATAACAGAGTGCTCTATTGGGAGGATAGAGTTGCATGAATGGATATGATTGTGTAATCATAAGTATGAGAAATTTTGTTTAATTGCATATACAATGTGACTGTATCTTGGAATCTAATTGTGAATAAAATGCATATAAAGTAATGGTATTTCATTGCATTTGAGATATTAACAGCTAATATTTTTTGAATTATTGTTGATTATAATTCTGATATCACTTTAGTGGTTGTTGTAAATGTTGCAATTGAAATGTTATATGCATGAATGCTCACCAAGTGCTTGGCTAATTGAAATTTTAGATTACAGGTAGAAATGTATTAGGTGTGTAAATGTGGGTAATTCCATGATAAGACTGGAATCTTGTAATGTCCCCAATTTGAAAATTTTCCCAATTTAGTCAATTTTCGAAACTTGGACTAGTGAAGCCCCAAACTGTCCCAAATGATCCCAAATATTTTTGAATGGTGTATGGAGTGGATTGAGGTGTATTTGGACACCCTAAATCAGATATTATATGCTGGGACACTTTCTAAATACTTCAACAACTTGCATTTACAATTAGAGAATGAAAGGCAGAATTACTAGGAAAATCGATGTTGAAACCCCCAAGGGTATATGGCTCCAAAAGACTCCTAAGGATTTTGAATTGGGACCGACAGTGTTTGAAAGGTATTGAGACATAAAAATGAAGCTTATGAATTCTTGGACACTCTCAAAATACTTCTGCAACATTCATTTAAGTTCAGGAGAAAATAGGGAAATTCATTAGGAAATTTGAGGTTCAAACCCCCAAGAGTAGGAGTCACAAATGGATTCCCAAATGCAGTACGAACCTCCCAAATTTCAGAATAGAGACATGTATTAGTTAAAGGAATTCAATTGGAACCCAAATGCATCATTAATAAGTTCCTAAATGCTGCTTCAACTCCCATAAATCAGAGGTTTGTAGACACATCTTCACATAGGGGAAAAGCTAGGAAACTCCACCACTTGTTATGAATTTCGCGATTTATGTTCCAAATACTTATCCAATGTGTATGAAACTTCTTTAGGACATTAACGTCTATCCATACATCAACAAAATCACATATATTTATTGATACAAATCGAAATAAAGCAACTTCAAGCTCTCACAACAAGATATAGAGAAAATGGCACCATTTATGCATTGTTTGGTATTTTTACATAGTTTCACTTGGTATTTCGACCCGAGGATATTATGAGCATCAAATATAGAGTAAATATATCATATTACAAATAAATGGTGTATATTGGACTCTCACAAAGAGATCAACATCTCACCATGTACACCCTTCCTCCAAGAGCCAAAATATGCAGAGAAAGGTGAGATAGAGATGGGAACAAGTTGAAGAAGAATAATCACGAGCTTCCCTGTAGCTTCAACCTGCAACAAATAAATCCATTGTAGCTCCAAATAAAAGGTCTGAATGGCCTCTCCAATTTCCAATTAGGATGGGAATCTTTCACCCTCAAAATTGGTACTAAGGCAAGTAGAGTAAACACTCCATTAGCATGGACAAGCTATGCTCTCCAATTTGCAAAATGAGAAATGATCAAAAGTTTCTCTCTTTCTTTGTTCTTGTCTTTTATAAACTTCCAAAGGCCTCCTTAGCTCGAATTCCATCCAAGAGACTAATTCCAACTCAAGTTGGGAAGAGATTCCAATGTGTGCCACTTGTCCAACAATTCCTAGTCTCCATCTTCCCTCAATTCGAATGAGGAAGATTCTTGGCTTCCATAACTCCCTTGTGCGCCCTCTTGGAGGCTATTTTTAGCCCTGACATGTCATATATGTCATATGTCAGCAATTAGGTCTGAACTTTGTCATAGGTGTCATAGAATCTTCATCATTGTTGACATATGAGTTCGGGAATCTAGCTCCAAGTGTCACAATTATTCTAAGATGCCTCTTCCTCTTCCATGGGAGTTATTCTTCCACTCCAATTCGACCTTACATGACTCATGCCATGAAGAATACCTCTTAAACTCCCCCAAGTATGTTACCCTTCATCTTGAACTTGAATTGGTGAGAGAATCATGCCAAGTGTAGTGGGGAATCTTGCCACATGTGGTTCCCACAACCTCTTATGTTCCCTCATGATCCAATGCCACCTTATTTTATTTGTATTATTATTTAATTGACCCATTTAATGTGAATTTTTAATTCTAAGTTCATTTTGGGTCTTGTAGCTCCTTTACTCCAACTTTTAATGCTTCCACCCCCAACCTAGGGAACTAGTAATTTTCCTCCATGATAGTTCATTTGGATGGGCATATTAATAACTTTGAATTGGGAATTTTCTCTTAATGTGATCCACCTTGTCCATTTGGATCTAATATTACATTATTACTAACTTGGACATCATTCTTGGCAATTATTTTACCCTTAGCACCAATTTGACAAACTATCATGAGTATGGCCAAGTGGCTTAGGCCATTGTGACCCAATGCAAAATTTTGGGACATGACAAATCTACCATCTACACAAGCCAAAAATTGTGAGAAGGATCTCATGAATGTGAAATCTAATTTCTGTAGGAAAACAGATTTGTAAATTTCAAATTTGAAAATTTGCTAATAATTGCTAATGGTTGTTTGGCTCATCTAGAATTGTGTCAAGAGAACATGTTGTAGGTGGATGTCCAGGGTGGAATATGTAAAACCACGAGGGAAAAAATATTACCACTTACAAGAGCCAAACAATATGAGCATGAACTCATGGTTAAATAAATCAAATTTCTGTAGTGAATAGAATTGTAAGTTTATATTTGAATTTGATTATTAATTCGATTGATTGGTTAATTGTTTTTGAATTGTGTCAGGAGGACACAATGCAAGAAGACCATGTGTTATGGCCTGCAAGAGCTAAAACTCCATTGGAAGGATCCCATGCTTTGGAAATGGGTTTTGGGTGAAACACCATTGAAAATTTTCTGATGACATCTCATGTGAACTGCTGGTTGTTAAACAACGCGGGTGAGATGGTGAAGTTGTGCCAAAGGGGCATATGTTGTTTAAGAAATGAAAAGGGATTGGGGTAACAATATCGAGGGACTGTTAACTCAGAGAAGGGAGCGCCATTCCTCGCAAAAGGAAGAGAAAATACATCTGCAAACCGATAAGTATTTTGTAACCATATCTGAGAATATGCATGTCCAATTATTAGAATTAATATACAGAGCATGTTTTTATGTTAGACTACTTGAGTGTGATCAGGGCCTACATGAATCACATCGGAAAGGGGTGCACACCTTTTGGGTGTTGTGTTGTTTTATGGTTTTCAACATTGACTACACCCTAAGGGAATGGACGCATTCTCGGTGTTTCAATATGAGAGAGTGAATTTGTATGAAGTATATTACAATTTTATATCAGCGATACTGACGAGATTACCTACCCATCTTGTATTTTCAGGTATTACACATGCAATTGGTGATGCATGTTAAAGAATCAAAGTGAGTTGGGTGCCGAGACTGGTTGGAACCCACTGAGATTCCTATGGCTCCGTAGAAGAGCCCTTGACTTGGAAATGGTTATGGTGCAGTTTCCTTCCATTGGCCTGTTGACCCAGACTGAAGTGCTGGCTTGGAAATGGAGAGTGAAAACCAGGTATGGGACTGGTTTGGAACCATAAATGATTGGTAAATCCAGTCGGTGCACTAGTTGAGCATTGAATGTTATGGAGTAGCCTGCGTGCTGTCCAAACATTCGTTAAATGCTTGGTAAATCCATCCGGTGAACTGGTTGGGCATTAAATGTTGTGGAGCAGCCTGCGTGCTGGCCAAACATTCATTATTGTATCCACATGTGATCCAAGGCTTGTAAAGCAAAGAAGGAGCCTGTGGAATAACGTGAAGACGTCCAATACATATAAGTATTTGGTTATCTTGCAGCTTTTTGCTTATTTAATGTGAATATACATGTGTATATGATTCAGCTATGTTTTTTTTAAACCCTTGTTTATAGATAAATCCTATGAAAGTCAGCTTGACATGTGAATTAACTCAATGTTGAGTGTAGGTACCACTGAATGCTAGGACCTTGAAGACATATTAAGGATTCATGTGGACATGTGATTGTCCTATAAATCTCAGTATGAGTATCAATGGAAATGGTGCTAGTGGACTGGTGTGGGTCCTAGCAGCCAAAGGTTTTGTAGGCAACCATGGGGAAGGGTTTCCTGGTTGAGAAGCCTTGGGAATACCTTAGACACCAAGTGTCATCTCCAAAACAAGGAAAACGTGATTCAAACATTCACATTTGAAGTGAAAGAGGCCAAGGAGCATGGAACCATAGTTGTGGCGGGGATCCATATTGGAACAAGATTAAGAGGGGGAAACTCTTACTCTTCTCTTTCCTTTTTGATTGATGCATTATAGAAACAAAAAATTGTTGAATGCATGTTATGGTTGAAAGTTGATTGTGTTTATTTTGCTTGAAATAAAGTGTGAATGTTGAATTAGTTAATTTCCTATGAAATGGTGAACATGAATGAATTCATTTGTATGTTGGGAAAGCATGAAATGTGTGGAAGTCTCATGAATAAAGCATGAACTTTCCATGACAATTGGGAAAGTAAATGACTGATCTTAATGCTTATGTTATGCTTGGCCTAACAAGATTTGCAATGATGAATTTCACAGGTGAAAATTAAATCAATTGGGTGCAGTTGTTACAAGACAAGTGTTGCCATCTAGCAAAGTGTGGACAGTTGTGCACATTGACCATGGCAGCAGACCAAAAGCTATTGGATTTGGCTGTAAATATTCTTCAAACAATTGCCAAGACCCAAGAAAATCTTGGGGAAATGCTCAAGTTACAAAAGCAACATAATGAGATGAACCACAAGGTTTTACAGGACTCTATTTGTCTTCAAAATGAGGTAAAAGGCATTCTGGAAGCTATCGACAGTGGAAAGGACAGCGTGTCAATGAAGAGGCAGTCACCCAATCATCCCATTAAGAAAATCTCAAGGCTGGAAGACTCAAGGGAAATGGGGCAGGTAAAGAAAACGCAGCCACTGAAATGTTGGAAATGTGGAGGAAATCATTGCCTCCGTAACTATCCAACAAAGGACGTCAAGAAGAAAGAAGCCATAAAGTTTCCAGACTGGTGGATCAACTGGAAGGTAAATAAAAGGAAGGGATTGTTGTAGAGCTGGAAGGTCAAATCTAGTAGGGGCAGCCTGTATAAACCAAAGGACTGGGTCCTGGAAGCTCAAAGTAAAAGATGAAACGTAGGACATACCTGCCAAATTTTTGTGAATTTTGGACATGTGTAAATTGTGTATGTATTCCTAAGTATTGGAACACCGAGGACGGTGTTATTCTAAGGGGGAGGGGATTGTAATACCCCCATTTTGACCCTTAGGATATATTGGCTTTTAATGTAAACCTTGTATATATGTGATGTATAATTCCTAGAGTGGATCTCAAGGCCAAGGCCCCGCTAGTGAATGCTCAGCTTTAAGAGGCAAGTATTTGATATTGTGTTATCAATGTGCTATTAATCCATGGAAATTGTAAAAATGATGTAAACAAATCTCATGCAATAAAAATACCAAGGGGCTGGCTATGGATGTAACTAAATGAAGGGGCTATATGTATCCACTAGGGAGAGGTGAGGGGGTTGTGGGATTGAACCCTAAGCTCCCATATGTCATCTTGAGAACCCCTTTGACTGTCCTAGTGTTCATTTAATTCTGTTGTAAGGAAGTGGGTGAGAAGATCAGTCCACGAGAGTTGATGGAGTATGGGAAGCCCTAAAATCCATAAGGCAGGGTATGGGCTCGGTTGGCTTGACCCATAAGTCACTCCACATCATGGGAGGATGTATTCGCTCATAACCATGCCATGGTGAAGGATTCAAGCTTTAGTTTTGGGGGGAGAGGAGACGCGGACCCAATAGGGAGGAAGAAGGAGAAATCACGGTTATGGGGGAAGTTGTGTTAGGGAATGCTTGGATCGCTAAAAAAATTGGGTGAGAAGTGAAATGGGTTGGGGAATACAAAGACCCTAACCTTGGGGATATTTTAAGAGTGTTGGATGCCCAGGAACCCAGGAGAAAATCTAGATCTGATAGCCTGAAATTCCAAACGCGGGGCAGATCCTTTTGGACGCAACGTGGAAGAGATCCAAGAGTGGATCGCAGTGGGAAGAGATCGGGGGGTTTAGGTTTCATGGTAGATCCAATGAAGGCTCATTTATCCATGGTTTAGCATTCGGGACCTGCCATACCTTCCTAGGTCAGCGATGAGGGAAGGAGCGCCTGAGGGACTGTGTAGCAGTGAAGGGGACCTTAATTAGGCTGAGAGCCAAGGTTATGGGGGTTCTTGGACTGTATGAAGCCAACTAGATATGCCTATAGCTCTGTGGCTGAGCTTATTGGATTAGAAACCTCCTACCCTATCTCCCCAATTGCTTGACAGAACCAACTGTGTGCTAGATGACCCTGATTGACTATGCATAAGGCTGTGGGTGGACCTGATTAGTTCCTCCTTAGTGGATACATAGCCCCAGCTCGAGAGTGGTCTCTGATTGCTGAAAGAATACAGGTTGGGAAGAGACCTATGGTTGGGTTGAAATGTTGCATTCCATAGCCAGTTGCTTGGTGACTTCAATTAAAGGATAAGTGTTTCATGTTGCCTCTGACTATGCCAATTTTATATACATGAATGATTGTTTGTTTATGTTAGAATGCATGGATTGATCCAGCTGATTAATGGAACTGAATTCTTGTACTTTATGTTGTTATTATGCCTATGATGAAATGTTGGTAAATGCATTTTGAGTGTGTATTAATATGGTTTAATTTAGTTGTGTTTATTTGAGTATGCAAATGCATCCATGTGTTTTATTTATATATGTAAATTTTTTCATTAATGAATAGGGATAAGTTTTGATTGAGGCCCTAAATGTGCAGGAGGTTTAGTTAGGACTTTAGGGAATAGATATATACCCCTGTTGTGTTCATGTTCCTTCTGAGGGTCTGGATTGATGAAGAGAGGGGTCATGACAGAGTGGAGCAGAGCTCTTTGCAGGGTGGGAAAGAGGTATGGATGAAGTTTGGGGATAGATTTTAGGTTGGAAGAAGGACAGGATTAGAGTCCTTAGGTGTGGCAGAGGATCATAATGGGGATCACCAAGAGATTTCCAATGGTACCAAGTTTTCCAAAAATGGACTTAGGATGAGGAAGTTATCATCCTGAGAAGTTTCCAGTAACAATGGTATATGCCCGACTTCCGACTTTCCGAACCCGCAATGCGGATTGCTAATCGTGAAATTCTGAGGCATGAGTTATCGGCATGGTGATTTGGGAGTTCCGACTTCCGAATCCCGCAACTCGGATTGAGGAGTGCGGAAGTCAGAGGAGTAAATTGATCGGAGCTGCGATTTCGGATTTCCGACTTCTGCATCGTGGATTGCAGAAGTCGGAGGCCCGATTCAACGTAGTTGGATATTTGGTGTTCCGAGTTTCCAACTCCTACAAGCCGTATTGCGGACTGTGGAAGTCGAAGATGTGTTTATTCACCGCCGTGTATTTGGCGTTCTGCCTTTCCGAATCCTGCATCACGGATTGCGGACCGCGGAAGTTGGAGAGGTGTTTCTTCGACGCCGTGTATTTGGTGTTCTGACTTTCTGACTCCCGCATCGCGGATTGCAGATTGTAGAAGTCGGAGAGGTGTTTCTTCAACGCTGTGTATTTGGCGTTCTGACCTTTCATATCCTATATGATGGATTGCGGATTGCAGAAGTCAGAGAGGTGTTTCTTTCATGCTGTGTAATTGGTGTTCCAACTTCAGACTTTTGACTTGCAGCTTGCGGAATTGCAGATTGCAGACTGGGATTGTTGTAGCTGTACAAAAGTGCATAGTTGGAGAAATAAAATTTATCAAGTTGTTCCCCCTGTCACTCTAAAGGGAACTGAGGGGATCGAGGATGTGAAATTATCCCCAGTGGTTGCCAATATATACATGGAGAACTTCAAAGGCTTAGCTCTGAACTATCAATGTCTTAAACCCAAATGTTGGACTTGGTATTGTTTCATCGAAGACACCTTCTTCATCTAGCCTCATGGTCAATCCACCTTGGACTCATTTCATGACAATATTAATATCATCTCACCCCACATTCAATTCACAATTAAAATATAACAAGACAATTCCCTTCCCTTATTATATGTCATATCCTCTCATCAACCCAATGGCTCCCTTTCCCACCAATTTTACAGAAAGAAAAACCATAATTATTGATACTTACATACCCAATCCCACCACCACCCTGCTAAAAAATATGTGGTGCTTAAAACGCTAATCTCTAGGGCTATCTGCATCTCTGATCCATAACATCTCCATACCGAAAGAGCCCATATTACCAAATCCTTCTTGGCTAATGGATACTCCATAACCCATATTAACATAGCCTATCATTCTTCCCTCCATCCTACTCCCAAAAAAACCCTGGATAACCCTTTATCTCCTTGCCTTATATTCCCAGCATCATAGACCACATCCCCAAAATCTTGTTAAAAAATAATAACAAAACCATATTCAAACCTTGAAAAACTCTTAAAAAATTTTTCCAAAGTGTCAAAGACAAATCAAATATGCTTCTATCCCAAAGCATCTACCAAATCCGTTGCTCATGCGACAATTCCTAAATCATATATATAGAAAGATCCATCCAAACAAGACTAAAAGAACACATGGCAGATACCACGGGGCCTTCACTCAATAAACCGCTATCATAGCACATTCGTTCGTGGCATATGAAACAATGCCCCTAATTTCACTAAATATTGGAAAATACCTTCCAAAATCGTTTTTTTTACCCCCTCCCAATATGCCTATCCAATTTTAAAAAAACCCCTATTTTCACTAGATATTGTATGTATCAATTTTTTCATTTACATTTTTTATACCCCTTTATATTTCTACCTAGTATATTGATATGATACCCCTCTTATGACCCCACATGCATTCTACAATGCACCTTGCTTCTTTCAATGTATATTGTGGATGCACATTACTTCACCCACAATGCAATTACTCAACCATATATCATTATGATTTGCAACATCTAATGGTCTAATGAAGAGATAGGATATCACTTCTTGTATGTCACTAGAGCCAATGCACATAGTACAACATTTAGATTGCATGTTGCAGTTCTCCAATCGCTGACTAAGCCTATCGTGGACTAGGTATCCAAGCCCCCAGGGCCTGTAACAAGCTCTAGGAGGCTGACTAAACCTCCCAAATCCTATAATAGGCACGAGTGGTTGGGCATTCAATCCCCCAAGGCCTATCAAGGGCCTATAACAGGCCTTGGAGGCTTAGAGCCTCCCAAGGCTATTGGTAACAACTGGATGAGTGTTATTGGTAACAATTGGCTGTTAATGACCATTGTCTCTCGACTATGATTGATTGGAAACCCACTTCACCATGAAACCCCTGGCCTCAAGCATTCCTCA
The DNA here is from genome assembly GCA_027924585.1 of Larix kaempferi. Lineage (NCBI taxonomy): Eukaryota > Viridiplantae > Streptophyta > Pinopsida > Pinales > Pinaceae > Larix > Larix kaempferi. The sequence continues at coordinate 12,483,317 of BSBM01000062.1, forward strand.
AGACACGATTTCCTTGTATACTAGTAAGCTCGAGCCTTGCCTCAACCCGATTTCTCATTCGGCCGTGATCCCACCATCTCCATTTGGCAGATATTTGTCAACCCACCCATATAAAAAAGAACCCAAAGTATTTTTGTATTGTTACATTAAATAAAAAAAACCTTTGCCCCTTAATATATAAGCAATATAATTTTTAGGTTTTCATGAATATTTAATACCGCAATATGAATGAATGTGATATTATATTGCCTTCTAGTGAAGCCCCCGTGGCAGATACCCATCATAACTATCTCTCCAAATCTGCGATCACCAAGCACTCTTTCACCACCAAACACCTCATTTGTTTTGACCAAGTGAAAATCTTGCCTCCCACCCCTCACTATTCTACTCGTCTTATTCGAGGCCCTTGAAATTGAAAAACACCCTCACAATTTTAATCGAGAGAATGGCTACAAGCTTAGTCAATCTTGGAAACCTATTATCCATCAACTGGACTCCTTTCAAAGAAAGTTACCCTAATTTCTACTTTCCTCTTTTTTTTCTGTCCTCCCTTCCCAACCTACGCGCATCCTTATCTTTCCCTTTGCTCCCCTCCCTTTTTAATCCAATTCTAAACCCTCCACTCCCTTTCTATCCTAAGTATTGACCTCTCTCATTAATTTATTATTTGTTTATTAATTAATTCTCCCTAATTATACGTATATTAACAAATTCTTAATTGACATTTGCTTTTCTATTAATTCACGCTTCCCTATCTAATCTCTAACAACATACTTTGAACTTAAAATCTTTTCCCTATTTTTATATTTCACTTTTATTTAATTTTATTCTCAATTTTTGTTAGTTCATTAATAATTATTGGATTTACTCATTCTATCATTTCCTCTCTCATAACCAATATTTATTATTTTATTATATCCTTGAATCTAACTAATATTCAACGATCACTATGTTGAGTTTCTATTTATCTACCTAAATTCCAATAATTTCCACACTATGAAGAACTTGGTCCATACCCCTGATGATAGGTGGAGTGTCCTCTCAAAACATTGGAATTCTAAATCGAACACAATCCAATCCATAAGCTTTTTATAATATGACTAACTGTGACCCCAACTGCGGGTGATAACACATAGCTAATCAGGGAAAGCATTGCCACTCACCCATCTGGCAGTGTGGTTCACACACCTGGCAGCGGACCTCAACAAGCGGCATTCCCATGACATCGTCTCTTGGAATTAGTCCTTCCCCTGGAAAGCTGGCTCTCTCACGCGAGACTACGTTAAATAGGATGACGCATCGACGATTAGCATTAAAGCCGCTCCAGTTTTTTATGTCCTTTCCCCATTATTGTTACAGTCTGTTCATTACGCTCTCTCGTGTGATGCCTCGATGCCCCCTCGTCATGGTTCTTGAAATGAGGAATTCTCATTCTATCACCTTCATATGTTATCCTCTGCATCCGTATGTTGTTGATAACTCCACTCCATCGCTCTCCTCCTGTGAGCTTGCAATTTACGCCATGACTCCTCCACGTGGTACCTCTAGGAGTGTCGCTTGTCATGGAGTTGGTCGGGTCGCTACCTCCCCGGAGAAAGACAAGAAAGCCATCAATGGCTACGATGACAAGGTCACAGCTCTTGTTCGAAGGTTGGTCGATGATTGGGAAGCTAATTGGGTTTCTAACATTCTTTCTTCTGGAAACCATGGTAATCAAATCAATTATTATTGGTTAATGAAAAATATGTTGGGTAAGCTGGTTGAAGAAATGTTGGCGAACTGGAACATGGACAAAGTCTCCATCATGGACACCAGGACTCACATGATCCACTTGGATGAAATGCTCGCTGCCTTGGAATTCAGCGTAGCTGGAGGTAAGTATTCCTTCTTCATCAAAGCCACTCCTCACAACAATTATGGTCTTGTCGCTCCTGGTTTTAGCAACGAGGGCCCAGATGGAAAGGAAAGTTTTCAGCCAGAGAGCGTAGCCACTACAATAGGAGCCCTTGCTTCCAGTTCCACTATGCCTACGTCGCCTGGTGTTTTTTGTTGCGGAGGTCTCTGTTCCTGTCCTGGGCTCCACCTCTGGGTCAGTTTCTCCTACTGTTGTTGTATTACAGGGGGGCCCTCCCCCTAAAGCCTCCTTCCCTATTCCTACATCTATAGAGTCTCTGCACTACAAAAGGATTCAGAAATCCGACGGTGAAGCTGCTACTCCTTGCAAGACGGAACCTCTGCCTCCCAAACTCCTGGTTCAAAACTGAGATGAAGATTTATTTGGTAGTTGCCCCATATTTGAAGACAAGCCCAGCCCCCTGAATGCAGAAGCAAATACTTAGGGTTGCTCTCGCAGACCCCAACTCTTTTTTTGTGGCGATTAGCGTATCGGGTTTCCTTGCTTTTGCTTAATAGTTTATTGTTATGCACTGGTTTGTTTTTATGAGTAGGGCTAGTCTTTTGTTTTAATGGTCATTTGTAATTTTGTCTATGACTCTCAGCCCATATGTGGGCAGGTCTACAAAGGCCCTATTTTGATTTCTCTGCTCTACGAGAGGCTACAGAAAGCTCTCAGATCTACAGTTTCTCCAATGAATGTAACAATTTTTGTACTCTAATATAATTTCTCTCTGCAGTTTACAAAAAAAAATGACTAACTGTGGAAATCTACACTCGAATAATTGATATTTGTTGATTATTAAAAAATAACACTCTATTAGTCAACAATTATTTTTCCAATTACTCATAGTACCATTTTAGGATTTTTGAAAGATTCAATATTAAATTATAGCATTCAACTACTCATTTATTCCATGTTCCACATTCATTATCCAATTATTCAACATTTGCATATTTAATTTTTCGACATGGTACTATTTAATTATGTGTATAATTGATTAATTGTTCAATGGTTGACATCCAATTATTTAAGTGTGAATACTATCATCAAAGTATTGGAGATATGGTATCAAATTGATAATGCTTGTTATTGTGTTCAGTAAAAATATATATGGATTTTAAATGTTGTCAAATGTTATTTGTTAAAATACTTTAAAAAAGATCAAATCCAACAAGTTGAACACCATGCTAGTCAAGACAAAGGGGGGGAATGTTTAGGTTTGTGAATTATTTCATTATAAGTGGGATAAAACCTTGAAAGATCTTAGATTTTTAATAGAGATTTCGTACAAAGTAGTGAATAATAAACCTATGTAGAGAATAGATGATAACAAATTCTTAATCATAATTAACAAACAATACCACATATAATACAAATCAGCAATTTTCCTTGAAAACTTTTAACTAAGAAAATTAACAAATTCATATATTTACATCTTACTTGTTGCATTAAAAGAATAGTTCAAAATACAATAGTTAACTATTTTACAACATCATTTAACCCGAATAAACTAATTATGATTGACTACAATCACTATTACAAAATTTCTAATTGCGGCTATGTGACCAAAAAGGTTAGTAATGACATTTTTTATAAGCTAAATCCTTTGAGGATGAATAAGGTTGAAGTTATTTGTAAGATACCATATTCTTATTTCATACAATTATATTTGTGATTTATTTGGATGATGATGACACATTCTATCATCATTTACATCTTATCTATTTTATCTAAGAGTTGTTATTTTGTATTAGGGCCATTAATTTGACATTTTCTAGTTGCACTCAAGCTGTCATTATGTATATTCCTAGATGTGGGTGCGAAAGTGGCACGAGGGCCACATATGAGTGGGAACGTGGAGACCGCGTGTGAGGAGGACGTGTCGGAGGTCACGTTGTAATTAAATGGAAGGAGAAGTTTTAATGGAAGCATGCAGGGAAGGGAAGGAGTTATGGAAAGAGGAGTGGTCAGATGGGTTCATTTAAGTGATCGTGACTATGGGAAGCAGTGCGACAAAGGAATGGCGGAAGGTCATGGTTCGATGCGCTAGATTTGGACCATGCAGTACAGGGAAAACAATGAATTTGATGGTGATAAGAGGTATGAAGGACATAGTATTAAGGAGCTTGTGGGTGCAACCATGGATGGAAATCTAGTGCAATTGATAGTGTCTTTCAATGAGAGTAATTGGAGAATTGTCTAGGCGTTAGTATATAATAGGAAGGTGTTTGGTAGGATAGTAGTGCGAGGTGAGGTAAAGTGGTGGTTTAATTCTCTTGAGGTGTGTATATTTTGGGTTTTGGTTGCAGACCTATGGAGGATGGCCCCTCAACAAAGAATGCGTTTGTCACATACCCACCCATCATACCAACATGGGAGAGAACATGAACTCTGATTCGAGGACATCTAGCCCCATATATAGTATACAAACATGCATATAGAGAGAAGATGGAAGTATGGAAATACATAAGTATTTGAAAACACATCAGAATTAAGTTCTATCAAGACATTCATGTCATTCATCCATTGAAACAACAAAGAATTAGCACATGAGAGTACTTATCTTGAAACAGAGTAGTCCCTAAGCAACCAGCTATGCAACTGCAACGTTCCTCCCAACCATAGGCTAGTTGTGCTTATCAATCTCTTGATGCAACTGCCAACCCCGAGCTGGGCATGATTTCTACAAGGAACCGGGGAACAACAGACTCACACATAGCCAAACATACACCAAAATGAGCCAAGCCAATCTACAATTGGGTTTATCAGGCTGCTAGGAAATGGAAAGGAAGAATTGCTAAGCTAGTGAGCTCAAGCATAGAGCCATGGATACCTCTACAAGATCTATTTATCTTGGCACCCACAATGCCTACACACCCCACTCAAGGAAGTATTCCCTTCACCAATGCACAGTCCCTCAGGCCATACCTTCCAATCTAGAGTGTCCAAGGTGTGCATAGAAGAGTAGCCAGCCCTCTTGATATTATTGAGAGGTTATTTCCCCCACTAGGTTTATCAAGCCAATTCTATCCATTACCACTCCAAATCTCTTGCTCACAAGTTCAAACCAAAACAGGGATGCACATAACAGCAAAACCACAATTGTTGTGCATGAGAAAAACGTTTCTTCAATGGGATGTCCAAAATGGGGCTTCTACCAGTTCAGAAAAATGTGGGAAAACCCAAAACAAAAAATGGAAGATGGGGAACAACCCTGGAGAGCAGAAATAGTTTTCAAAAAAAAATGTCCATGGGCATTTTGGAGCAAAAACGACCTCCATCACAGTCCCAATTCGTGGCCCTCCTCTCCCAGCTGTTGTACAATACAAAAACGAGCTCCCGGGCATGGAAAATGCAGGAAAAATGGTGAAAAACGTGATGGGGAAAGCCCAGCTAGCTCAAACTACGTGAGAGGGCAAAGACTATGGGTTTAGAATGGATTTTGGGCCCAATTTCGTGGGTGTTTTCTTGCCCATGAAGGAAAAATACGATTTTCCAGATTGATGGCTTGCCCATACTCGAAATTGACTGCCATACCTCTCCCTTCCCAAGGCATTAACTGCCTCAACCAACTCTTAGAAGAATTAAATGATTGGGTGCATAACCCAAAATGGGTAGTTGGGATTTATGGGTTTTCTCAATGAAATGGATTAACACCATTGGCTCATGGGTTTGAATAATTCCCCCCCCCTATTCCTTGTAGAATCATGCCCCCATCTCTTTGTTGCATTGCATAGCTAGTTGTGGGTGTTTTCATTAAAATTCGTATTTACATGATGTATTAATTTACATTGTGCCTATCTAGCACAAGAGCCATATGCACCGATTTTTAATTGCCGATACATAAAATGATAAATCAATGGCAGGGCCTTGGCCTTGAGCTCGTCACCATGATTAAATAACGATATTTACATCATTTACAATTTTAATGCCACAGGGTCAAAATGGGGACGTGACATTCCCCTCCCCTTACATTAGCACTATCCTCAGTGCTCATCAAAATTGAACAAAAATGGATATGCCACTCTCATGGCATCCTCCAGCTCCCATGTAGCCTCATCAGGACCGTAGTGCTTCCATTGCACCTTTACCTGTCTGATGGCTCGGTTCCGGAGCAATGTTATCCTCTTGTCTAGGATGCGCAATGGATCGGTTTGGAACTCTCCCTCGGGTTCCACCTGGATCACATCCCAATTAATCACATGGTTAGGATCATGTACATATTTCTTAAGCAAAGAGACATGAAAAACATTATGAGCTCTAGTGCTAGCAGGCAATGCAAGTGTATATGCAACTGGCCCTATTCTTTCAAGCACTTCAAATGGCCCACAATATCTAGGTGATAGCTTGGCACAACTCCCAAGATTCAAGAGACCCTTCCTTGGTCTCACTCTAAGATACACATGATCTCCAACATTGAATTCTCTATGCAACCTATGCTTATCTGCATAGCTTTTGTGTCTATCCTGGGCTGCTTTTAAATTCTGCCTGATCTTTACAACCTGTTGCTCCATTTCCTTAAACAATTCTGGCCCAAGTACAATTTTGTTCACTGGATTTCCCCAAGTCACTGGTGTCCTACACCTTCTGCCATATAGAACCTCATATGGACTCATTCCCAATGATTCTTGATGCCCATTGTTATATGCAAACTCTACCAAGTGTAGATAATCCTCCCACTTGGATGGTTTGTCCATTACATACATACGGAGCATGTCCTCAAGCACCTGATTTACTCTTTCTATTTGCCCATCTGTTTGAGGATGGTATGCGGTACTGAAGTTCAACTGTGTACCCAAATATGCAAAGAGACTTTTCCAAAAATTGGAAGTGAACTTGGTATCCTTGTCAGAAATTATTGCCTTAGGCAATCCATGTAATCTGAAAATTTCCTTCATGAAAATATTTGCAATGGCATCGGCTTTGTGCGTGGACTTAACCGGTATAAAATGTGCTGCCTTTGTTAACTTGTCCACCACAACCATGATGGAATCACGTTGTCTCACAGTCATTGGCAATCCTGTAATAAAATCCATGGAAATTACTTCCCATTTCCATTCTGGAATTGGCACTGGGTGCAATAAACCTGCTGGGTGTTGGTGTTCAACCTTCACCTATTGACATGTCATGCACTTAGAAATGTATTCAGCGACATCCTTCTTCATTCCTGGCCAGAAATAATATTTTCTTGCTGTAGCAATTGTTTTCTGATATCCGGGGTGACCGGAGTATGGAGCTTTATGGATTTCATCCATAACAATCCTCCTCAAATCTGCCACATGTGGAATATAGGCTCTATTATTATAAGTAAGAAGTCCATCCTCTTCCAAATGATAGCCTTCATACTTCTTTTCAAGGTTTTGCTGCTGCAATTTATCCTTTATCTGCACTTACACTTCATCCCCAGCAATATGGTTAACAATCTGCCGTCTCAAATCTGGTTGGCAAGTGCTAAGCGTTGCCACATGCATTTCATGTACTTTCCTGCTGAGTGCATCTGCTACCTTATTTTCTTTCCCTTTTATGTGTTTGATTTCAATATCAAATTCACACAAAAATTCCAACCATCTAGCTTGCCTAGCATTTAAATTTGGCTAATCAAACAAGTATTTCAGACCACAATGGTCTATTCTTAACTCAAATTTCTTGCCCATTAAGTAATGCCTCCACATCTTTAAAGCATGTACTATGGCTGCAAGTTCTAAATCATGAGTAGCATAGTTTTTATCGTGCTCCTTCAACTTCCTCAACTCTTAGCATACCGCGTGGTTGTCTTGCATAAGAACTCCTCCAAGTCCTTGATTGCATGCATCGGTACATACCACAAAGTCTTTTTCTGGATCTACAATTTTTAAAATTGGTGCACTCGTAAGAAGATTCTTCAACCGTTGGAAACTTTCCTCACATCTCAGTGACCATTCAAACTTTATCCCCTTCTTTTGAAAACAAGTGATCGGGTTTGCGACCCTGGAGAATCCTTCAATGAACCTCCTATAGTACCCAGCAAGGCCCATAAAAGATCTCACATCTGTCACATTCCTTGGAGTTGGCCAATTCATAATGGCTTCAATCTTCTCAGGGTCCACCGATATTCCTTCGTCTGAGATAATGTGACCCAAATAATGAATTTTATCTTTATAAAAGTCACATTTTCTTAACTTTGCATACAATTTATGCTCCCTTAGCAATTTCAATGTCATTCTCAAATGTTCTTCATGCTCTTCTTCATTCTTAGAATAGATGAGAATGTCGTCCAGAAAAACAAGAACGAACTTGTCCAAATACTTGCTAAAAACACTATTCATGAGACACATGAATGTAGTTGGTGCATTTGTGAGACCAAATGGTACCACTACAAACTCATATTGTCCATACCTTGTTCTAAAGGTTGTCTTATGAATATCTTCCTCTTTGATTCTTACCTGGTGGTAACCTGACCTCAAGTCGATCTTTGAAAATACTCTTGCTCCTCTCATTTGATCAGAAAGGTCATCAATTCAGGGCAATGGGTATTTGTTCTTCACAGTGACTTTGTTCAACTGCCTGTAGTCAATACATAACCTGAGTGTTCCATCTTTCTTTTTCACGAATAGAAAAGGTGCTCCCCATGGGGACACACTTGGCCTGATATATTTCTTTTCGAACAACTCTTGTAATTGCATTTTCAATTCTAGGAATTCAGGTGTACTCATCATGTATGGTGTCTTAGACATTGGTGCTACTCTTGGCACAAGTTCAATTGTAAAATAAATGTCTCTCTTTGGGGGAAGTCCCAAAATCTCATCAGGAAAAACATCCCTGAATTTCTGCAATACATGATAATCCTCTAACATAGGAGTTTCATTTTTCGTTGCCTCCAAAACATGGGTTGCGTACAATTGACAACCCTTTCTACAAAACTTCTTCAACTGCATGGCTGAAACCTGCCTAATAGAAGTCACCTTTGGAATGCCTTTTACAACCCTTGGGTTTCCTTCTTCGTCCATGCATTCAAATGTCTTATTGTAGCAGTCAAGTTTAACCTTGTGTGCCTCTAACCAATCCATCCCAATGAGAATATCATAGGAACCAAGTGGCAAAATATTCAGATCTGCATAAGTGAATAGCCCATCCATCTCTAATGGACATTTCTCTACTATTTCACTAACTTTTCTCTTGGTTCCAGTGGCTAGTTGAACTAACCATGATTTACTATGCTTTAATTTCTTAAAAGCACAAATCTCAACAATTCTAGGATTGACATAACTGTGAGTAGATCCAAGATCAATCAAAATAGAAACAGATTGCTTAGCAATCTTACCTTCAACTTCAACTACAGTTGACTGATGATCTGCCTGGCGGTCATCTAGTGCTGCATAGATTCTAGGGATTGTCCTCGCCACTTGACCCACAGTTCCAGTTCCTTGGATGTTGTGAACTTGATTTGCATTCCCATTCCGGTGCGGACAGTTCCTAAGCATGTGGTCTCCTCCACAACCCCAACATTGAAGTGGTTCTTTTGGCTCCTTTGGATCTCTTGGCTTGTCTCCCATCATCCTAGTTGGCTTAGTCACAACCTGTGATGGTTGCCTTTGCTGATTTCTGATATGAGGGGGTTTGAAACCTTTCTTCCTTTGGTCAAACTTCTCATTCTTCTTGTCCTTCCATGTCTTATGGAAATCAGGTTTGCTTTTGTTTTTATCATAGCAATACGTGGCCTTCCTTATTGCCTCTTCTAGAGTTCGAGGCTCATCAAATTCAATCCTATCTTTATATGACTGAGGTAGCCCACTAAGAAAATGCTGAATTTTCACCTTATCATCTCGAATATACCTGGCATACCTCAATAGCTCCAAGAAATTGTTTGCATACTCTTCCATGGTCAATTGTCCCAATCTCAGCTCATGGAACTCTTTGATCTTGTCATCATAGTACCTGTCAGAGAGGTACTTCTGCTTGAAATATTTCTTGAACTGCTTTCACACAATCTTTCTTTCATTGATCTTCTTCACTTGTCTGATGTGTTCCCACCATATAGATGCTCATCCATTCAAGTTGAAGATGGTGACCCTTGCCTTCATATTTCCAAAGTAGTCTTGGACTTGGAAATACTTTCTCATCCCAAGAAGCCAGGCTTCAGCTTCTTGACCAGACTTTACCTCTCCATCAAATGTAGGAGGTTTTGTTTTCTTAAATTCCCCATGTGAATTGTTCTTGTAGTGCCTCTTCCTCTTATTCTTGCGAGATGAAGAGCTTGAACCCTCAATGGATCCTTCGGAGTCAGATGATCCACTAGAAGAGATTTCTGGAGTATAGGTTCTGTCTCTAGAAACTCTTCTTGAGCTATTGGACCTCTTGCGGGAATTTCTCCTTGAACTACTCCCACTCTTTTCTGGATTTGATGTCTGATGCCGAGAGTTTATTTTCCTTTGGATGTCTGTCAAACTCTGCAACATGGCTGCATTCAACTGATTTTGTTCTTCCTGAGCTTTAATCATCCTTTCATTATCTTCTCTACAACTTTGCAACTCCACCCTTAGGCTCCTTATGGTGGCTGCAATATCTAGGGGAGTCTCTCAATTTCTCCTCCCATTAGATTCTGTTTCAGCATTCTCAACATGTATGTTTTCCCCCATGGCATTTGTCTCAGGCTCATAGGGATCATGTGCATCATCCATGATGTTGATATTCTTGGCCCAACTAAGACCAAAACTTTACAACTGCACTAACTGGATTGCTGTCTTTGATGTGACTATTATTCTGCAAAATGTGTTTATAAACACAACTGTTAGCTGCATTATAATACCATAAATTATTTGCATGCATGTGGGGAAATCATATATTAACAACTTTGTCCAATCATAGACTTTCTCGCAATCAACGGCGGTCTCAAGGGGACGACTGTCTCAGGGGGACGACGGGGGCTAAGGGGGATTGCCCCCTTGTGGCTTCCGCCGCTGCAGGGCGGGTCGAGGGCAGCACCCTCATTTTTTTATTTTTATTTTTTTGTAATTCTTTTGATTTCGCGCAATCTGGCGCATAATTTGCATGGTGATTTTCCATTTTCGGCACTTGAAAATCTTAGTGAAAAGTTGTTGTATTTTCCTCATTTGGCGCAATTTTTAAAGTTAAAATGGCCGCCTCCAGCGCAATTACTAACAACATGCCGGGCGCTTTGGCGCAGGATTTATCTTTAAAATTGTCGCGGGTCCTATCGCCAAGTTTGTCACCGCGCACCGCACATGGCACGGATTTTACCCTTAAATTTGCCACCGCGCATGGCGCAAATTTTATCTTTAACTTTTCCGCCGTGGATGGCGCAAATTTTACCCTTAAATTTGCCGCCGTGCACCGGGCATGCGGAGATTTTATCTTTAACTTTGTCGCCGCGCATTGCGCAAATTTTATCTTTAACTTTCGTCGCCGACCGTGCGCGCAAAAATTAGCGTTAATTTCACCGCCGCCACGCGCGTAGAAATTAGTGCTAATTTCGCCGCCGCAGCAAACACTTAGAAAATAAATTTTGAATCTCTCTTCCCATTCAGCGCAGCATTTATGCTAATTTTAGCGTCGCGCGCGCAGAGTTATGCTTAACTTTGCCGCCGTGCTCGTGGCGCAAAATTTCAAAAAAGACACTTAGAAAAAATTTTGCAAATTTTCACAAACAGTTAGAATTTTTCTGGAGATATTGCTTCGTTTTCTTTACAGAGGTGAGTTGCTACAGATCAAACTTTGCATAAAAACAGTAAAAGAATGCCAAGAACTTGCATCTCTAAAAAGGGATTTTCTCTTCATTTCAAATTCAACAATCCAACCAATGGATTCACAATCAATCTTCAAGCACCCAATAAGCATGGGCAAGGAAAACTCATGTGCATAAGGGCATAATTCGCAAGCTTTCCTCGCTTCCGAAAACCATCAATCGGCCATATAAATGTTGGTTCATTATAATTAACAAACATCATTAAGATATGGGGTTCTAACAACCAACTGTTCAGGCTTTCAATCATGACATTAACACACAAAAACTCATGCCAGCCATGCCCAACATTCAATTTCATGGATTCGAAGCATCATGGACATTCAAGGGACAAGGAGTCATAATTAATCAAGGTCTCAAGCACATGATGCATTATCTCATGTGCACAGTAATTAGCAACAAACAACAACCAATACACAACAATATACCCCATGTACAACACACACAAAATCATATTTTCCTAATCTGTTATGTGGATGTTGGCCCAACAGCCTCAGTGTTGTAACCATGGGATCTGATACCATTCTGTCACATACCCACCCATCATACCAGCATGGGAGAGAACATGAACTCTAATTCGGGGACATCTAGCCCCCATATATAGTATACAAACATGCATATAGAGAGAAGATGGAAGTATGGAAATACATAAGTATTTGAAAACACAACATAATTAAGTTCTATTACACATCCATCATACATTCAAGACATTCATGTCATTCATCCATTGAAACAACATAGAATTAGCACATGAGAGTACTTATCTTGAAACAGAGTAGTCCCTGAGCAACCAGCTATGCAACTGCAACGTTCCTCCCAACCATAGGCCAGTTGTGCTTATCAATCTCTTGATGCAACTGCCACCCCCGAGCTGGGCATGATTTCTACAAGGAACCAGGGAACAATAGACTCACACATAGCCAAACATACACCAAAATGAGCCAAGCCAATCTACAATTGGGTTTATCAGGCTGCTAGGAAATGGAAAGGAAGAATTGCTAAGCTAGTGAGCTCAAGCATAGAGCCATGGAAACCTCTACAAGATCTATTTAGCTTGGCACCCAAAATGCCTACACACCCCACTCAAGGAAGTATTCCCTTCACCAATGCACAGTCCCTCAGGCCATACCTTCCAATCTAGAGTGTCCAAGGTGTGCATAGAAGAGTAGCCAGCCCTCTTGATCTTCTTGAGAGGTTATTTCCCCCACTAGGTTTATCAAGCCAATTCTGTCCACTACCACTCCAAATCTCTTGCTCACAGGTTCAAACCAAAACAGGGATGCACATAACAGCAAAACCACAATTTTTGTGCATGAGAAAAATGTTTCTTCAGTGGGATGTCCAAAATGGTGCTTCTACCAGTTCAGAAAAACGTGGAAAAACCCAAAACGAAAAATGGAAGATGGGGAACAACCCTGGAGAGCAGAAATCATTTTTAGAAAAACGTCCATGGGCATTTTGGGGCAAAAACGCCCTCCATCATAGTCCCAATTCGTGGCCCTCCTCTCCTAGCTATTGTACAATACAAAAACAAGCTCCCAAGCATGGAAAATGTAGGAAAAATGGTGAAAAATGTGATGGGGAAAGCCCAGCTAGCTCAGACTGCGTGAGAGGGCAAAGACTATGGGTTCAGAATGGCTTTTGGGCTCAATTTCATGGGTGTTTTCTTGACCATGTAGGCAAAATATGATTTTCCAGATTGATGGCTTGCCCATACTCGAAATTGACTGCCATACCTCTCCCTTCCCAAGGCATTAACTGCCTCAACCAACTCTTGGAAGAATTAAATGATTGGGTGCATAACCCAAAATGGGTAGTTGGGATTTATGGGTTTTCTCAATGAAATGGATTAACACCATTGGCTCATGGGTTTGAATAATTCCCCCCCCCCTATTCCTTGTAGAATCATGCCCCCATCTCTTTGTTGCATTGCATAGCTAGTTGTGGGTGTTTTCATTAAAATTCGTATTTACATGATGTATTAATTTACATTATGCCTATCTAGCACAAGAGCCATATGCATCGATTTTTAATTGCCGATACATAAAATGATAAATCAATGGTAGGGCCTTGGCCTTGAGCTCCTCACCATGATTAAATAACGATATTTACATCATTTACAATTTTAATGCCACAGGGTCAAAATGGGGACGTGACAGCGTTGCCGCAAAGCGAGTAGAGGAAGGGGAGAACAAGGTGTGGTAGATAATAAGTTGGAGAGGGATTTCACGGAGGGAGTCCCCATGCATATTGATGAAGCTATCTCGAAGATGGGGGATGAGGAAATGCAAGGGAGGATGGACGACCAAGGCCATGAAGCAGTTCTCGACCCTTACTGGGTAACGAGAAATCTATTGGCCAAGACTATGATGGAAAGGGAGAGTTTTGGGGACCTGGTGGCGCAGATTCTTGGCAATTTGAAGGAAGACTTCTTGCGGAATGTCATGGATATGGAAGGGGCGCAAGAACTAGCAGAGGCTCTGTTCAAGATGAGAAAGGAGTAGGGGGTATCCTCTCCGAAGGATTCAACTCAATCACCTCAAGCTCACACAACGACGGTCCCATAGGAGAAGGATTACCCAGTGGCTGGTCTGACTTAACTCTTGCCTCCCTGTTTATGTTCATTTTGCTTAGTTTTTTTTATAATGGCCTTATGCATGTTCAACGCTGGCTTTGAGCCGCAGGTGATGGATATCTGGGGAAGGGGGGTATATTGGGATATTATGTTGTTTTGGTATTTTGTACTGATGCTTAGTTGGGGATGGGAGACCCTTGGGATAACAGGGTTAGACATTTTCAAGTGGATGGTTGTTTTTTGATGTTGTAATGGGAAGGGTAGTAATGGCTTGTTTACGGGATCTCAGGTTGATTTGGTCTCGATTTTGGATGGACCAATTTTGTAACACTATGTACATTTACTTTTTATTTTGTTAATTGAAGGTTTCTATCCTCTTACAAAAAAAAGTGTCATTATGTATATTAGGCATGATGTGCCATTTTTGTAAAAAAACGTGTAGTTGGTCTGCAAATTTTGAAAAACATTACATATCTTTAGGCTTGTATAAGGAATTATTTATGGTTCGATTTTTACACATATTGTATTGCTTTTTATTGTTTTTTATTTGATATTGATGGTGAGTGATGATGATGAATGATTACAATGATAATTACTAGAGTTAGATTGATATATTTCTTCTAAATCTTTCATCGAAGATTACAAATAATTGTTTGTAAAGTTATAACTAAGAATATTTTTTATAATAGTTTAAACCATTTTAGTTGCTTGAAATTCAATTTAATGTGTAATGTGTTTATTTATCTAGTATTTTGCAGTGATTGTATAGAATGGTTCACTGCAAATGAATTTTGTTTAGTCAATGAATACCCAAATGAAACAATTTATTTGGATGAAATGGAAATTTTAATTATATTTAAAATAGTGTTACTAAATTAATTTAAGGAAGAGATTGGAATTTAAAAAATTAAGTATTTAACATCAATGGAAAGTATGAATACATTTTTTAGTCATTACATGATTAACATATCATTAATTATTTTCATGATCAAGCAAACTTTACTGATTGCATTCAATGAAGTGTATGATTATAAACTTCAGTACTCACAACAATTAAACATTATATGACACGTCACTAATTTAAATCACTAATACATCTCAAATTTGAGTTTAAAATAGAAAAATCAATAATGATGTTAATCATTAACATACACAACACATTTAATTAACAAAATCAACATCAACGTCACTTGAAAAGGCATAATATACATGAATGCTAATCTCATAATCAATATATATGTTAGATATACATGTCAAATATTCCATCTCAAATTTGAATGAGTGATACATATCAAATTTAATTTTAAAACATAATAAAAAAATTAATAATATAAACATTAATGGACAAACAATATAATATTTCATAAATAAAACAATATCAAGATCACCGTGATATGAAAATGGAACATATATATGTGTGTGTGTGTGTGTGTCAAATATACATATCAAGTAAAAAATAAAAGTAAAATAAATATGTAAAATATATGATGAAGCAATCAAACATTACATCTGATTAAATGTAACTGCTATAAGGTAGTTGGTCCTCCACCAAATCCAAAGACATCGGTACCTCCACCACTAGAGCTAGAGGCATGATTAGTGCCTATGCCACCAGATCCAAAGGCATCAATACCTTCACCACTAGATTTAGAAGCATGATAAGTGCCTATGCCACCAAATGTGAAGCAATTAGTATCGTTGTCATATAAAAAATGTACTATAAATTAGTTGGTATATATCTGCACCAAAATTCATATCATTAGATGTGGCTTTCTCGTCTAAAGCACCAACAAATGAACTCAGTGTCGCAACTGGTGGGTCAACTATTGGAAGAGGAGAGGGTGGTCGATCAACTAGTGGAGGAGGAGAGGGTGGTCAATAAGCCTGTGGAGGAGGAGAGGGTGGTCAATTAACTCAATGAGGACGAGAGGGTGGTGGGTCAATATGTGGAGGAGAGTGGGGTGGTTTTGCTCAGTGAGGAGGAGAGGGTGGTTTATGAACCTATGGAGGTGGCTCAGCGTGTGCAATATGAGGAGGTGGAGGAGGTGGAGGATCACCATCTGAAACAGATGAATCATATGAAGAAGGCTATTGGAGATGGCGACCCATCCTCCTCTCAAGTAGGCTAACCATACCGAAAACATGATGCACCAATAGCATTGTACCGCATGGAATGGTCCCTCAGATAGTTGCGAGCTTCAAGTTTCAAACGATCTGGCTAGCTTGAATTGGGCACACTCCTTGATGATCCATCAATGCATATAATTGATCTTCCACCTCCTAATGGAATCTATGATCTCGCCTACATCGATGTCCTAATATCTATAGATGATGGAGCTCATTAGCCTCAGCCATCTCCTCACCAGGTTGGGGAGGCACCTCCCCATCATATGTGCCAATATCTGCAAAATAGTAGACAACAATAATTCGACAATTTAAATAAAATGTTAAAATAAATCACATGTGCATTAAATAAGATAATAAAATTCAACTATTTTAATCAAAACATAACACTAATATTACCTATGGAATATGGTGGCTCATACTAGGTAAATTAGATGTTCTGACATCCTCGTTAGTCCATCCATTCATATGGATACTACACAAGATCCATCGTATGATCATCCTCACTGGAGAGCATCTCCGGTACCTATGTAGTGATCCTACATGGGAACTATGATTGGCCTCTCTTGAGCAACATCTACCCCAACATGCACATATGAACATCAGCCCTTGCCTAGGAGGACTAAGCTCGAATGAGGGCCTAATGGTAAAAAACCTTTAAAAAATAAGCAAAAAACTATAAATCAAATGAGAAGACTATCCTCCCATCAAACGCAGCACCCAACGGTCCAAAGCAAAACAAAATAGTCGGAAAAAAATGGCAGACCACCCTATACATCAAGATGTCCAAACTAAAGAATCTACATAATACAAAAGTGGAAAACTAATGCGCAACCCATATGAGGTGTGGTGGGCCACTATTGTGACCATAAGTGAGAGGCACCTAACGTCCTTTGCATTGAATGCCTGTAAATCTAACTAGCCACCAACAACCTAGAAGCTAGAAGGGGTAGTGATGTTGTCACTGACATATCTTTGAGCATATGCCAACTAACTCTCTCCCATAGAGAAATGAACTATATTAAGGAACGGGGGAGAATCCTCCCCTCTCTTAGACAACCTAGTAATGAAATATATGTCCTCCTCTATGGGTTCGAACCACAGATCAGGACTGGCTCTAAATTCTTGCTTGGCATGATCCCAACAATGGATCAACTGTCTTAGTAATGTTGTGTTACCCTTAAGGGATGTTTCCTCCTCATAAAATTTTAGGAGGTCAACATTCCAAAAGAGTTGACAAGTATGAGTTGTAATAGAGTGAGGTTACAAATACCTCTCCCTCTCTCTAGCCTCCTAGTCCCATACAACATTGCACCAATCGACCTACCTTTGCTATTATCATTGTTATTGTTGCCTTTGATTAACATACAACATTTGTTAGGCACTTGCACACACACACACAAATATATCATTAAAAAAATGTATGAAATGACCATTTTTATTTATTTAAGTATAAATTAATTCTTTTTTTTATAAAAATGTAAAAAATGTTATCAGTGCACTTTAAAAATAGTAACACGACATTAACAAGGCATAAAAATGCCTAGCGCACCGAACATGGTGCACACAATTACTACATTGCACAGCCATTGCGGTAGGTTTTTTTTATTAACATCAATGTGTGTTTATTATGGTGCACCAATAATAACAATGTGCTTATAATACAAGCATGCATTGTAATTGATGTGTTCCTACTAGTATTCATCGGTCTAGTGTGTTTGGAATTTTTGTTTTTTCAAAAACCCAATGCACCTATAAAAAAACTAACACACGGTTAATGATGCATTATTATTTTATAGATGCACTGGGATTTTTGAAAAAAAAAAATCTAGACACCATTGTAGACCACAAGGGACCCATGAAATACGGTGTGAGTAAATACATCATATGCATTGCTAATAGTGTTTAATAGTTAGATTTGTAGCATCGTACCGTATATAGTGTGTTAATATTAGAATGCACTAGTTTTATATTTTAAAATCTCCACAAGTTGGCGATGTGGTGTATTGTACATTCCACATCGTTAATGGTGTGGTATATTGTACTCTAATGGTGCACAATGGTTTTAACGGTGCAACGAGATTCTGGAAAGCAATTAAAAATTATATAGTGCATCATTACTAAAGCGCAATGGCACTATCGGTGAGTGCACCGACACTACTGGTGCACTTATCATAATCATACACACCATTTGGATTTTTTATCATTATGTGCATATCGGTGCATTGGTAAAACTATGGCGCGCCGCCAACAATGCATAGACTACAATACTACACCGCTCATAGTGTGGAATTTCCAATATAAGTGGAGATTTTAAAATATAATTTTGATGCGTTATATTATTAATGCACAGTCACTGGTGCAATTTGGTTTTAACTAATAAGTATCGCATCTAGTGTTCCCTATGTATTAACAAGGTGTATCGAAATTTATAGTCTGAGCCAAACAAATCGACCGCACCGTACAATTGTTTTTTAATTAAAAAGAACTGCCTTTTACATTTTAATCCATTGGAAACGTAAATGAGGAGGTGATAAAGAGTTTACCCGATCTCTTCCATGTCGAGGAGGTATGGTTTCCATGTACTCAACAAATTGTTGATTTTTGTAGCATCCAACGAGTACTTCCACGTGTATAGTGTTTACAGGTGGAAGTCATCATTATTGACTCTTAGACTTAGGAGATTCACTTTAGTGAAGTGAACTATTAAAGTGAATGTACTTTTGTTATTACTTTATGTAAAGTGAACTAGAGGGCCCATGGTATTTGATAGCCCATGGTATTGGCCCTAAGTATTTGCATAATTTAATGTTATAAGAGGCAGCCTAAGTGAGAGGAGGACACATCAATCAGTGACAAAGAGTGAGAGAGGGAGATCGCATTGATTGGTTGATGAAGGATTGTCAGGTAAGTGTACAAGTAAAGGGGGTAGAGGTCAGAGGAAATGTGCAAGGGTCAATAAAGGAGTAGCATCCAGATGATAGGCTAGGAAATTTTGCTATATTGTATTCCTTAGTGGGTCATTATCCTAGGATGGGAGCCCAGGGTTTTTATCATTAATAAAAATCAAACTATTTGTTGGTTTTTCCCCAGTTGGGGTTTTCCAGGGTAAATCTAAATGTCAAATGTGTGAATTTCCTGTGTTTTCTTTTGCGAAAATTGTTAGATCTCAGTGTGTTTGCAGTAAATTATTAGAATTGTTAACTATATATGGGATGTGAAAACTAACATGGTATCAAATCCATTTTCACTCTAAATAGGAGATCTAATTTGGAAAATCTTTATGAATAAAAAAACTCAAGTGTAACAGTCGTATGGTACAATCACCGTGCATAACGTACAAACTTCGTACAACCGAGTAAGAAGTTGGGTTGGGTGTCGATTGGGTTGATAAAAAAATTGTTTAGCCGAGTGTGTTGTTGTGGCAGCACGAACTGCGTGGGATTCACCAGGTTCATGAGCAGAGAAAAATAGTGTGGGATCGTGCTACTGGGAGACAGCGTTGGCCACCAATTGTGTGGAGAAATCAAATGGATCTTTGGAGAGATCATGGATGCAACCGACTACTACTTTTCAAAGTCATCGGTGGAGTGAAGGAGTTATAAATGTGTTTTTGATGGAGGAGGTGGCCACGAGCACAAGCAGGAGCTGCAGGTCGGGCTGCAACAGAAGAGGCAGCCACGACCAAGATTCTGGTGGAAAATCCACGAGGCAATGGGCTCAAGTGACGACTGGTGTGTAGAGTTTGAGGAATGGGATCAACCGCTGGACATATAAAAGTAGCCACTAGTGGAAAGGAAAATTCAGTGGCTGAGTGAGAATGGGTTAGAGCAAGGAAGAGGCGATAGACTCGGCCAGCAAGGGAAGATACAGTCGGTAGAGGAAGTGAGTTGTGAGAGAGCATTATTTTGAAGGATCTACCAAAGATATCAACGACGGAAGAGTCACCAGCCACTAACAGAAGTCAACTACATGCAGTCGTGGTATTGGACGTCGTAAAAGGGCCACCAGTAGAGGAGAAGCTCACTCAGGTGGACTAGCAGGAAGCTAGGCGAACGGTGGATACTAGAGTTATAGATCATTGGTGGATAACTCAGGTTGAGCACGGGGAAAAGAAGCAGTCACCAGCTACGGAAGTCGCTATCCATCAACCGTTGGGATAGGGTAGCCACTAGAGGGCAGCTGTCAAGTTAGCTAGGGAGCCCAAGGAAAATCTAGGAAACCCATAACAACCAGGGAAGTTTAGGAAGCAAACCCATAAATGTTTGGCAACCCCATAATAGGTCCCAAGTAGGCCAGAGAGACTTCGGGAAATGGGCATAAATCTTGAGAAACCCACGATAGACCCTGGGTAGCAGCAGAAATATGCAGGAAGCCTTGGGAAACAATAGGCTGCAAATATGGGCAATAACCAGTAGTTCAGGTTCTTAAAGACGACTGCAAGTTCTTAAAGACGACTGCAGTAGGGATTCAATATGAATACAGGTAGGAGGGTGCCTCCAACTACAAACCTTGGAAGGCATGGGTCACACTGATTCTCATGGAGATAACCTATGGGAGTTCGTAAGCACAAGGATGACTGCATTGATGGGTCCTAGTGAACTTGCAGTTCACAAGTTGAAGGATGTGAAGGGTAGGAGGATTATCTTAGACGTAGTGAAGTATCATTTGATCCCTCACATAGCTAAGAAGAAGTCATCCAAGGAGATGTGGGATGCTCTGACAAGCTTATATCAGAGTAATAACCAAAATAGGAAGATGGTGTTGAAGGAGGAGCTCAAAAGCACCAAGATGTCCAAGACCGATACTATAGCTTCTTATCTCACCAAGATCACACATATTCATGATAAGTTGGTAGTAGTTGGGGGGATATTGGCAGATCCATAGTTGGTGAGGATTTCCCTGAATGGCTTCACTAAGCCATGGTCACCCTTCCTCAAAGGCATCATTGCATGGGAGGATCTCCTTGACATGGAGAGGTTATGTGATGACTTTATCCAAGAGGAGATTCAAGAAGAATCTTTATCTGAATTCCAACATAAGGAGGATGATGAGGAGAATATTGCTCTTTGTAGTTAGGCAAAGAGGAACAAGAACAATACAGGGTCAACTTCAAAAGGAGTGAAGAAGAAGAAGGATGTGAAAAAAGTCAAATGCTTTGCATGCCATGAGTGTGGCCATTATCCTTCACAATGTCTAGAATGGAAGAAAGACAAGAGCAAGTCTCAGCAGGTAGCAACAACTACAAAAGCTCAAGAGGAGTTTGTTGAGAAGTTCGAGAAGGAGTTTTCTTTAGTCCCTTGTATTTATGGAAAAATTTTCAATAGTGCCTAGTTCATGGATAATGGAGCTTCTAGTCACATGACGAGGACAACTGAGTTGTTCACTAGGTTTTCAAGGACATACCCAAATTTGCATGTGGAGCTTGGCACTCATGCCAAGTGTGTTGTGAAGGGATTTGGGACAGTCACGTTTCAACTTGAGACAGGAGGATCTTTGGAGGTGACATACATGTTGTATGTATTGGAGCTTGGGATGAACTTGGCCTCAGTATCGGCAATGGAGGATAGTGGGTATGCACTCTCTTTTGAGAGGGGATGGGTCCTCATTCGATCAGTAGGATCTTGCATAGACTCAACACAAGTTATTGGTGTTGGAGAGGGAAAATTTTACATGTTATTGGGTAGGCATGTAGTTGGATCCAAGGGGATTTTGGATCATGGATCGATGTCAGTGACGAAGTTCAAGGATCATAAGACTTTGAGGGTGAGCAGAGTTCACATACTTCCAATGTGGGGAGTAGACCTTTAGAAGGGAAGAGGGATTTGGTCCCTTCCAGTTCTGCAAGGAGACCTAGTTGGTACGAGATGACATTGATGGATGCTCGAGAGCAAGAGATAGCTCCTAGAATCACATTGCAGGAGAGCAAACCTTTGACAAAGTTTTCAAACTTCTTGGCACTAATTTGGAATGTATGTAGAATCATTAATTCGGTGTCTTCCAGTAAACAAGGAGAAACTAACTAGTAGGGTTGGAGGAATGCCAGTGTGCAGGATGATGTGAGCAACAGTGTGCCATGGTTAGAAGGAGAACTAGTTATATGCGGCTTTTGGAGACGTACCTTCCTCACTAAGAGGAAGAGTTGATTTTTGTAGCATCGGACATGTACTTCCACGTGGACAGTGTCTACAGGTGGAAGTCGTCACTATTGACTCTCAGACTTAGGAGATTAAATTTAGTAAAGTGAGTTATTAAAGTGAATGTACTTTTGTTATTATTTTATGTAAAGTGAACTAGAGGGCCCATGGTATTGGCCCTAAGTATTTTCATAATGTAATGTTATAAGAGGCATATTAAGTGAGAGGAGGACACATTAGTTAGTCACACGGAGTGAGTGAGGGAGATCTCATTGATTTTTTGATGAAGGATTGTCAGCTAAGTGTGCAAGTGCAGGTGGTATAGGTCATAGGAAAGGTGCAAGGGTCAGCAATGGAGCAGTAGCCAAGTGATAACATAGGTTATTTTGTTGTATTGTATTCCTCAATGGGTCATTATCCCAGGACGAGAGGAAAAGGTTTTTATCATTAATAAAAATCAAATTGTTTGCCAATTTTCCTGAGTATTTTCGCTGTGTAATTTTAGTTAAGATTCAATTTGTTTTTCAAATAATCATTTTTAGTAAATTATTCGAACCGTTAAATTGGATCTGGACCTCGAAATTTAACACATATGAATATTTTGGATTGTTTTCCAAAATTCAAAATGCATAGACGTAATCAAAACACGGGAGGAATCTGATAGGTAAACAATATTGATGAAGGTGTGGTCAATCTAAGAATGTGTGCATTGGTGCTTAGGTGGTTTGGAGCACTATATAGGTTGTAAAAATGAAATTTACTTTGGTATTTTTTATCTTTATTTTACCCTACCCCGGTGCACTTGATAGATGTACACATCGGTGTGTGTGTGTGTGTGTGTGTGTGTGTGTGTGTGTGTGTGTGTGTGTGTGTGTGTGTTGTTTAGTCACATTGGTGAAGGGGTAAAAACATGTCAATCCTTTTGCATATCCAGTGCTTTTTATACCTTAGTACGCATTGAGGAGGTTTATACATACAAATGTATCGGATCCTATGTTAATTTTTTTAATAAAAGCATAATGTATATTATTCAAAATTTTAGTCATTAGTCAATGCTTTGTGTATGTTTAGGCACATCGGGGTGGTTGTATTATGTAGGCACCTCAATAAAGGGTTGAAACCATTAAAAAAAAAAATTATTTTTATTTTCGTGTGCTGGAATCTCATTTTCACATATGTTGTGCCTTATATGCATCGGTGCATTGTGTATATTCATGCAACCCATTGTGCTTTTGATATTTGGGCACATTGATTAATTGTTAAAAAAAGTAATATTTTCTAATTATTTATCTAATGCACCGTATAGATATACACCCTGGGGCGCTTGGAAACAAAAGCACACTAGAGTCCTTTTTAAAGATTTAAAAAAATAAAAGTCAACTTTTATTAATAATTTTCTTTATCCCGAGTCGATGCTCTATGTATGTTGATGCACTGAGGCACTAAAATACGAGTATCGCATTGGGGAATTTATATGCTTATGGAACACTAGTTGGTTTTTTTATGAAAAATAAAAATATACAATTTTTTTAACAAGAAAATGGGGTATTTTGATATCGGTGAGTTGTTTTATTTAGAGCACTGTTGCATATTGGTGTTTAGAACACCAATGCAGGATAATAATTAAGAGCATCGATATAAAACCTTTGGTCATACACCTCCGCTAGCAACCTCCACTATAGACGAATGAATGAGACATTTTTTGGAGACGTTCCACAAAAACCTTCGCTAGAAGGTGTTTTCCTAGTAGTGAAGAGAAATATAAACAAGCAAGAGAAAAGTCAAGGACATCTCCCTTCAAATTCCTTTACATAGCATGAAGTTCCACAACATAGTTAATCTACTCCATGGATTTTCTACGAATCACATAATAGACCATTTGTTGTGATATTCTCACTCAAGTAGCAATACTTAGTTCATACTCATAAGTTATACTTGCTAGTTCAAGAACATACGATTTTACGCTACAAACAAAATATAGCTAAGGGTGAGAAATTCTCCCTTATTTCCATATTTGTCTTATTGGCCACATGCATCATTTACTACCACAACTAGTTCTTGGCACCTTTGTAGCTTCCTTTGATGCATAGGGTTGCCTCTGCATTTTATCCATTTCTCATATTTTCTACTCCATCTTCCTTGAGTAGTTTGCATTTTTATCCATTGAAGAGATTTACTGCTCCATTTTCCTCGAGTGAGCTCTAGCCAAACCCAAGTCATCTTTTTCCTTTTATCATCAATGAATTCCCAGTGAAGCCCAAATTTTCATGCTGCCTTATTTCCTAGAGATTTCCAACTCTTATACTATTTCGACTACCTCTAGAATTATGCGTCTTTACTTTTATCTTGAGTTGCTCTTAAGCATTGTCCAACTCTAGAATTTTCCTTGTATTGCTAGGAAAATTCTTAGCCAAGCTCCACTCTATCTCACAAGAGAAATCCACACAATGGAGTATTTCATTCCCTTAACAACAACTCCCAATTTAATTGAAGCTCATTATTCACTTCAATTATTTACGCATAAGTTACTAGTTCATATCCTACACTTTTCTTAGCATACACAAATCTTATCCAACAATATGGTTCACCCATTTTGTGCATGAGGTACATTCCCTCTTCATCATAATATATTTCTTCTATCATATAGGCCTTCTAATGGCCTTTTTCCTCATTCCAACATGATTCCTTTTATCATTTGCAACCTTTATTACTTGGTTATTTTCCCCATCTTAAGAGTTTATGATTTACACCCTTATTTTATGCATAAGGGTGTCATTCATTATAAATTGGCATTTTACATTACTCTGCTAGCCAACTTTTTTTATACACAATGACAACTACAACAACCAAAAGAACCATAACTCTTCTCTATAATTAATTATCTACAATTAAGGTTGAGATTTTTGGAAATGAGCAATGCATCATATGCATTATGGCTAACACACTAGCATCTCACAATCACATTTATTAGTCATTTAATCACAATTTCTTGCATATTTGTTAAAGCTAACATCCTTCCCTATATGTTCTATTACACAACATTTGAAATCCCTTCCCGGATTATTTATGCCTTGTTACCTCCTAATTTATACATTAGGTGGATATCTTGCAAGTCGTCGGAGTTGTGAACATGTTCAATGTTCATCGTTAGTGTTCAGAAGTTCATCAGGCCAAATTTTTGGCCCTTTGTAAATTTTGCATGTCCAGACCCCCTTGGGGGAATTGTAATAAGTTGGTCTAAGCATGGCCATTTTTTAAAAGGCTGGCCTACCTTAGGTATAGTTGTCAAGGGGATACTCTAGAGTGTTTTTCCTTTAGAAATTATGCGTTGCACTCCAGTCACGTATAATTATTGAGTTTTTCACTCACACCTCCAAAGCTGGAGTATTTTCCATAGTGGTCGAACCTTGGGAGGTTAGTAAAGCCTAAGTGTCTATGTATTTTTAAATGCTAGCCATCAGTAATAAGTTGTATGGACATGCACCAGGTCCCCAAGGAGTTTGAGTTGATTTTGATAAAAATAAAAATAAAAAATTACGTAAAATTAGACAATTTTTTAATGGTTTAAATGGAAAATTTAAAAGTGTAATAAAAGCATGGTTTGGAGGCGGAATTTGGCGTGGGGATGCTTGTTTTCACGCTGATAGAGACATCTTTAACCTATGACCCACTTTTCCTAGGTTTCGGGCGATTAAATTGTCATTTGTAGCATTTTTTCTTAAAGACGCGACAAAACGACATTTAAATGCTAAATGTGCTACAAATTGCACAAAAAGACAAAGTTAGAAAATCCAAAAATATGTTTAAATTTTTTTGGAAAAGGTGGCAAGTGGTTTATTATGAAGAGCGATCATGTTAAGAGAATAAAGACACATGTTTTAATAGTCAAAGGAAGAGGCGCGACTATATCAATTTAAAAGAGCGCTCCTCTCCTTATGTGTGGGTGTGGCGTCATTCCCATTTGTGGTAGACCGTAGAAATTGGGTGGAGTTTCCAAAGTGAAGAAGGGCGCCCCTCTTTTGAGGTGGCATCGATATCATCACATCCCAACAAAAATCACTCATTAAACTTATATCAACGCTTGGTTATCTCCTTGGATCAAGGGATGTGCCCCTCCCTCGAATGTGCCCCCCTTCTTCTCTTCTATCTCTATAAAAGCAAGGGCGAGCTCCATTGTTGAGGGGGATGCAATGAACCTCTACCTTTATTGTAAATACTATTTCCTTATGTTTCATATGAATAAAGTTGAGACTTTGGAAGTCAGACTGAAGGTGCAAGAGCTTTTGTGGTGAATGTTTTGCTCATAAACCGAGGTGATATCCGTTTAGTTATTCTTCCTTTCATGCAAGTGCTTATTATTTAGCTAAAGAAGATTATATGCTAATCCTTAGAGTAGACATTTGAAGTTTCAAGTTGTTTGTTTATGTGAAGTTATCTAAGATCTGAAAGTTGCATTTTGTAGTTAGTTTTTTTTTTTTTTCCAAAAGAAAAAGCGTAATTTTGTAGTTAGTTATACTTGTGCACTTTTTATTTTATTTTTAACCTATCATGCTAGATCTAATCACTTGTTTGAAGGTTGTTTTAGCTTTGCATATCACCAAGCGTGGAGTAGAGATTGGAGCTTAGTTGCATCTTATCTTTCTCCACCACTTTATAAATCTAATGCTCTATTGTATTGCACGCGCTCCATTTTTCAAATTTATTCAAGCTTGGGCTTGAGCATTTCCTTCCTCTTCATTAAAAAATTGCAATCAACCTCTTCTTTCCCTTTTTTGTTTAAGAAAAGCATTTAGAGTTGATTTTAAAGGTTTTATTTTTTAAAGCCTATTTGATTCATTCATAGATCTAGGAGTTTTAATGATAAAATCATAGATCTAGATCTAAGTTTTAGTATTTGAAATAAGTTAAATTTTTCCTATCATTTGCAAATACTAGATTGTGATATTATGTGTCTTTAGCTAACCAATACTAACATATTAACAAGTTTTCTATTTGCTGGTTTTTTAGTTTTGTGTTACAGGAAAGCGAGGAAAGGAAGCTCCTTTGGAGCATAGACTTAAAAAACTCCCATTTCTTCAACCCCCTGCTCTCCCTCAGATTTCTTTGAAAGCTTAAAGTCTCTTGAATCTCGCTTTTAGCGGATCAAGACTTTGAAAGCTTAAAGGCTCTTGAATCTCGCTTCTAGCAGATCAAGAGCACTCTCTATCGAAGAGTTAACTAATTTGTAAATTATTAATAAAAGAAGCAAGTGGGATTACGGTTCTCACACCCCTCTTGCCCCATTTGGGGGAAGCCTATATTTGTCCCCTATTTTGCTTACTATTTTGCATATCACATAGTTAGATCAATAGCATGTTATATTAGTTTCGTTTTTGTTTAAAGTTTTAAAAGTTTACTCTTGCATAGTTATTTAAAAGTTTACTATTTTGCAACAAGTTCAAAGTTTCCAATTTTTTTTCCTTTTTACATCTTTAGTTAGTTTCAAGTTTTATCTTTACATCTTTTTTTCTTTGATAAGTTATTAAGTTTCATCAAAATCTCTTGAATCTCTCCATTTGCGGATCAAGAGTGCTCTTTGTCAGAGAGTCCAAATTGGAACGAACATTTCACCCACTCCATGTATGCTCTACCCATCGCAGGCTAGTCTGAGCTTTGGGATATCAAAAGCAGTAGTGTTGCAATTATCAAATTTTTCACATTAAGGTAATCCATTCACACTAATACAATCAATTCCCCTTTAAACCAACGAAAAATCCGGCGTTGCCTCATTAGTGATCAAAAGTAGGGAAATTTTCACTAAAGAAGCAGGAACAATTGGGAGGAAAACTTAGAGCACAATTAGGCCACACCCTTGTTGGTGTAATGTTGAATACCACTCTCGAGACTCCATTCCATCCCACATGTCCTTGTACAAAGCCACTTAGATCACATTCCGGACATATTCCCTGTACCGCAAGGTATATCGGGAATCCCCTTATCCCACAATAATCAACTCATCCCATAAAAATACATAATAAAATAAACCAATAGCATTCACACAATAGTCATTTCAACACTCTAAAACTGACAGTGACTCCATTAGCATCGGTCTTTTATCAACAACAATATTTTGCAAGTCTTTGCTTTTTATCTATCTTATAAATTCTTGTTATTTTATTATATCATGTTATGGATGTGTCTTGATAATTTGGTGAACAAAATGGTTTAAATTTGTATAAATTCAAAATCACCTAAAACAACATCCATTCCAATCACTCAAACATTAAATAAAAGCCTTAGAAACCTTTTCTTTCAATAAGGTCTACCCCCCTTGGTTTCATTAGGATTTTGCCTAAATAGAGGAGTCGGGATCAAGTGACATCACCTGACTCTTTTCTTGCCCCCAAGGCCACACCGAGCAGCATCGAAATATTTCTGCTACGCTCCCCCTAGGTGTGCATCTCGGCGGCAACATTTCTAATGACTTTTTTATTTTTATCTTTTGTTTTTTTTGCTTTGTTTAATGAATCTTTAGATCCAATCTTTAATTTTCATCTGGCGACTCCACTAACCTTTTCCTTTTTTATAAAAAAATGTTCAAAGTAAAAAATAGAAATTTTGTGAGTATTTTAAATGCATATTTTTTATTCTCACATGGCGACTCCGATGAAGGGATAAAACCCTTGTTTCTCATAAATTGTTGAGACTTGTGGTGTAGATGAGCCCATTAAACATAGTAGAAAATATTTAAATCTCATTATTGGTTGCTCCACTGGAATGACTTGGTGTGAACATAGTGCATTATTATGGAGCAGTATCAAGAAGAAATTTTCTCCTTGGTTGAATTTAGAAACATCGATGGCTTCCCACATCAAGAGCCTCAGGAAGATATTGATAATCATCTTACCAGATTTTGCGGAAGGCGTGATTCAACCATCCTTCACATTACATCCTTTATCGAAGTCGTAACCCAATTCAATATATTACATGAAGATAATTGGATGCATATTTTTATATGTACGCTGGAGGAGGAGGATGGAGATTGGTTTTATGATCATCCTCCTAATAAGTGCATTACTTCTCTGTCAAGTTTATTTGGATTTTTTCTTGAGAAATGGCATGAATATGACAAGGGTGATATGGAAATTTTCATCAATGAATCCCTTGCTTGTGTGCCTTGGAAAGAGAAACATGTGGAGACCCATGTACAACCTGAAGATTTGATGAGACTGGAGGAACCCATAAATTCCACTATTGAGCATCACCTCCATGATGATCCTATTGATGAGCT
The DNA here is from genome assembly GCA_027924585.1 of Larix kaempferi. Lineage (NCBI taxonomy): Eukaryota > Viridiplantae > Streptophyta > Pinopsida > Pinales > Pinaceae > Larix > Larix kaempferi. Next base: position 12,513,059 of record BSBM01000062.1, read on the forward strand.
TCATGAGGCACTTTTAATTGAAGACACGGTTGAAGACCCTCCTCATGTCATCATAACAAAGAACATTGAAGATCTTGAGCTATCCCTGTATTGTTTTAGTGAAGATGATCACACATATATGCCAGATTTACCTTAAGAAGAAATCCATGATGAAATGTGGGGTGTGTATGATGACACTCCTCCTTGTTCTCCACTTAGTGATGAAGCTTTGGAAAATTTCGATCCTCATAAAGTCTTTAAAACCAAACCTTCTGAAGATAATTGTTATGAACATGAGGATAGTAATGGATATGAAGAAATTCATGCGGACTCCCCCTTGTTTGACAAAGATGTGGACGAAGACTATTGGACATACATCGAAAAACCTATTTTTGATGTATCAAGAGAGGGGAGTGTGGATCTTGAAAGCTTGGGACATTTGTACATGGAAGAAGAGCATGCTACTTGTTCATATGAGAAGTTAGAACCATGCATAAGTATCAACAATGAGGACCTGAAGAAGCAGTGCAGTGAAGAGTCATATTAGACACAGTCAATTAAAAATTAGTCACAACCTTCACCTTCACTTGTAGAGATCCCTTATGATCCGGAGCAGTATGGGGCTTACACAGAGAGTTATCATCTGATAAGTCCATTTGAACATTGTGATGAAGTAGTTGATCTGCTTGCTCATCTTGACTTATATCTCAGTCCTATCCAATCTTGGATAGAAGAAGCCTGTGGGAGGACTTACCATTTTGGGAGGTAGTTCAACAACATTTTACATAACTATGATCTTCCATCCAACCTTCCCATCCATAAATATCACGCAGGTTTGCATTTTTTAAATAGATTTTCCTTGCTTTGGAATGTAACCAAATGCAAGGTCATAAACTTTACAATTAATGAAATGAAGTTGGTTATATTGGATTTTTCACTTTACTTAACAATTTCATTATGTTATGCTTAGAGTAGGAAAAATAAGCTCCTCAAAGTGAGCATTTGCTTTCTACATTTCGTTTTCAGTATTTTCCTTCATATACCTAGGAAGTTTACTTAGTTTCATTTTCAAAATAAATACATCTTGTGGTTCATTGTATTTTTTATAAAACATGTGCTACTGAAGGTTTTTCTTGTCAAAGTTGAGATGTTTTTATAAGTTATATAAAACCAGAGATTCTGGTGTTTTCGTATCCTCTCCTTGCCTGAAGTCCAGATCGAGCACACGTCCCACAGCTGGAGCTAGATCATGTTACCTCCTAATTTATACATTAGGTGGATTTCTTGCGAGCCGCCATAGTTGTGAACATGTTCAATGTTCATCGTCAGTGTCTAGAAGTTCATCAGGCCAAATTTTCGGCCCTTTGTAAATTTTGCATGTCCAGATCCCCTTGGGGGAATTATAATAAGTTGGTCTAAGCATGGTCATTTTTTAAAAGGCTTGGCCTACCTTAGGTTTAGCTATCAAGGTGATACGCTAGAATGTTTTTTCCTTAGGAATTATGCATGACGCTTTAGTGACATATAATTCCTGAGTTTTTCACTCACACCTCCAAATCTGGAGTATTTTCCATGGTGGTCGAACCTTGGGAGGTTATTAAAGCCTAAATTTCTATGTATTTTAACATGCTATCCATCAATAATAAGTCGTATGGACATGTGCTAGGTCCCCTAGGAGTTTGAGTCGATTTCGATAAAAATAATTTTTTGTGTAAAATTAGACCATTTTTAATGGTTTAAATGGAAAATTTCGAAGTGTAATAAAAGCATGGAATGGAGACTGAATTTGGCATGGGGATGATCGTTTTCACGCTTAGAGAATCCTCTTTAACCTAGGACCCACTTTTCCTAGGTTTCGGGCGATTAAATTGTCATTTGTGGCATTTTTTCTTAAAGACGCGACAAAGCGACATTTAAATGCTAAATGTGCTACAAATTGCAAGAAAATACAAAGTTAGAAAATCCAAAAATATGTTTAAAAAACATTTGGAAAAGGTGTAAAGTGGTTTATTATGAAGGGCGATCATGTTAAGAGCATAAAGGAACATTTTTTAATAGTCAAAGGAAGAGGAGCAAATATATCAATTTAAAAGAGCGCCCCTCTCCTCACGTGTGGTTGTGGCGTCATTCCCATATGTGGAGGACCGTAGCAATCGGGTGGAGTTTCCAAAGTGAATAGGGGCACCCCTCTCTTGAGGTGGCAATCCTCTCATCACATCCCAACAACAAATCACTCGTTAAACTTATGTCAACGCTTGGTTATCTCCTTGGATCAAGGGATGCGCCCCTCCCTCTAAAGCGCCCCCCTTCTTGTCACATCCCCGATCCCCTCGGTGCCCTTTAGAGGTGATGGGGGAGCTCCTTAGAACAACCTACTAATTTTTTTCCAAACTATCCGCAACTCTGCACTTTCACATAGCCGCAATGACTTCGGTCCGCAATCCACATGTCGGGAGTCGAAAGTCGGCACCCCAACGCGCCACTTCAAGAATTACACCTCTGAATTCCACAATCCCCAACGTGGGAGTCGAAAAGTTAGAATGGAAATTACACGGCGTCGAAGAAATATGCCTCCGACTTTCGCATTCCGCAATCCGCTTTGCAAGAGTTGGAATGAAAAATACACGGTGTCGAAGAAATACGCCTCCGACTTCCGCATTCCGCAATCTGCAATGCGGGAGTCAGAAGTCGAAACTTCAATTTCACTACTCCGATAAAATTACTCCTCTGACTTCCCCAATCTGCAATCTGTGATGTGGGAGTCGAAAATCCAAATTCACAACCCTGGGAAAATTACTCCTCCGACTTCCGAAATCCACAATACACGATGCGGGAGTCAGAAGTCGGGACGCCAAATATAGAATTTTGGGAAAATTACACCTCCAACTTCCGCAATACGCAATCCACTTACGGGAGTCGAAAATTTAGAACCACGATGTGTAACTTTGAAGAAATCACGCCCACGAATTCCGCAATCCGCACTGTGGGTTTGGAAAGTCGGAAGTCGGCCATATACCCCTGTCACTGCCAACTTCTCAGGCTCATAACTTCCTCATCCTAAGTCCATTTTTGGAAAACTTGGTACCATTGGAAAGTTCTCGGCGAGCCCTATGCAACTGCATGATCCTCGACCACACTCAAAGACTCTGATAATGTCCTTCTTCCAACCCAAAATGTGGCCCCAAACTTCATCAAGGCCTCTTTACCACTCTGTAAGGGGCTTTTATACTACTCTGTCATGGCCCTTCCCTTCATCTGATCCACAGAGGGAACATGGACACCACAGGGGGGTGTCTATTTCTTCCCCAAAGCCCTAACTGAACCTTCTGAGCATCCTAGGCTTCAACAAGACTTAGCCCTATTCATCAATGAACAAATTCATATAAATCAAAACACATGGATGAATATGCATACTCAAATAAACATAGCTGAATGAAACATTATCCACACACATATCTATCATACATTCAACATATCAATAACAGACATGAATAATTAAATCATTGTTGAAGTAAAACACATATAATGAGCATGATATGAATCACAAAAAACACTTATTTTTCCATTGAAATCTCCAAGCAACTGACTATGGATTGCAATGTTCCAACCCAACCATAGGTCTCTACCCAACATGTATTCTTTCAGTGCTCAGAGACTACCCCCGAGTTGGGGCTATGTATCCACTAAGGAGAGACTACTCAGGTCCACTCACAACCTTAGGCACAGTCACTCAGGGTCATCCAGCACACAGCTGCCTCTGTCAAGCAAGTGGGGAGACAGGGAAGAAGGTTTTTAAGTCAATGAGCTCAACACAGAGCTACAAGCATATCCAATTGGCTTCAGACAGTCCAGGAACCCCCATCACCTCCACTCTCAGCCTAATTAGGGTCCCCTTATTTACTGCATAGTCCCTCGGGTGCCCCTTCCCTCAGTGTTGACCTGGGAAAGTATGGTTGGTCCCGAATTCTAAACCAATGTTGAATGAGCCCTCACTGGATCTACCATGCGGTCTAAACCCCCCGGTCTCTCTCCCACTGTGATCTGCTCTGGTATCTCCTCAGCGTTGCGATCGAAAGGCCTGTCCCGTAACCGGATTTTCGAGCGATCAATCCCACTCCAATCTGCTCTGGAATCTCCTCCGCATTGCGGTCGAAGGCTCTGTCCCGCCGCTACCTTTTCAAGCTTCCGAATCAGGGTTCCCTATGAAATTATGGGCATCTCACACTCACAAATTTGCCCAGGGTTCGAATCGATGGATTCCCCGATGGATTTCTCTGTCAACCCAAATTTTTGGACGATCTTTGGCTCTGCAAATCACGGCTTCCTTCCAAGTCGCTATTTCTGGATTTCTTCTTATAGCTAGGCTGCGTCCTCCATGGAACTGAAAACCCCCCGTTGGATTTAACGTCCCACACCAATTTTTGGGCGATCTTCACACTTCCAAACGTGGCTTCATCCTAAGTCATGATTTCTAGTTCTACCTCCTTGTTGGGCCTGCGTCCTCCCCCCCAGAAAAGTAATGCCTAGTTGGTCAACCATGGATTGGGGATGAGGGAGTACGTCCCCCCATTAGGTAGGGTGACTTATGGGACAAGCAAAACAGAGCCCATACCCTGCCTTACAAATTTCAGGGCTGCCCATCCTCCATCAACCTCATGAACTGATTTCTTCAACCACTTCCTTACAACATAATTAAATGACAGTTAAGATAGTCAAAGGGGTTCCCAAGATGACATATGGCAGCCTAGGGTTCAATCCCACAACCCCCTCACCTCTCCCTAGTGGATACACATAACCCCCTCATTTAGTTGCATCCATAACCAAGCCCTTGGTATTTTTATTTGCATTATAATCATTTACATCATTTTTACAATTTCCATGTTTTAATAGCACATGGATAACACAATATCAAATACCAGCCCTTTAAGACTGAGCATTCACTAGCAGGGCCATGTCCTTGAGCTCCACGCTAGGAATCATACATCACATATATACAACATTTACATTAAAATACAATAAATCCTAAGGGTCAAAATGGGGGTATTACAATTCTTCTCTTCTATCTCTATAAAAGCAAGGTCGAGCTCAATTGTTGAGGGGGATGCAATGAACCTCTGCTTGTATTGTAAATGTTATTTGCTTATCTTTCATATGAATAAATTTGAGACTTTGGAGTTCAGACTGAAGGTGCAAGAGATTTTGTGGTGAATGTTTTGCTCATAAACCAAGGTGATATCTGTTTAGTTATTCTTCCTTTCATGCAAGTGCTTATTATTTAAATAAAGAAGATTATATGCTAATCCTTAGAATAGACATTTGAAGTTTCAAGTTGTTTGTTTATGCGAAGTTATCTAAGATCTGAAAGTTGCATTTTGTAGTCACTTATACTTGTGCACTTTTTGTTTTATTTAACCTATCATACTAGATCTAATCACTTGTTTGAATGTTGTTTTAGCTTTGCAGATCACCAAGCATGGAGTAGAGATCGGAGCTCAGTTGCATCTTATCTTTCTCCACCATTTTATAAATCTAATGCTCTCTTGTACTGCACGCACTCCATTTTTCAAATTTATTCAAGCTTGGGCTTGAGCATTTCCTTCCTCCTTCATTAAAAAATTTCAATCAACCTATTCTTTCCCTTTTTTGTTTGAGAAAAACATTTAGAGTTGATTTCAAAGGTTTTATTTTTTAAAGTCTATTTGCTTCATTCATAGATCTAGGAATTTTAACGATAAAATCATAGATCTAGATCTAAGTTTTAGTATTTGAAATAAGTTATTTTTTTCCTATCATTTGCAAGTACTAGATTGTGATATTATGTGCCTTTAGCTAACCAATACTAACATATTAACAAGTTTTATGTTTGCTGGTTTTTTAGTTTTGTGTTACAGGAAAGTGATGAAAGGAAGCTCCTTTGGAGCATAGACTTTAAAAACTCCCATTTCTTCAACCCCCTGCTCTCCCTTAGCTTTCTTTGAGAGCTTAAAGTCTCTTGAATCTCGCTTCTAGCGGATCAAGAATGCTCTCTATCAGAGAGTTAACTAATTTGTAAATTATTAATAAAAGAAGCAAGTGGGATTACGGCCCCCACACCCCTCTTCCCCCATTTGGGGGACAGCTATATATGTCCCCTATTTTGCTTACTATTTTTCATATCGCATAGTTAGATCAATAGCATGTTAGATTAGTTTCATTTTTGCTTTTAAAAGTTTACTCTTGCATAGTTCTTTAAAAGTTTATTATTTTGCAAAAAGTCCAAAGTTTCCAAAAAAAATTCCTTTTTACATGTTTAATTAGTTTCAAGTTTTATCTTTACATCTTTTTTGCTTTTGATAAGTTATTAAGTTTCATCAAAATCTCTTGAATCTTGCCATTTGCAGATCAAGAGTGCTCTCTGTCGGAGAGTCTTTTCCTTTGTGCTTAAAATCTCTTGAATCACGCTCTTAGTAGATCAAGAGTGCTCTCTATTAGAGAGTCTAACTTAAATTTAAAAATATCTTGAATCTCGTCTTTTGCGGATCAAGAGTGCTCTTTGTCGGAGAGTCCAAATTGGAATAAACATTTCTCCCACTCTGTGTATGCTCTACCCATTGCAGGCTAGTCTGAGCTTTGGGATATCAAAAGCAGTAGTGTTGCAATTATCAAAATTTTCACATTAAGCTAATCCATTCATACTAATAAAGGCAATTCCCCTTTAAATAAACGAAAATCCGGCGTTGCCTCATTAGTGATCGAAAGTGGGGAAATTTTTACTAAGGAAGCGGGAACAACTAGGAGGTGACCTCAGAGCACAGTTAGGCTACACCCTTGTTAGTGTAGTGTTGAACACCGCTCTCGAGACTCCATTCCAGCCCACATGTCCTTGTACAAAGCCACTTAGGTCACATTCTAGACATATTCCCTGTACCGCAAGGTATATCGGGAATCCCCTCATCCCACACTTAATCAAATCATCCCATAAAAAAACATAATAAAATAAACCAAGAGCATTCGCACAATAGTCCTTTCAGCACTTTAAAACGGACAGTGACTCCATTAGCACTAGTCTTTCATCAACAACAATATTTTGCAAGTCTTTGCTTTTTATCTATCTTATAAATTGTTGTTATTTTATTGTATCATGTTGTGGATGTGTCTTGATTAATTTGGCGAACAACTTGGTTTAGATTTGCATAAATTCAAAAACTCCTAAAACAACATCCATTCCAATCACTCAAACATTAACTAAAAGCCTTAGAAACCTTTTCTTTTAGTAGGTTCTACCCCCCTTGGTTTCGTTAGGAGTTTGCCTAAACGAAGGAGTCGGGATCATGTGACAACACCTAACTCTTTGCTTGCCCCCAAGGCCACACCGAGTAGCTTCAAAATATTTCTACTGCGCTCCCCACAGGTGTGCATCTTGGCAACAACATGCCCCATTATACACTTGGTTCTATCCCATAGCCCTTACTTCAATTTCAAGGCACTTTGGAGATTATGCACAATATAATTATGTTTCCTAATCAATCCTAGAGTCTTTGTTCTACAAATGTTTTGGGGCAACCAAGATCACCTTTTATAAGAAGTGAATCAATGGATCAATTCTCCTTCGCAACACATTTTAAATTACTATACTCATGTTCAATTATGAGCTTGGAGAAAAAGTTATAGCTCCTAGAAGTAACCATTTATGCCCCTTTTCCACGTTTTTCTTACTAGTGCAACCAAGGTTGGAGACCAACTCCTTCCACTTGTAGAAGAAAATCCATTCAAACCCAAAACAATTGTGTCATTCTAATAATACTTTTGATTGTGAGCACTTATCACCCTTCTACTTGGTGATCCAATGCTTTGAACGATTTCTGCATATATTTGAAATGTCAACTTTTAAATTTTGCACTTTTTCCAAACTTTGAAAAAATGCTGAAAACTACAATATTTTAAATGGTGCAAAATTGAAAAATATTCACTAGGACAAAGTTGCTAGATTAATGACAAGATCAAAAGTTGACTTCAATTTTTTTCCCATCTTTGATGCCTTGAGTAATTTTTTCATCATTTGCAATTTCCAAACTTACCATAAAGTGTCTTTGAATAGTGGATTTTGGCCTCTTTCTTCAGCTTCACTCCAAAACCCTTATAATTCAACGAAACCCTCTATTGGGTTTCTTGAGCCTACTCATTATTTTCCCAATCCAAATTTCATCATCAATAGGAAGGTTCCTAGAAAGCACCATCATATTTTTTGAAAACTACTAATTGGGATTTTACATCATTCTAGAGCTGAAACTACCATCAAGATTCATTGATACTTTCATAGATAACCTCATGTGGATTTCGACCAAAAATTTCAACTCCTTCGGAGTTCATATGCTCATGTTATGGCAAAACAAGAAATTGGCCCCACATTTTATGTTTATAACTTCAGTTAATATGAGACTTTTACAAACATCAATTCTTCAAACTTGCTTAAGACCATCAAAGCTTATTTATTCCTCATTATACACTTGGTTCCATCCCATAGGCCTTACTCTAGGTTAAGGGCACTATGGAGACTATGCATAAGAAAATTATATTTCTCGATCAAGCCTGGAGGCTTTGTTCTACTAATTTTTCAAAGCAACCAAAATCACCTTTTATAAAAAGTGAATCATCATATCAATTCTCCTTTGCAACACATTTCCAATGATTATATACTCATGCTCGATTCCAAGCTTGTAGAAAAAAAATTATAGCTAGTAGAAGTTACCATTCCTGTTGCGTTTCTGCATTTTTATTACTACTGCAATGAAGGTTGGAGACCAACTTCTTGCACTTGTAGAAGAAAATCCAGTGAGAGTTAAAAAATATTTGTATCAGGTGCTAATAATGATTTTGATTGTGAACACTTATCACCCTTCCACTTGGTGAGCCAATGTTCTAATCAATTTCTGCATAAATGTGAAATTGTCACTGTTGCACATTTTTTCCAAACTTCGAAATTTTTGTGAAAATAGTTATCTTTCAAACGGTGCAAAACTAAAAATTCTTCACTAGGACAAAGTTGTTAGATTAATGATGAGATCAAATGTTACCTTTGATTTTTTTTCCATATTTGATGGCTTGGGCCACTTTCCTTCATTTACAATTTCAAAAATTACCAAAAAGTGTCTTGAAATAATGGATTTGGCCTATTTGTTCAACTCAACTCCAAACCCCTTGGAATTTAGTGAAATCATCTACTAGGTTTTCTCGTTCCTACTCATATTTTGCACTATTCAAATATCATCATCAATAAAGAGCTGCTAGAAAGCAACATCATGTTCTCTGAATATACTAATTGTCATTTTACATTATTCTACACCCAAATTTGCCTTCAACTTTCATCGATATTTTCATAAATAACATCATTGTGGATGTTCACAAAAAATTTCAACTTCATCATAATTCATATGCTCATATTATGGCCAAAATAAGAAATTGGCTCCAAATTTTTTGTTTATAACTTCTGCTAATCTGAGATTTTTACAGACTTTAGTTCTTTAAACTTGTCTGAGACCATTGGAGCTTTTAAAAACTTCAATCTTTTGAAATAATCCATGACCATTGAAGCTCCTCTTAACTTCAATCTATTGAACTCTTCCATGGTCATCAAAGCTCTTTAAAATTTCGATTTTTTGAACTATCTTTATGGCCATCGAAGCTCTTCAAAGCTTCGATCTTTCGTACTATTTGGTGGCCATCAAAGCTCTTCAAAACTTCAATCTTTCAAACCCTTCTATGGCCATCAAAGCGCTTCAAATTTCGAACTCATCCTTGGCCATCGAAGCTTTTCAAAACATTGATCTTTCAAACTCTTCCATGACCATTTAAGATCTTCAAAACTTCAATCTTTCAAACTCTTCCACGACCATCGAAGATCTTCAAAAATTCAATCTTTTGAACTTTCCCGCCACCATCGAAGATAATTGAAACTTCAATCTTTTAAACAGGCCTACAATTGAATTTTGATCATATTACTAGCAATTTAATTTATGCCATAATTGAATTGGGCATTTTTACAAATTTCACAAATTGACCCACTTCTCTCAAGAGCCGAACTTTGGAATCCTTGAATTAATCCAATTAGACCTTCACAAACTACACAAATGCTCTAAAAGTGACATCATTCAAGACTTAAAATCAATAATTCTATAATCTCAAGCTCAAAACACTTCTTCTTAAACTTATTCTTATTGAGACATTTTGCCAAATATATGGTTTACAAGCTGCATTTCTTCCTATGTAGTCAAACTTCCAGTACATACAACCATAATGCTAAACTAGAAGCTCTATAGCACATGTCTATCCACATTAATCTTGAGGTGGATTTGTCCAATAAATTAATTCCACTGATCTAGCATATGTTTTCCTCAACCTGCATTGAGAAATTTTCTCAAACACTTTTTGCATGCAAATTGAAATTGAAATTTATTTATGTAGAGTCCAATTCTGGCCCATATTAGTGTAGTGTTGTAACCAATAGCTCTAATACCACTCTATCACATATGCAATCCCTTCCTTGCCATGGTTGAGGTGATGGGGTACTGCAAAACAACTCCAAATTCCTCTACTATCTAATTGTAGCATCCCTATATGCCTTTCCTAGGCCATCCAACACTACCCATGAATTTATTTGCTTAAATAAAACAACCATAAGGTCAAATTTAGCCTCTAACAATAATACTTTACAAATTTGTTTGCAAATATAAAATAATAGTGTAAATAATAATACATATTAAAAAAAAAATTGTTAACCCATTAAATTCAATGCATTAGCAAAATAGAAAAGCATTAAAAAAAAACAACCATGAAGACTTATTTGTGAATAAAGCCATGTCCACCAACTTGGTTATTGAGAAGCAATTTTGCACCCAACCATAGGAATCAACTGTGGATTCCACCCCCAAGCCAGACCATGATACCACTAGGGAAAAGGAACCTCCTACAAGGCTCTAAGATCACTCCAACCCAACCAATTACTCTCATGACAAGCCAATCTACTCAATATAAAGCTCTCTTGGCCCTCTTCTAGTAATCAGACCAACCATGGCCCTCTCTTCAACTACCCAACACAACACAAGGAAGACTCACTATTTCTTTATTCAACAATCAATCAAAGTGCTCTTCCCTTCAATGCTCTTTAGTGTGCGCACAAAGAGTCTAATCTACCATCTACCTTTTGGTAATAACTTGGGGCGTATGGCCTCTAATAGTGGAGGGGTAGCAATAGCATTGTTGAAAGTTTTAAGGTATTTGCCTCATCTACAATGGACATTCTAGGCATGGTATTTCTTCCTAACCATCCCATTTTCTTCCACATTTCAACAACAAGCTTCCCAACTCCTATGGGCTCTTACCAACTATAGGCAAATGATGAACTCTTGCTATAATCATCATAATAGCCTTGAAAACTAGAGATAAACATCCTCATAGCATAGGAGCTTGTCTCCTCCCTCCCCACAAAAGTTATTGAATCATCCTAATGGTATTTTTTTTTTTACATGCTTAGAAAAGACAATGGAGAACATTTTCTTATATGAGACCCCTCTTCCTTCCCAAGCATATGAGATATATAACACTTGTACTTAGTTCATATCCACAAGTCAATGATTGATGGTAAGGCTATAATGAAGCATGGGCAAGAAATAGTAATACTTGCTAAGGATAATGACAAGGTCAAATAAGCCAACAATTCCCTTTCCCATTCCACTCCACTCTTGTGGAATCATAATCCCCTCGTTGTTCCTTCAAACAACCATTTTAGTGGATATATCATTATTATACATTTTTTTTTTTACATGGCTTTTTTAACATATTCATTCATGAGCTATTATCTATACCCACCATATTGTAAACTCGCCCACCACTATGTATTCACTAGTGAAGGGCCAAAACTAAGATATTACATTAGTTGTTTGATGTTCCACTAGAATTATGGGATGAAATGCTTTACTTTTAATAATTATTTATACTATAACAATAAATAATTTATGATATATTCAATTTAAATTTATCCTCTACCTAGTTCAATATATTACTTTTAATAATTATTTATATTATAAAAATAAATAATTTATGATATATTTAATTTAAATTTATCCTCTACCTAGTTCAATATAACCTCTTTATCTATTGCAATAGTTTACGCTCCTTAATTGTTAAATTCATGTTTGACACATGTTGTCTATTTTCCTTAAATGATTGGGAACCAAGTTACCATGCAAAAAATAAAACCCTTGGCCATGGGCATCTAGGACCTTCTAACAATATAAATATAAATTGCAGTAGATAATAGACATACGATGCAATGCGAGTAAAATACAGAGGGGAAGGAAGAGTGGAGGTTTCGAATTCAGGTATGGAGACCAATTTCAATGGGAGGGTGGATCAGGTGTTCGGAGGGTTAATCCAGTCCCCATCAGATCGACGAGGGTGGAGATTGAGCGATGAGCAGATTCAGAAGAGGCAGTGGAGAAGGGAGGAGGCTGACAGCGCAAGGGAGGAAATTCCCTGTGCTTCTTCCTTTAGCGGAGGCTTTATGAGCGCCGGAAAACGGTGTGGAAACGCCAACAGGCCGAGGGTTCAAAACTCCTGGGAGGGCAATTTTGATTCCGACGACGAACAGGAGATCGGAGAAGGGAATTCCGGAGACAATGCCGAGGAGGACGGGGACGGGGAGGCCGCGGAGCGGCTGATGAGGTCTGTGGTGGGAATGGACTCTACCCTTGATCACGAGGTTAGAAATCTTTTGGGTTTCCTGCAATTCTTTTGGTGTTCAGTTTTATGGCAGGTACCGATTTGATTTTTAATTGTTTTATATTGTGGTGTTTGGGTGGCTTGACATCGAAAAAATAATTTGTTTTTTGCATGTACCATAAACAGATTACTGTTGTTTATTTAAAAACCTAGAGGAGAAATCCTCTTCACCTTCATTTATATATATGCGTGTGTATGGGAAATCATAGTTGGGCAGTGTCTACAACATAATTGGCACAGACCCCAAAGACGGAAAAGCCCCAGGAAAGGTGGTTAGGTTGCAATAGAGACATCTGGCTGAGTGGAGGAGCAATCAGTGCCCAAACACTACAACAGTAATTGGCACAAGCCACTTTCTAGGGTTAGTTCCCCCCTGCACTTAACTTTTTGTTTTTTTGGAGAAAAAAAAAAAAAAAAATTGAAAAAAATTATGCCCTTGTACGGCATGTATGGAACCAGCCAGTTTTGTATAGAACTGGCCGATTTTGAGCAGGGATGCCGGTTCCATATAGAACCGAGCGTTTCAGTCTGTTGCTCTGTACAGATTGGGAAGCCCTGTAAACCAGTTGGACCGGGCGGTTTTGCCAAAACCGACCTGGTTCTGATAACATTGGATTGAAACACTTCTTTGGCCCTATCCATTGCCTCATAGATATAACCCAATGGGGATTTTCCTCATCAACGAACTGAAACATCAGAATCACCTCATTTGCTCCTCTCCATAAAGCATCATTAAATACAAGTGGCACAACCATTTTACCTTTGGTATTTCTATTTTATTTTGATTGTACATCTCTCACAAACATTCTTATAAGCTGCAACTTTTTCAGCTCAAATGATATAGTTATAAAAAATTGTTGCAAGGGGAACAGGCTCCTTGTTTCTGGTGTCCAAACAATAGGTTGTGCAAGGGTCATAGAAAATGGTGGCAAATTTGTCCATCAACAACCTGCCTGCTGCCACATAGTTAGAATGAGAGCATTCTCTATGACAATTTGAACAACGTTCTTCACCCCACCCCCACCTCCAACACAACTGACTTGAGTGAGACAATAATGATGCACTCCTAACTTGGGTTGAAGCATTTATAGGTTTGAAGGAATGACAAACCTCTTGGACAAGAAACAAGGAAATTTAACATGGTTCTATTCTCTACATCAAACCACATATCTGTTATGATTGTGCACATGTATATACCCAAGAAGCGTGGAAGGACTACTTGCAAATTTTAAACAATGTTGGTGAATATGTTATTTCTGAGAGCATCAGAGTGGGGTCTTTGAAACCAATCAAGGGCACACACAGTGATGCCATCTATCATAGCTTTCCAACATGGGGATCTAATGACATTAACAGGCAAGTCTGAATAGAATACACACAGTGGTGACACCTATCATAGCATTACCAATATGGGGATATAACAACATTAAAAGGCAAGTTTGAATGAGACAAAATGTTGTTTATGGTGTTATATCCAAATTGTGGGAAATTCGCTCCCTTGCTTCAGCACCCTGAAATGTTTCACATACTGAAACATGCTTGAAATTGAAAAATATTGGAAACATTGAGGCATTTCACATTTTGGAAATGGCCTTGAAATGCTCTGAAATGTTTTAGGCTCGCTCTGAAACATTGTAGAGCCATTTATCGGCTGTTTGAGGTTTTTAGGGGCCATGAAACGACGGTTTGGGATACACACATGACCCTGAAACCCAATAAAAGGCTTATACTGATATAAAATACAAATGACTGCTATTTGTTATGCATAAATTGAAAATTCATAATTGACTTTTCAATGAAATGGAAGTAAACGAAAGAAACCTTGAGTGGGCTTCTGCTTTAAAAGAAGTCCACTTATCTTTCTTACCTCACTTTCTACAAGAGGAAGTAATTCCCAACTTCCTTCAACAGCGACAAGGGTTTAGAGTGATTTTTGCAGCATTTGGAGCCATGACAGCAAGAAGAGTGTCGCAGTTATCATTATCAGCAGTGGCCAGCATTCATTGTTTTATGTTTCTGCATCCATGGCCTTTCAAAGTGCTGTTAGTTCTAGTCCTCAAGAAAAATTAGGCAATTAGAGTGATGTTTACCCTCTTTGGAAACATATGATCATACTTGAACATAATCCAGGTGGTGGCTCTTGGAAATGGCAATGCATTCATCGTAAGAACAACTTCAAGTGTTCTTACACGAATGAAGGCACGCTTGTTGCTTGAAGAAGGGAACAGGGTTAATGGTTGTCAAAATAGCCTTAGCACATCAGAGGGCTCCATGTGAAAAGGCACATGATGGTGCTCAAAGGCTGTTTATCAGGGTATATAGCCTTAAGGATTTTCAGGTCACGTTTCCTTGCCGTCACATTTTGTGAGATCACATTTTCATTCCATCATATTTTGCGGGGTCATGTTTACATGTGTCTGTTTCATATAAGGTTAATGCTTCAGCACCCTGATTTTTGCACATACAGCCTAATCTATAGGGCTAATGTTGCATTTTGGATAATGTAATATAATAATATTGGTATGGGAAATAAATGTAATATATAAATGACATTTCTATTAAATGGTCATTTATGGTTATCATTCCAAGTTTCCTGTTAATTTGCTATTTGAAAAATTAATTTTTTGGGATTGATTGATTGATTTAGTAAATTCCCTGTTTCCTAAAATCTTTGTGGGTCACAATTCCATGTGTCTTTTTGGAACTGTACCTGTTTCCCAGTTTCATTCAACCTTTCTTTATATGCCTGCTCATTGGACTGCTTGCTCCCATTTTGTACCCCAATGTGAATCAAGAACAGGGTTATGTGTGGGGGGCAAAAGGGGTATCAATAGAAGCAGTAGAGGCCCAGGAGGGTGTGGGAGTGGTACATGAATGTGGTCTTCGAGGAGCATGTGGAGAACTATCTGTTGCAGGAGCCCGGATGGTTAGTAGTGTTTTTGACAAAAGAAGGTAAAGACAGCCCTATCTCAGCATTCAACTTTTTTATTTTAGCTTTACTTTCACTGTTCAGTTAGGCATCTAGTTTGACAATACATTGATGGGTTATATCCAAAGGCGCTTTTAGACAAGGATAACATCTATGCCAACGATTTTGGCAATGTAGTACTTGAGATGGTTGAGTCCCCCAGTTGTTGGTCTATGGAAAAACTGCATTTGAACCCTTCCCCCATCAAAGCTCTGTGCACTATGCCCAAGCTATGTCTCTTTTCTTTACCATTTTGCAATATTTAATGGATAGGGAAGCTGGTTTTATAGTGATTTATGAGATATTTACAAAATAAAACGCTGGGATTATTTGTCTCTTAGAAAATACCAAGCGAAAATAATAGCTGAAGATCTTTCAAATATGCCTAGATCATCTATTCTTTCCCTTGAAAAAACGTAGACTTGGCAAAGTTATGGTCTGAAAACTCAAACTGCCTTCTTTCCAGTGAATATTTGGACTTCAAATTGTTGAAAATCCTCTAGAAGCATTGAAAAAGGGCGTTGAATATCAGTCCAATTCTTTCACTAGAAGGGTTGTTGTTTCATCAAAAAACAGCAGCAAGTCTCTGAAAAATGTGGTAAAAAAGCCCTGAAGACATTTTAAAATGTGCTGGTAGTGTTTCAAGGAAGTACTTGGTTGTATCCTCACCTAATTGGGTGTATCCTGTTTCACTGATGGTTTCAGAAGGCTATAACCAACTGCAATTGAAGCTTTACGTTTATAGCATTCTTCCATATTATTTATCCATGCTTTATGTTGTCTTGTTGAAAATTTTATTCACTGGATGGAACTACTACCAGTTTAAAAAAAACCGATGACACAGACGACAATGCAGTTCCCTTATAGGAATCAAAACCAGGGATGACCAGAATTTGTAAATTGTCAATCTGTTATTAATAAGTAATCCACAGTTTTTTCATAATGTGAGGAGGATATATTCAGCTACAAATAAAGGTTCAGGATTGTAACATTGTTTCCTCTTAGTTGTTCCTTTAATATCTTTCTAGATTTAGAATTGATCCATTAGGTGGAAACGTTACTGGATAAGTATTTGATGTATACGACCTAGGATGCAAGCTAGGCCCAGTAATATCACATACCAATACTTCCATGAGTCTTCAAGTGTATAATCTTCAAACACTATGCATGTGGAGGGTTGCCCTGATGCATCACCTCCCTTCACTGTTAGAAGCCAAACATTATTTGGCAGAAATAGGTAACTTGCATGCTGGAGAAATGAGCTTGAAGTTAAATAATTTTTCCACTACACTGTCTAACATCACATATTGGGAAGCCTTACTGTTCCTCTTTTCTTATTCTTGATATGGTTTGTTCTTGAGAAAAGAATGCAGGTGGAATTGGTTCTGTACAGAGTTTTTCATATTTAAATGTAGAAGTCATGCAATGCATTTATTTTATTATTTGCAGATTTTTGTTTTATGCATTTGATGAAATATTGATTATCGGAATAAATGGTGCGGGTTGTCCCAGGACGAGGAAGACGAATACGACAAAGTTGCTCTTGGCAGGGAAGATGCAGGTGAACGGACTTATATGAGAGAGATTATGGATGTTGGTCCCAAGGTAAATTCTCACAATGCTCTACCCAGATCTTTCTATGAACTGAAAAACTCGTGGAGAGATCCTCGCGCAAACCATTATGCAGCAAGCACTAGGCTTAAAGAGGATGACGAGGAGGCTGCTGCTCATCCTGATACAGATACAGTTATGGTTGATAAGCTCAACTTAGATGAAGAGGAAGAGGGCAGAAAACTGAATGACGAGAAAGAAAATAAAAAGTTCGAGGATACAATTAATGGAATTGCAAGAAAAGATGAGATCGGCAGTTTGCTTTTGCAAGAAGTCAAACCCAGAATAGAGTTGAAGTCTATTATGAAAGTTAAGCAAAATCAAATAGAATCTCAGCAAGTATTGGAATCTGAACCTTCACCTTTGGAACAGGCAACAGGTGTACCTGGAGTGTGTACTCCCCCATTTGATTCCTTTATGCAGAAGACCAAGAAACGAGTGAGATTTGAGCTTGGAAGTAAAGGGGATCCCGCTGAGTTGGAACCAAAACATGATGACATCGAAGGTGTGAACTCAAGAAAGAGACCATCAATAAGAGGAGCCATTTCTTCAGATTCAGTACAGGATGACTGCCTTGGAGTGCCGGACTATGTTAAGAATCCCTCTAAATACAGACACTATACATTGGATTGGTCAAATGAGGACAGTGACACAATGAACATGCAAGCTTTTAAAGATTTTTCACAGCTGGTAAAGCCATCTGGCTCTGCTGCATCCACACAACTGGATAATTCTGCAGAGCTACCCAGATCAGTTACTTATATTCCTAGGAAAAAAGCAGCATGCTTTGAGAAAATGAGAGAGAATTCAGATCACACAATCAATTGCCAGACTACAGAGGAGGTTTCAAGTGAAAACTCTAATAGGCCGGCTATTATTCCTGTTAGTATTGCTGCCAGTCAGGCAACAGAAATTGAGCTACCTACAGTGATTAATGCTGAAGGTGAATTTGAGGAATTGAACACTAAAAACAGAAATGCCGGATTACAAAAAACACGACAATATAGGTCTAGAGCTAAAGCATATGAGGAGACAGATGGTTGACTGCACTTTAGAGACAATCGTTTTGGATTTCTTTTTATATATCCCGTACAGAACCTGTAAATCCTTTTGTTTATCGGAGATAATTTTTGTGGAGATGTCACCTTTTGATCTATTCAAATTTGGTTCCCAACAACTATAACTTGCGTCTTCCTTTTGCATCTTTTCCATTTTCCATATCATGTCTAGACTATCATGGTTATTTTGACATTGATTTGTCACAGGATGATGTTTGTATCATAAGGATTATTTGCTAATGGCTATTTTTAAAGGGAGGAAGTTTGATTGAATTAGTGTTTAATCATCGACACAAATGTTCGGTCAATACACTTGGGTTTCTTGAATTCAAAGTTGGGTTAATCTTGCAAGGCATTACCATCTCTGTCTGTAACATGATCAATTTGAAAACCTTGAATGTATTAATGCCCTATAAGTGGGAGTGCTCGTGCCAAGGAATTTGGTACACCAACATTGCACCTTTGATACTGATGGTTTCAGCAGAGTTTTTGTGCATTTAGTATTGGATGAGATTATTGCGTAGCGGCGATGGTACATTGTAACATTTGTTTTGCCTTTTCAGGGATAGCATCAGTTCCAATGCATTGGATAGCAGGAATTTTTCATGAAGGCTGCCAGAAACTTGAGTATTCAGAGCTTAGTTATGTGGTGCTCAATACCCCTACCCTACGGTCCACTAATCTGAATGATAAGAGGACGCCATTCATGTTTTGACGTGGTGCATGCGGTGCTCACTTTCCTTTCTGCTTTACTATATCTAGTTTAGATTCGAAAGGTTACTAAAGGTTCTGTTTAAATTATTTTGATTGGTGGCTGGTTAATTTGTCCCATCTGCTTTAGATTATCCAATAAATTGATTAAAACTTCCTTATTTCTAAGTTGCTCTTCTTTCCTTTGTACGGCGAGGTATGGGCGGGACCATGTTGTAGTGATTGTTTTATGTTTGAATTTTTTTCCCTTTTAAAGTTTTAAAGGGCTTTTGTTCAAGACCAGCAGATTCCGTTGTCAGCTTTTATCAACAATTCATTAAAGAAATGATAGAAAGGATCAATAGTGAATCACAAAATACACATGATGAATTCGTCATCAAGTGGATAGATGGTATATTGGTATTTATTCTGGAGCCACAATAGTCGACTTAAATGGTGGCTAAGCTTCTAGCATCATGTAGCGGGAAGCTACATGCTTTCTGCGTGATGGCTGCTACACGGGGAATGGAATTCTGCTCAAGCAAAGATTAGCGGATGGAAATAATTCGAGTCATCCCCTATGGGGAAGAAGAGGCAATATGCTATAGAGGATCCCTGGGGTGTAGAAAATGGAAGAGTAGACGCTAACAAAGTAGAAAATGGAAGAGTAGACACTAACAAAGTGATCTATTACCATCAAACAATGTAACTCAGAATGTAACTCACTAACAAATTGTTGAGAGAATATTTCAAACACACATCAAAATAAGATCTAAGAAAATATCTCACCCATCCTAACGACTCTAACTAATTAGTCATTTATAGAATGTGACTACTCATTTATAGAATGTGACTATTACACCAATGTAAGCATTAAAGTCCAACATCCTCTCATAATGCTTACATTACTGAAAAATAAAACTCATAGAAAGCAAACACATACTAAATGAACAATGAAGAACATTCTTTAGAAGATAACCAAAACATTCTTTAGAAGCTGTGTTTTTTTAAAACAGTTCTAAGATTCCTTCAAGCCATTAGTTTCACAGCTACAATCCAAGTTTTTCAACATCATTGGACACCATTAGCATGTGTGATGTTTCATAACCCTTGAAAAGTATGATGCTGAACTTTCGGATCCTGGATCTCCCTTGAACTGTTTGACAACAATCCCCACATGCATGTATCATGACCTCAATGAAGTGTAGTTTCTTTGTTCCTCCAATGTCTCAGACTATTTCTGCAACCCTTTATTATGATGCCGAATTTTCAGATCTTGGATCTCTCTTGAACTGTTTGACAACAATCCCCACATGCATGTATCATGACATCAATGAAGTATAGTTTCTTCGATCCTCCGATGTCTCAGACTATTTCTGCAACCCTTCATTTTTAGTTCAACCTGCTCCAAAATTCCGATGTCTCAGACTATTTCTGCAACCCTTCATTTTTAGTTCAACCTGCTCCGACTTGGAGATTCATCCTAAAAATTATGTTCTAATGTCATCATCATTTATCTCACAATTTAGAGATAAGTCTAACAAGCACTAATTCCAAAAAAGTTATAAAACCCTAACCAAATAAAACTAACATAGTTGTTCCTTTTTCTTTGAAGTCTGATACCATGTAGAAAAATCATTGTTTCTACACAAATCAAAAACTGCTTCAAGGGATGCGAATAAAAAACTGTTTAAGGGATGTGTTTTTATTTCTTTTTGGTAATAGAAATGCGATTATTGTTTAAAATTTATATTTTTTAAAAGTTACCCACATGACAACTCTAACATACTGGGTTGTAGGGTTGTACAGGTACCTTGCAACATAATAAACCATTAAAAAGACACAAAGACAATGTTCACAAAATTTAAGAGTAGAATCAAAACAATGTTTAAGATGAGGGTTTTTGAATTTTGTCAAACATTATTTAAAAAGCTTTGCAACAAGCATGGCCACATATAAAGATGGATGGATAATTGCAAATATGGGTTGTAGGGTTGTACAAGTACCTTGCAACATAATAAAACATTAAAAAGACAAAAAGACAATGTTCACAAAATTTAAGAGTAGAATCAAAACAATGTTTAAGATGGGGTTTTTGAATTTTGTCAAGCATTATTTAAAAAGCTTTGCAATAAGCATGGCCACATAGAGATGGATGGATAATTACAAATATTTTTTAGGTGATTAAAGGATATGGTTGATGGCAAATGGCATCAATTATCAAAATTTGTGAGGGATCCTCTTCCCATTTCCTTTAAGCATGGTTACAGTAGATAACACCAATTATCAAAAGTTCACCTCCAAAAGGCCTTAGAGGGATCCTCTTCCCATTTCCTTTAAGCATAGTTACAGTGGATAACACCAGTTATCAAAAGTTCACCTCCAAAAGGCCCTAGAGGGATCCTCTTCCCATTTCATTTAAGCATGGTTATAGTGGATAGCACCAATTATCAAAAGATCACCTCCAATTGGTAGTGCAAAAGGCTCCCCAAGGATCCTCTAAAGCATATGTCGCTTCATCCACTAGGGGGATATTGAATTATTTTTATTCGATTTTTTGGGCGATTAAAGGACACTGTTTTTCATTTTTGCACTGAGAGGAGCGAGGTGCTCTACAGTCTAGTATGGGGGAGATGTAACATTCTTACCTAGCAAAAACTTAAATCCGGATCTATCAACCAAGAGAGATCAAATTTCTGGAGTTTAATTTAAAAAAAAATTACACTTCAATAAATTGGATCCCTCTTGGTGCTTAATAGATCCGAGTTTAAGATGGATCTACGCTGGTATATAAACATACATGTATTAGATAGCACGAAGTATCAAAAGTTGGCCTCTAGTTAGTGGAGAAGGCTCTTTATGTTGGAGTTTAATGCTTACATTGGTGTAATAAAGCCACATTCTATACATGATTGGATAGTTAGAGTTGTTAGGATGGTTGAGATATTATCTCAACCTCTCCTTCCAAACTAAGAATAAGTTATATCATATTTTGGTGTGTAGTTGAGATATGCACTGATTCCCATGCTACTCAACACAAGCAACAAATACTTGGGCCTTTAAAGCTTTGTTTCACAAAAAAGGTCCTAAGTGATCACCTTCGTTGTCAAGACTAGCCATAAAACAATGTACACTTTAAAGGTGAATGCACCTTCCAAATGTGGGACCACCACCATTGAGGTGCAATATGAAGGTTTTCCATCTCCACCTGCCTTTACAGAATACAAACCACCAACAAGATAACCAACCTATACCAAGGAGTCCTTTTCATCCTTAATACGATTGTGAGCATGATTTAGTTTGTTGGTGAACTTTGTCCATTCTAGCTCCCATTCCAATGGAAAATACAAGGAGTTGACAATCCTCCACCCATGTCTCCATAGATTTGATTGAGCTTCATCAATAACTTGCGAGAGAGACCTCTAGTTTTGACATTGAAGATATTTGACCAAGTCTGGGCTAAGAAAAATCGCTCGACCACAACTCATGATGGCGTCCTACCCAACTGCACCAAATTCCCATCCCCGACCTTCCATGCCCTATAAGGACCAATCACCGAGAATGTCGACACCATTGCATTCCAATGAGTGGAACCACCACGGTACATCTTATTTTCTCTTCGAAGCTTGTCAATGAGGGAATTTGGGACCACACATTTCTTTTCGAGAATGTTTTGCTACAGTCCCTTAGAAGTAATTAAATTCCACAATGATTTGGTAGCAAGAGCTCGTCTAAAGATAATAATGTATTTAAGCCCCCATCCTCCCTCGCCTTTTGGCTTTAGTAATCTAGTGCCAAGTTGTCCAATAAAGTCTCTGCATTTCCTTTCCTATCTAGAGAAAATTATAACTTAAAATGCTTGATACACTCAATGGCTCCTTTCGAAATATGTGAGTGTGCCAAAAGATATAGATGTCTATCATAAAAATAATAATAAATAAATAAAATACTTCTTACATATAACAATAATAATGTTATATTGAAACTCATATATATATATATATATATAAGAAAGAGATTTGAAATGTCCATATATTATATAGATCGATTATGTATAGAAATATAAATATCTATATATAAGAAAGAGAGATTTGATCTATAAACATAACATAAATAAAAATGTTATAGATGTAATATTTATATAAAATATCTTTATGATGCAAATATAACTATCTTAACTTAGTTAGTTGTGTTTTTACTTATTTATATTTTTATAAATGATAAGTTCCGAGTTGAGTTTTCTGTAGTTGATTGTTTTTACTTATTTATATTACTTCAAACTTTGCTTAGGATGCAACTTTAAATGATCTCACTATGTGAGTTGATGTAGGATGTAGATGGTCCTTGCTAAATTTGAGTGCTCAATGGAGATTTATATTCCATTTGCTATGATTGAACCAATTCTTAATGTGGAACCCCACATCTATTGTGTGTTAATTTGTAAGTGTTATTAAATAGACCATAGCTTCTTGCTTTTATAATGTTTCAATAATTTGGGTTGCAATTGGAGAAAACCAGGTTGATATGTATTTTCCAAGTTTGGGTTTTGTTTGAAATGATTTGGGGATTTAATTTTTTATGACCATCATTCATAATGGACATGAAAATAGGGATTATGTTGGGACACAACAAATTTCATGGTTCATAATGATGATAATAATAAATTTCATTTAATTTTGAGGTTATTGCAGCCAAACACCAAGTTTAATGTATGAGACCTTGTTTGTGGACAAGGGACCCTCTCTGTGCAATTATTTAATTTTTTAGAATATGGAGGTGTACATATCCTACTCTCCTTTGGATTTGAATATTTACCTTGGAGGAAACACATATTCTTCATTGTTAGACCCACCTAGGTTGGTAAATCCATATTTTCATGGATTTAATTTGCATTAGTAAAATGAAAGACAATTTTTGATATTTAGGCTTCATCAGATAACATTTTTAGAATAATTTTTCTTCTTCATGTTTTTGGTTGACATTCATTGTTGTAATAAGAAATGGTCTCTTATTAGAGAACATGATGTGTTGTTTTTATTGCACCAAGAGAAATGAGGTGCATTCTACAACCCAATATTTAAGAGATTGTAATATCCATCTCATTTGTTTGTCTCAAGTAAGGGTGACCTAATGTAATATGTTATAGAGCTAAAAATATTGTAATAATCCCTCACACACACATACCACTATAGAAACAAAATCATATTGACTATAAAAGAAGAGGAATACAAGGCAATTAGTTTTGGCACCATTCATGGTTGTGTTTTATCAACACACATTATCAATGGTAAGCTGCATGATACTAAGCATATGCATATAAGGCACAATGCAAATATGTCATGTCCCAAATTTTGCATTGGGTCACAATAGCCTAATCCCATTGGTCATATTCATGAGAGTTTGTCAAATTGATGCCAAGGGTCAAAATATTGCCTAGAAGGAAAATTACTAGTTTCCTAGGTTGTGGGTGGAAGCTTTGGGATTTGACATAAAGAGGATAATAAATAATGTTTGCACATTAGAATGGCATAAATATTTAATAAATGAGCTTAATAAATATATACAAGTGAAAATCAACGTGGTATTTGATCATGAACACACATGGAGGAAGTGGGGCCCACATATGGTTAGATTTCGCCCTACACTTGGCATCATTCTCTCACTAATTTGAATTCAAGGTTAATGGCAACATACTTGGGGGAGTTCAAAAGGTATTATTCATTGCATGACTCATCCAAAGTCGAAATGTAGAGGAAGAGTAACTCCCATGGAAGAGGAAGAGGCAATTTGGAGCTAGTGAGACACTTGGGCTAGATTCCCTAGCTCTATGACAACAATGATGAAGATGCTATGACACAAATCAGAATTGAAGGCTGACATATGACATATATGACATGTCAGGGCTAAAAATAGCCTCCAAGAGGGCGCTCAAGGGAGTTAGGGCAGCTGAGATGCTTCCACTTGTGATTTGGTGGAAGTGGGAGACTAGGAATTGTTGTACAAGTGACGTTCTTTGGAATCTCTTCCCAACTTGAGTTGGCATGAGTCTCTTGGAAGGAATTCAACCCATGGAGGACATTAGAAGTTTATAAATGTCAATAAAAAAGAATGAAACCAACTTTTGATCATTTGAGAAGTTTGCAATTGCATTTGTGAAGAGGGAGAGCTAGTGGATGACTAGTTTCTTGCCTTAACCAATTTCGAGGGTGAAAGATTCCCATCCAAGTCGGTAATTGGAAAGGCCATTCAGACCTTTCATTTGGAGCTTTAATGGAGTCATTTGTTGCAGGTGTAAGTTATAGGGCAGATCATGGTTTCTTCTAATGCATCACATTCTTTCAACCATTTCCAGTTTTGAAGGCATATTCTTGCTCCTTGAGGGAGGGCGTTTTTGGTGAGCTATTGTACTCTTTGGGGGAGCTTATAATGCCCCATTTCTTTTTTAATATGAATTAAATACTCTGTTCTTCATCTCTAGAAATTTTCAGGTCGAAATCCCAAGTAGAAATGTATAAATCTCATTTTTAATGAAAGAACAATGCTATTTCCCCACTACCTTGTTGTGAACCAATGTAATGTTGATGGATTCGAATGAATAAGTAAAATATTGATGGTTTATTTATAAATGAAATGTTATTGATGTATTATACAAGTTTTATGTTTAGTGCTCAAGCATTTGAAGTCATTTTACTTAGTTTATTTACATTTGGAGAAGATTTGGTGCTATTTCCCCAAGGGTCGAACTAGTGATTTTTGTTGTTGTTTGGGAGAGGTTTGGAACAGAATTAATAACTAATGAATGGTTCATTTGAGAACTTAATAACATCCTTGAGACATCCCCTACTTCTTTTCATAAATTTGAGTGGGTTTGGAGGCATTTGGGAAGCCATTTTCAGTACTTACCCCAGGGGGATTTGAACCCCAAATTACTAGTAAAATTGCATACTTGGTCTAGAATCTTAAGAGAGTTTTCAAAGGTATTTCGGTGGCCATATCTCATCCCTGAACATCATATTCAAGTCCTAATATCATTCATACACCTTCCTTGAAGATTTGAAGGCATTTGGAGCCAATTTGAGACCTAGAGACCAATACTAGTCAAAGAGGAATTACTAGTAAAGTTCCCTACATTGGCTAGAATTGAAAGATGATTTGCAAAAGTATTTTAAAGGTCCAAAATCATCCCTGAAACACATGTTTATGTTCTAACATCATCCATATACCTTCTCAGAAGATTTGGGAGCAATTATAGCAATTTGGAGACCTAGAGCTCAAAACTAGTCAAAGGTCGAACTAGGGAAAAAAAGTGAAAAATTGCCATTTTAATAAAATTCCTAACAAGGGACATTACAAAATCCATCATAACTCAAGATATTTAAGTACCAACAACTTTTAATCTCAATTGTATTTTTGGATCCCTGTCAGTGGTTAATAGATCATGAATTAAGATGGATCTACGCTGGTTAGGTTGAAATGATGAATGTATTTATATGTCTTTTGTATGTTATAGGCATTAATATGCTTTGTTGGTAAGAATGTTTACAAAATGTTTTAATTATGCTTTGTAATTGTGGATGTATTCACTAGGAAATTTCTTGTGTTTTTCTGAGCCTTAAGTAAGTGTTGTTGGATTTAAAATACCCTTTTTCTCAGTTGTAATTAAATGTACAACAATATGTTAACAAGCTATGCTGAAACAAAACAAGATAAGTGAATTTGTGAAGTTCAATGTTTTTATCAATGTAACTGGTTTTGATATTAAAATATAAATAAATTCCCTGAGTGTATTACCATTTTCACCATTAGATGATCAACACATTTTTTTAATTCATTGTCTTTGATGATGCACCGTGATTAATGATTAATAAGACACCATAATG